>JAFNEN010000737.1:215000-624434 GCA_019343175.1 Oedothorax gibbosus | reverse complement strand
TTCGTTTGTCGGGAGTTCGATTGCATGTTATAACAGATTCTGGATAAAAAAAATTCAAAACGTTTTGTCGCTCATGGTCCATTACCTTAAGGAGCTATAAGGAGCTGTTTGTGAGCGATCTTCATTGTTATATTTTTTTTAATTCCATTCTTCAAGCATTTTTATTATTAATTTAATTTACTTAGAAAAGAAAACTATTTTCTTAGCTATTATTTTTAATCACCAAATGATCGGTCCAATCTTGATTGTTGTCGTTTCTCCAATTTTGTACGGTCCCCTATTTCAGAATGCAAGCTTATTACCATCATAACTCAAAAAGTTATGCTAGTAGAATTACGAAGTTTGGTACTTTTCATTAACTTTTGACCCTAAATCCATTTCTGCAAAAAACTTAAAGGGTTTATATTCATATTTTTTCGAAAAAAGTATTAATAATTCTTAAAAATATATTAAATATTTCTTAAATTATATAAAAGTATTTCAACTTTGTTTGGAAAGTTGTAAAGTAACAAAGAAAAAATATCGTCTGCCTACGTATATTATTAACGTAGATATGATCAAAAGTTGGGAAATCTCATTTAACATTATGATCCATAAACTTTCTGTAACCATAACTCAACAAATATGTAATATCTGGCAACAAAAATTGGTATTTGGGGTATTTTGACAATTCTAAACATTTATATACCAAAAAAATTGCGGTTTGCCGTTGGAAATTTTAAAGTTTGTAGTAATTTCAATATGGAAACGACCCTTACGAAATTTTTGTTTGCCAATAAAACTTTTTTCATAAAATGAAGTTCTAAATTTATGCCTCCAACAAGGGTTTTGCCTAAAACAGCGAGGTCGTTTCCTTTTTTTTTGTCATCGACTGTTCAACAGGGATATTTCCTTCGCAACAAGTTTCGGGGTAATTCCTGGATAAAGTCATTTTTTAAAATTAAAGAACTTAACCAAAACATAAAAATCAAAGAGATACTCTGTACTCTCTACTTTGGAATTAACTACTTAATTCTGGGTTCAGTGTTTATTTTAATTCTTGTAAAGTGCTTGTTAAATTTTTACAAAATAACATTGACTGTGGTCTTGAAATATATATTTTTTTCAAAGAGCTTTGTCACAACTAATGTTTAAAATACATTTTTCTTTTTTTTTCTCTCTTTTTGGTTGCATAATCCACTAATTGAGCAACTAAAAATAGTTAAAGATTTCTTTTTTCGATTTACACTAATTTGCAGAAGTGTGTAAAAGTATTGCTCAACTTCCTGGGGTAATTATTGACAACTGCACTGTTAAAAATTTGTGCCTGGTTTCACCAGGAATTGGTTCCTGTAGCTGCAAGCTGAATGGTGAAACGTTTCACATATTTTTTGGGATTTGGTTGAACCATTTCTCATTTTTGTTTCCCAAAACCAGAAAAAAAAGGTTCAACCAAACACCGAAAAAAAGGTGAAACATTTCCCCCATTCAGCGTTGCACCCAATAGGAACAATATCATGTTAAACCAAAACCCAAAATCCCTGGTGAAACCTAGCACCAAATTTTTTAACAGTGTGGAGTAATTTCTTGTAGATGCCGTTCTCGTCATTTCTGTCTTATAGTTTTGAATTTTAGTGTCATTTTTTGGCTTTTATTTATCTGCAACTCTTTTTCGCTGTTACTAGTAATGTTATACATAACAAAATGTATATGTTACCGTTAAAACCCGAAATCAGCTAAACTAGAATAACTAGTGGAACTAGTTTTCACTGAGGCCATTATTAAAACTAGTTTCCACTAGCTAAAACTAGACCTCCCTAGCTAATTTAGTTTTGACCAATTGCATTGGTTAAAACTAGTTGTAATTAGCAAAAACTAGAATTTATCTGACATGTTTCAGATAAAAGTCGAATAAACTGCAAATGCTTGACTTTTACATTATTGTGAACGTTAATTTCTTTAAAAAGAAGTGGAATACGTAAACTTAAAAAGATTTGTTTGTTGTTGCAAAGCGTCGGTTGTTGCACGAATTTAAGATCTTCCACTTTGCTTCATTAATTAACATGATTCCATTATTAAATGTTTGAAAGAGGAATTTTATAATCGTATTACGACAATGTAGTCCTTAAAAAAAACCGCATAGTACCGTTCTTAAAGGAGTCTTCCAATAACCTAACACCTTCATTGCATTTCAGCAATAATTCGAATAACTAAACTAAACCAAACCTATTATCCTAAATCGCGTTTATTTTCAGTTAATTCTAGTTTTATCTAATATAGAAATAAGTTTTTTTATAGTTAAATCTAGTTTGAACCAATCTATTTTGCTAAAACCAGTATTAGCTGGGGATGACTGATTTTAGCTAGTGGAAACTATTTTTAACTAATAGTCTCAGTTAAAACTAGTTCCCACTAGTTTAATTTTAGTTTTAGCTGATTTCGGGTTTTAAC
This sequence comes from Oedothorax gibbosus, assembly GCA_019343175.1. NCBI lineage: Eukaryota > Metazoa > Arthropoda > Arachnida > Araneae > Linyphiidae > Oedothorax > Oedothorax gibbosus. The sequence goes on along the minus strand of JAFNEN010000737.1, from coordinate 622,004 downwards.
GGCAACATATATTTGCATGAAAGAAGTGATAAACAACAATGTTCCCGGAAGAATCTGGAATTGCTCATCTATTGTAAATCTTGGTCCTAAATAATTATATAATTATTCAAATTACAAAGTGCATTAACTACTCTAATAAAAAATGTTTGATTTTGTGGACGTCACAATGTGCTTACTCCATGCCAAAATTGATAATTTCTATTTATATTGATTTTGTGATAATTAATTGTTGATTTTTGACCCGGAATTACCATGGGATCCCTATCAGTGATGTAGTTTTAGTTTTAACAGTTATTAAAAATCAAACTTTTCTTAAACCGACTTTTACAAAGACATTTTGACCTAGGCATGAATAGCTTTTGGTAAGACAGATGCGTTGCAAACCTTACCCAAATCTGAACAAACTTAAACCTTTTAGAATTTTGTAAAAGTACACATTTAAATTTTTTTTTTCAAGATTGCACAGAAATTCATGAAATTTCCGACATTCTTCCAGAAATTCATGAAATGCCACCACTATTTTGAGAATTTATTTTCCACTTTTGCCGCGCATTAAACCCTCTGAGGGATACAGACGTATAAACTCGTCACTTGAATGTCAGGATTTCAGCAACACACGTAATTTTTAAAAAATTATAAATTTAATTATTTTATTAAATTTTAAAATTTAAGGCATGGAGGAGCCATTTATAACCATCTACTACAAATATATATATTTTTAAAATTTAATAAATTAAATTACCAGTTAAAAATTGTAATTTAAATCTCTTGCAGAGAAAACAAGTTTACACTTCAGTTAATTTGCTTATCCCTCAGAGGGGTTTAAAGTTTATGGCTTTGCCCAAAATTGGTAAATAGACGCTCCAAATAGTGGTGTCTGCTAGAAAGGCTGCTAATCTTGAACAAACTTTAGATAGAAGATTAGAGATTTGCCTAAGCAAAAGTAGAATTGACTTTTCCCTCAGAGACTGTTTTACCTTCGACGAGAAATTGGGGGACTTGCTGGGGTTTGTGAACGCTACCTTTTCCCGAGAACATACGTATCAAACTACATAATCGAGCTCGGGGTGCTTACATAACATACATAAGCGTATGGTATTTGCGATATCATTGAATCGTCTCTGTTAGGACATGCGTTTGCTCCCGATCTTAAAATATACCAATTTTAAAAAAATTCAAAATTGTTAACAATTCATTTCGGCAACATCTTTCAAACGAAAACCTACCCCGTTGTTATTCGTTATTCCTTTTTTGAGTCACGTGTATCAAATTTAAGATATGGAGGATGGTTTTCGTAATTTTGAGGTGAGTTTTATCTCTTGAACTCTTAAGATCTTGTTGGAACTGTTTTTGGAACATGTGTCTCTTCTTCTCCCGCACGACATATGCATGCGGAAAAGTGGAGATCTAACAAATCGCAAAAGTTTAGAAAATCACCAGAACTTTTGCTATTCACCTGTGAAGAAAATCAATCATTATTGTTCTTTAAAAAAGATTAAAACAAAGCATTAAAAGGTACCTAGTCTGATTACTTTTTTCGTAACTATTTTGCATAAAATGCAACAATTGGAAGTTTTTATTCCTGTTGTATAACTAATATATCCCCCGGATTGACACAGCAAATATCCGTTTGAAAAGTATTTTCTAGCCACAAGTAATGATTATAAATAACATAAGTAAAACTGACAACTTATATAAAAAAAACAAATTTAAATTAAGAATTTTTCATGTATATTTAGGTAAATATAATGTAGGTTATTGCAAAATAATCATTCATAAACCCTCAGAGGAAATTCAATAAAAGTTTTTACAAACGTATCTAAAAAGCATGAAAGAAATACTGACATTTACCAATTGTTTATTTTAAAAAAATGCATCTACAAATGTTAACGAAGTAAATTGAGAATAAACGGGAAATTATCTACCAAAGCATGTTGATTAACACATTTATCAGATTATGAATTTCCTCTTCTTAAATGGCTTTCTTATATGTAATAGAAGGTTATAGACTAAGTAACCTGCATATAAAGACCAATAGTTTTTCAAATTAATAAATAATTTGATTTTTTATTAGAATTAGATAAGTTGAAGTAAGATTTTGAAATATAACTAATCTGGGGCTAATCCTTCTAAAGGATATGTGAAGTAATTGGTGTGAATATTTATAAAATTCACCTTTAAAGATATTAGTAAAATAATTTACTCTTTCTTTGATTTCTTAGGTACGCATTTCTGCCTTGCAGGAAGACTATTAAACGCGCGGTTTTGTTAACTGCAAACCCCCACCGACAGGTCATTGTACTGGGGTACACTAATATTTCTTATAATGTTATAAAAACTAAAACAAGCGGTAGTTATGTTAGTTGCTCAGATCTATTATTTAAAAGCATATTGATATTTAGTATTCATTTCGCTTAAAAACCTTTCTTATTGTTTTTCTCTACATTTATTATAATGGAAACAAAAAAAAATAATGTACAAATATTACAGATACCCGTAGATTTTTTAAAAATATTTACTATAGTTTTTATGAAGCTCTGCGTTGAGCATGAAGGTCTTAAATATTCTACTTTTTTTTTACGGATGCACGCATATTGGAATAGATGAATCCCATTAGTTGATCATTATCTATTGTATTTAATCATCCTTCCTCTTTTGTATTAAAATATAAAAATTTCCTTATTTTCAAATATAAAGCTCATTTCCCCAATAAACAAATTCAAAAAATCTGCTCAATATCCTTATTCGTTAACAACACACGCACTATCATTATACATTTCGACAACAAAATAATTAATTATTAAATCGCTAATTTAAAAAAAATATCAGAGAAATGAAACACACAAGTACGTGCTTAACTTTTAAATAAATGCTGTTTTTTTGACATACAAAAATCACAAGTAAAAATTGTTCTAACCAAAAAATAGGTATTATACATTTACTTCTGGCAGCCTGGCAGCTTGTATCATTTAAGCTTTAAGGTAACTTTGAAATAAGCTCTCATATCCTACCATATTATCTTTTTCTGTTTTTGACAGTAATATAATCTTTAAAAATAATTTTAACCAGATAATTTACGTTATTGAATAACCTTATTTTGAAGAGTTATTGTATATTCTTGTCATCCAACGAATTTCAAAGTTTCATGTTCTTCATATGCCGCCAACTAATTATTCGTATGCTTAATTTTCATAATAAAAAATAGCATTTTGATTTGGGAAAGATTTTGGAAACGTAGTTAAGTCCTAAGGACTAAAGAACTGCTCACAATACTCCACTTGCACATTATATTTTCTTTAAAAAAAGACAAATTTTTATTTTAGTAAAACCTCAAAATTTGAAATCAGCCGAAAAATGTATCCATACCATTCCATATTGAAACTAAAAGTCCTCTCATGTAAGCTAAACAAAAAGAAATACAACTCGAAATTTGCCATACCCAAACCTTTTACAAGCAAACATTTTTCTTCTTGAACGAAATAAATCCCTGGAATAATTAAAAACATTAAAAACAACTAGGTGGCACGCCCCCTGCTCGCTATCGCTCGCCAACCCCATTTCATTTTTGAAATTTCATTGGAGATGGCAACCATCTCGGCAATTGCCGGCCGGATTTTGTTGTCATTTCGACTTGGCGAGATTTTCTAATGGTCGCCAAATCCGGGAACGATTCTTTAGGCTAACCGAAGCATGTCCAGCAATGCTTTGCTGGTAGAAGGGATCTGGTAACCCCGCCAAATACTTTTTATGGCAACCCTTGGCGACAAATTTTTGGGGCAATCGCCAAGTATTGCATTTTGGGCGATGTTGTGCCAAATATGACAACGCTTCGCCACTACTTGTAAAATTTCAATCCTTTGCAATCTACTAATTTCGTAGTGTTTTTAGTAAAAAAAAAGTATATTTTCTGTTTTACTGCTGTATTGAACAACGTTTTGCACATAATATTTATGGTTATTTTTCATTTTTGGCCTTTTTACAGTTATTCCTGAAATTTCCAATTCTTCGTAATCCTCTAATTTCGTAGTGCTTTTTCAAAAAAAAAAAAAAAAATATAATATTTTATATATATATATATATATATATATATATATATATATATATATATATATATATATATATATATATATATATATATATATATATATATATATATATATATATATATATATATATATATATATATATATATATATATATATATATATATATATATATATATATATATATATAATATATATATATATATATATATATATATATATATATTATATATATAATATATTATATATATATACATAAAAGGCAACTTCCGTTTGTTTGTATACGACACGAGATCTAAAGAACCACGCAACAGATCCTCACGAAATTTGGCACAAAAATTCATCTCATCTCCGGAACAAACATAGGTTAAGAATTTTTCGAATCAGACCATTCCTTATATCGTTTTTGAACGTTTTTATTCTAATTTTCTGAAAAAACTACACCACTTTGGCTAAAATCCGATCTTTTTTTTACTTTCCTGATGCCATCGGCTGAAAAAATTAAATAAAACTTATAACGAAAACATTTAAAATTGAAAATGTTTTATTTTATTCTGTTGCCATTACCTTCAGAAACTAATTTCATTATTTGAAAAATAATTGACATGTTCCAAGTGACGTAATTCTGCCAGTCTTCATTCCCGGATTTTATTGTGGGTTTATTTGAAGATTTTTTTATTGATTTTTCTGTTGACTGCATGTATGCATATTTAAGCAATAAATGTATAGTTAAGCTATTACTGAACTATGATGGTTAATAAAGGCCATCGCACTAGAGCTGCATATTAGTGTAAAACCTCGCCAAATGGGCAATTTCTTTTATAAATAATTTATAATCTGGTCGGTTGTTCGAAGGTCATTGTGTTAGAGCTGTATAATGGGTGTGTTTGTAGCTATATCTATTGTGTAGTAGCTCTATCTACAAAAATCGTATGTTTTAGTATCTTTATCACAGTTAAGAAAAATACAAATAAATATCAAAAGGCCAAACCCTTTCGCTCCAACATTTGGAAATACAATTCCGCTTTTATGATGACCTCCTTTGGTGCAGACAAGAACCTGACAAACAGAGGATTCTTCACCACATTCAAAATCCAGGGCCAGGTCTACCACCGCATGGGAAGTCTACTAACACTACCGGATGAAGAGCCCAAATACGTCCAGGTGTACTTCATGGGTGGCGACCAGAAGATCGATCAGCGCTGCAGACTCAATCAGGGTGTGGATCGCCTCATCATACAAGAGCTCCAAGCCATGCTCCATGAGACTCATCCATACGTACAAAGCTTCAAATCAGCCCTAGAGCAGATGGTCTTGCCAGAACACCGGATGGTCATCAGAGCTGACAGAACACCTGCTGGGGAACATGCCCGTCGCTTCAATGCTCCAGTCACAAATGAAGTGGTGGTCATTATCATGGTCGGCGATGAGCATGCCACAGGCTCACGCGACATTTTCCTGAAGCAAAGATACAACATGCTCATCACCATCAAGGAGACTCACCGGTCCTACGACAGCCTCCAGTATCCACTCCTGTTTCCACGAGGTGAAGATGGCTATATTTTGCCCTTTACCAAGTGAAGCCTAGCACTGGAGAGCAGACAGGAAAGAAAATAAGCTGCAAGGACTTCTATGCCTACAGACTAATGGTTAGAGAAGGTCATTTCATCCAGCTTCTACGGTTCAAGGAGGTCACCAGTCAGCTGATGGTTGACATGTATGCCAAAATCAAGACTGAGCGGCTACTCTATATCCGTTTAAACCAGAAAACACTAAGAGCTGATCAGTACCGTGGTCTTCAAGATGCAATGACTACCGATGGGAATGCGAGCAACATAGGCCAGCAGGTCATCCTGACCTCCGTTTCAATGGTTCTCCACGATATATGCACCAGCGCACTCTGGATGTCATGGCATATGTGAAGAAGTTCGGTCGCCCCGACCTCTTCATTACATTCACCTGTAACCCCAAGTGGGAGGACATTCAACAGAACTTGTTTGATGGCCAGAAACCAAATGATCACCATGATATTGTGGCCCGGATTGTCCACCTGAAACAGAAAAAGCTTCTTTGGCTGCTAAAGGATGGCAAAATCTTCGGCGAGCTGCAAGCCTGGATGTACACCATAGAGTGTCAGAAGCGTGGCCTGTGCAAGTCCAAACTCCAGCCCTAGGATATCGACAACATCATTTGCGCTGAGCTGCCTGATCCCGCAGACGACCCTGATCTGTACAATACTATTAAAACCCAGATGGTTCATGGTGCCTGTGGGAGTCTGAATCGACAGTCGCCTTGCATGGAAGAAGGCAAGTGCTCGAAGCGCTTCCCCAAGCAGCTTTTAGAAGAAACTCAAACCGACCGAGACGGATATCCACTATACAGAAGACGGAAACCAGAAGACGGTGGCCACACTGCTCTTCTCAAGGTCCAAGGTCGAGAGGTGGAGATCGACAACCGCTGGATCATCCCTTATAACAAGCTGCTTTCCAAGACATTTAGAGCTCATATCAACGTAGAAAGCTGTCAATCAGTCAAAAGCATCAAGTACATTTGCAAATATGTGAACAAAGGATCCGACATGGCAGTCTTTGGAGTGGAGCAAGAGGGTGACCAGCGGCGAGACGAAATCCACCGCTTCCAGGTGGGACGCTACATATCATCGAATGAGGCCATCTGGCGTATATTGGGTTTCGACATCCATGAACGTCATCCGAGTTTTCCAACATGAGGGCCCAGCTTAGTGACGACCAAAGGGCAGCCATATTTGCCCAGCAGCTTCTAGAGGTAGGGAATGGCACCTTATCAGCAGATCAAAATGGAAGAGTCACTCTCCCTTTTGGTCATGTGGTACAAGACATGTCTCAACTGGCAGAAAAGGTCTTCCCTAACCTACACCTACATTATCAAGACCGCAGCTGGCTAAGTGAAAGAGCCATTCTTGCTCCCAAGAACGTGGCAGTTGACAGCATTAACACCAAGCTTTTGGCCCAGCTTCCAGGAGAGACATGCATCTACAAATCTGTCGACACCGTGCCGGACGAAGACGAGGTGGTCAACTATCTTGTGGAGTTCCTCAACAGCTTGGATCCTCCAGGATTTCCTCCTCATAAATTAGAGCTAAAAGTAGGAGCTCCAATCATACTCCTGCGGAACTTAGATCCACCCAAGCTTTGTAACAGCACAAGGCTGACAATCAAGAAGCTGATGCCAAGGGTGCTGGAGGCTACCGTGATGACGGGATCAGCTAAGGGAGAGGACATGTTTATTCCCAGGATACCCCTCATCCCTTCCGACGCACCCATACCTTTCAAGCGCCTCCAATTCCCAATCAAGCCAAGTTTTGTCATGTCCATCAACAAGACCCAAGGGCAGTCCCTCAAGGTGGTCAGCCTGCAACTGGCAGAACATGTCTTTTCTCACGGGCAATTGTATGTCGGTTGCTCCAGAGTGGGGAATCAAGAAAAACTTTTTACTCTTGCACCAGATTCCAAACCGAAAAACGTTGTGTTTACGGAGGCACTTCAAAATTGTCTAATATTATATAAATTAATTGAATTATTATTGTATTTATTTTTATTGATATATCATTGTACATATATGCATTGAATTTTATTATATTAACTTTCATTAAATTATTATTGTACATATATGCATTGCATTATTATTGTATTCATTTTCTTTGAATTATTATTGTATTTATTTTCATTCAATTGTTATTGTATTTATTTTCATTCAATTATTATTGTATTTATTTTCATTCAATTATTGTACATATCTGCATTGATTTAGTACTGTATACATTTGCATTGAATTCTTAATTTTTCAGCATTTGCATTGAATTATGGTAGAAATTTGTACTGCTTATATTGTATTTATATCTACAAAGTGTCCAAAAAAAAAGTTACTTAATGTATTATAGAACTCCCTTGAATTGCGTTAAAATAAATGTTTGAGACCCTTTTAAGATTTAGCTGTTTTTCCATTTTTAAGTCTTACTGATTATTTTTTACTTAAATATGTATTCTTTTTAATTTGAGCTTCTTATCAAAGGTATTTTTGAAATTAATATTAATCATTACTATATCCAAGTTGAGTAATTAAATGGAAAATTACTGGGCAATCTTCATATCTTATGTAACTAAAATGAAAGAAAAAAATAGTTAAATTGACTGTTGAATTATCTTTCCACCTCTACCCGTGCAACGTCGGGTATAACAGCTAGTATATATATATATATATATATATTCAATGTTTTTCTGCCGTATCGAACTATGTTTTGGGCATAATATTTATAGTTATTTTTTCCTTTTTCGCCTTTTTAAAATCATTCCTGAAAGTACACTTTTTGTTGTTTTCAGTCGGCCATTTTGAAAATGGGTAATATTTTTGGTGATTTCAGTCGACCGTTTTGAAGAAAAGACGCCAAATCCGGACAGGGTCCTTTAGGTTAATAAATTATAATTTAAATTTTTATACATTAAACGTCCCTAATATTATGCATCTTTAAAGTTAAACTTACTGATTATATCCTAAAGTTGTTGTTTTTTTGGCCTTATTGCAGCCATTCCCGAAATTGCCAATCCTTGTGTTATCTCGTAGTGCTTTTCTCAAAAAGTATATTAATGTTTTTCTGCCGTATCGAACTATGTTTTGTGCATAATATTTATAGTTATTTTCCCCTTTTTCAAGCCATTCCTGAAGAAACACTTTTTTGTTGTTTTCAAATGCCAATTTGCCAATTTGAAATTTGTAGTATTTTTGTTCATTTCGACTGTTGCCATTCCAGAGATAGAAATATAGGAAATTTGGGTTCCGTATAAGAATATTATATATATAGATTCTATAAATTAAAGAAATTTTATTTAGTTTTGAGTAAATCGTAAAATTATGTTCTTGTTCACAACTTATATTCACTTTTAACTAACGTTCTGCCGCTTGTGCCTTCATCATTGATATTCTTCGCGAGCCTTTTTTAAGAGGCAAAACCCATTTCTGCATAATTTCAATGCTGATAATGTTTTCGCCATAACAATCAGTGGCGAACTTGATTTCCTCTGTCCTTTTAAGTGCTTGTAAAAATACGCAGAATTTGTTAAATGAACACCAACAGCGCCTGGAATATTTTTAACGATTGTAAGAACAAATTGCAAATTCAAAAAGTTCCGTATCCATGACAATAGTGATATAATTTAAAATCTGAACTTGCTTTAAAAACAGCCTTTTATAATGCGCATTCCAAAAAGTTTATTTTTTTACTAAATGAGTAACACATTATTTTCACGTCATTTACATCGTCATCACAGATTCATTTACACATTATTTTGATTTGCTTTTTAAAGAACCTCTATACTTGTTGTTATTACTTTGGATATGACGAGCAAAGAACTATTATACTTCTAATGGCATATACAGCTGCAAACAACGGTGTTTTGTCATTTAAAAACCCGTTTTTTCCTCCGAACATAAAAAAAATCTTTTAAATCTTTTTTAATCTTTTTTCGTCCCTTCAAATAACTCCACTTTGAAAACATTTCAAAAACTAGCTATCAGAAAATAGCAAGACAATTACATAAATCACACACGAAAATTGACTTGCGCTTTTTTCTTTCTTCTTTCTTTATGAGTGCGATGGTTAATGCTCGTGTAAAGAATCACTTTCATAATTGAAATATTCGTGACCACATGTAGCAGTTGTTGAAATATGAAAGTTAGTAAATATATATAAACTTTTCTTTTATTTACCTGTTTTTTTTTAAATAATAAAAATGTGATTTTTTATTGAATATATTAAAACTCCAATGATCGTAACTCCGACTATCTGAATTCCTATTATCCGAAATTTTATTATACGAATTTATTATATTACGAATCGTTTTGCGATTTGAAAAATAATAATTGTACAAATACCAATACAAAAATTGTCGACCAACAACAGGACAGAGGCCCAGCAAGGTTGGTCCAAAATAAATCTAATACTTTACCAGTTTCCAATGACTATCAAGATTCTTCTTAAAATCTTCTACTCTCTTCGAATGCACAACATAATCTGGTAAAGCATTCCACTCATTGATAACTCTATTGTAAAAATAATGTTTTCTTACCTCCCTTCTAAAACATGATTTATTCAATTTCTGATCATGTCCTCTGGTCCGGCTATTTAAGGTAAAACCTAAGCCCTCCATGTCTCCCTGTTTTATGAACTTGAATAACTGTATTAAATCACCCCTAGCTCTCCTGTTTTCCAGGGAATACATGTTTAAAGATCTTAATCTGTTATCATAATCAATACCAGATAGACCCTTAATCATTTTTGTAGCCCTATGCTGAACTTTTTCAAGCAACTCTATATCTTTTCTGAGGAAGGGAGACCAAAACTGAACAGCATATTCCAGATGTGGCCTTACCAATCCCCTATACAGTGGCAAAATTATATATCAGCGTTCAATCGCCCATTTACTCCAACCAACCCAGCGCATTCTTAGGATGAGGATTTACCTTATCACGTTGCTGCTATATTATATTATGTCGCCCTTTTCCCTGGTTGAATCCAGTTATCCGAAAGTATGGATGTGTTCGAACTCTACTCTATTTTAAATATAATATGCTACCTATGGTAAAGCTGGGTAGGTATAAAAACCCAGTGAATAACTTTGTTGGTTTTTGTCTATTTGTAGCATCTTACAGTTGTGTTAACGTAACAGTTACAACCAGTAGTGGCCGTGGTGTGGTTAAGGCCTCGGAATCGGAAGGTCTCGCGATCGAGTCCCGATACCACTGAAGACCCACCGAGTATATGTGGAGTACGCGTTAAATCTGTGGGTCCGAAAGTCCTGTGGGCGGTCATGGTGCAGTTTCCCACGGGTACAGGTCCCTGGAGACTATTTCCCTCCCCTTCAGGGACATTTCTAAATTGTCGAGGTGGCGATAGATGGCAGCATCTATGTCACTTATGTGTGAGTGTTGTGTGTGTCTGTCTTACTTGACGAAGGTTTATAAGCGGGTCTCTGACCAAGCACACAAACCTGAATATATGTCTACCAACCAACCTACCAACAACTAGTAGTTTTGAGATTGGTTATTTGAAAAAGTTGATAATTGAGCCCACATCTTAATGTTTGGAGTAAAATCGTACTTAATAAACACTGAGACTTTGGACACAACATTCAACGAGCATGTATAAGGGTTTGAAAAAATGACTGAGACACTTTGCAATTTAATTATTTTTTTTAAAAAAATTCCTAATAACAAGTTTGATCAATACAGTTAAATCTTGGGGAAAAAAATCAAACAATATATTTGGCCGCCCAAATAGCTTTTTTTTCTCTGTGTATTCATGTGGTATGGTTTGGTTGCGATTAGTAATGAAAATTTTTATTATAGATACTTACATTAATAAATTAATTAAATAGAAATATAATGGAGACCAGGGTTAGTTTTTCGAGGGATTTTTTTTTTCGTTGCATGCTTAATTTTAATTAATTGAAAAAAAACAGGACATCATTGCATTTCTTCTGCAATTTTTACAATCTAGTATTGCTACTTTTCTAAAGAGTACATACAGTAGAACCTCGATTATCCGTCCCTCTTTTATCCGGAACTCTCTGTTAACCGACCGTCCTCAAGGTAACATAAAAAAATTTCTGCAACAAGGTAATTCTTGGTCGTTTACAAATGAAACCTGTGTCAGGAATCTTTGGCAATTCTAAAATGGGGAATTTCGGCAATACTGAAATCGGCCGAGATTAAAAAATCTACATTCTCTGGTGATTCTGAAATCGGGAAATTCCGGCGAAAGCTAATACCTGGCAAACTTAAATTTCAGTTTCAAAAACAAATAGTTCTTAAAGAAATAAAATAGCCTACTTTCCTGTTACTTAAATACTTACTGAAATTCTAATCGGGAAACAACCAGGTTCATAACAGTGAATATCATCAACAATCGTTTCTACACTAGATTTACACACATTAGAAAAAAATCGCTTAACCCAGCATCCAGGTATATTCTAAAAGCCAAAATCAACTATTTTCCTTAATATTCTTTCACAAATAACTTAATATTATTTATCGTCTGCTCGATTTATTTCTAGTTCGAAGAATAATTAATATTTTATTAATAACAAAAATAATGAAACAACTCCAAACTGCATTAAAAAAATAAATGTAAATTAAAACTAAATAGAATTGTATGCAAAAAATATGCCTTGCCGCTTTCTTGGTAAACAATTAATGAACAATCAAAGAATCACGTTGTGCTACATTTTATGACGTAATTCCAAAATTATTCATGAAAAAATTATTTTGCTTCAAATATTTTTAAATAAAGTTTCTCATGATATTGTTGATTTGGCAATAGTGATTTAAATGACTCAAAATTGAATTTCAATGCTAATTCAATGGGAAATTCGCCGACAGATAGTAGATTTATGTACGTCTGGACGTACAGACAGGCGGACAAAAAGTATGAAAGTTGGGTCTCTGAGGTCATAGCTTTCTAAAAAAACAGAATTTTTAAGATCCGAATGATATGGAACCGATTTTGGAAGGAGGTACGGACAGACAGACGGATAGACAGACAGACGGACATCGATCGCATGTCAATACCTACTTTTTCATATTTTTAATTCTTTCGAATTAAAAAACGAAAAGTAGGCTAATAACTTAATAATGAAATTTAATGTTTGCAAATATAAAACCAGCGCTGATTTTGGAAGCTGGCGAACTTGCGGTCCGCGGACTTTCTCTCGGCACTTTTGTACTATAAGTTTTACTATTTAATGAAAATTATCTATTATCCAGAATTTTCAATTATCCGAACTAACTCCAGTCTTAAATAGATCGGATAATCGAGGCTCTACTGTACACTTATTTGTACACTTTTGTTATAAAAAAAAGGTACTTTAAAGAAATTTACAACTAGAGGGTATTATGGGATAGTCAGGTAATATGGAAAAATTGTTTACAGTTATTGAAAATTTAATTATACTTCACAGAACATAGTTAATTTTAACTAAATAACAATATTTGAAAAATTAAGCTCAAATAGTTTTGTTTTTTAAAATATATTTACAAAAATCACAAACATGATATTTTTCTCTTTTCCAGTACAGTCAAAATGAGCCCATAAAGAACAACTAATCCATTAAATCCAAATTTCATTGATATTTGGAAAATGTTTCGTTACAAAAGATACATTTAGACATATTATTTAAGAAAAAATGCATAATATGTCTAAAAAATTTGAACTAATATTACAGCTTGATGTGACAATTCCTTTCCCATTCATTCTTAAAATTTTTATCATCAGTGGATTTGGAAACAAGTAAATCTTTCTGTCATTCGAGAAAATTTGCCAATTACTATGAAATATTTTACAAGTTAAAAGCATATTTCACGTTCCACTTGACCAGTTTATAACAACAATAACTCGATTTTGAATATCTAACCCTTTTTTTGTACACGGCGTAAATCAAAAACAGTTTATTCCTAGTTCCCTAAGACAGATACATCCATTAACAGCATGAATGTGCAGAATTTTCGCTGTGACAAACTTGACACAAGTGGGTCAGTACGCGAAAAGGGAATTTGAGCCGCTGAACACTGGGCACTCAGCCAATTGTAAACATAAAAGAAGACAGCTATTTCAGTGACTTTAGGACAAGTTCCTGCCCTGTTTTTCTAGAGCCGTCCCTCATTATATATAGCCGATTTTCGGTATATTCGCGACTAGAATATTGATTTTAGTACTTGGGAAACTGATTTCACAAAGTTCATTTTCAGATTGTATGCATCGGCTCTACATTGGTATTTCGATTCAATTTGAAATCATTTTTTTAAATTTAAATTTGCATGAAGAATGTGATGAATTAAATCTTTGGTCACTTGCTACAAGAGTTTATTTTAGCTTTGTTAGGTTAACTATTTCGAATCACTTTTAATCAAGGTATTGTTCTGTGTAGCTTTTTTTTTAGCTTATTAAACGTTTTGCTTCAAAAATTGTTTTATATAATTTTGTAACTTTAATCCATTCATAAATTCATATAAATTTCAATACCTTATCGTATAATATAATTTTTTACAAATTTCAATAGTATTAAATTATGTAGAATCATTTCAAAACTATTGTTTTTAAACACGCAAGAAAAAACTAGTAACTACGTAATAGTAAATATTTCTGAATATATTCCTTTTGGATTTGCAGTTGAGAGTGAGGACTAATGGGACAAGGGGCCAAACGTGGTGAATAATATAGTTTTTTACAAATATTTCTACACCACAGCATAGAAACAGTTAGACTTCACCTTTTAACAATCAAAGATCAGCCATTCATGGCATGTGTTGAAGATTAGGGACGATTTTTTGTTTTTTGGAAATCCGAAGTAAGTTTTAAAAAATTTCTTCAATTGAATTTTTAAAGTGTTAAATAAATACTTTTAATGGATTATAGTTGTAGGTAGAAGACATATCATAGATTAAGACTAGCTATGTCAAATTCTGTGGTAAAATTCATATGGTTCTGTGTTGGATCATATATAAATAATAACACTGTGGGGTCTAATGGGACATCAACTGTGGGGTCAAATGGGACGACCAATAATCTTAATTTTGCGTGATTTTCTTGAAGAAATTATATAAATATCTTATGTCTTATTCTGCCAAAATGTAAAAAAAAGCATTTTAGACTAAACTTTTACTTTGTTTTGTACACCCTGTACTATGTTTTTAAATGATCAGACTTAAATTTAAAAGTAAAATAAAATAATTAAATAAAAAGTTCATTATAGTTTTTCTAATCTGTTAATTCTTGTTTTAGTTGGAAGTTTCCCATATACTAAACTTTTTAAACTTTCTTTTGCAGATGCCGAGAAACAAGCCTTTGATAACAAGTAGGGTTCGGCTGATGGAGTGAACTGGCTGAATTTTTAATCAAAGCTACATCATGTAATCACGGCAATTGAAACAAGAAAATCGGCATAAGTTTTAAGTAATCGGTCTGAGTTTGCCTAATCACTAGATCTAATGCTTATCTTAGTTATCCTGCGCCAACTCGTGATGCCCTGACGGTACAAATAAGTACCACTTAAATGGTCGTTTTTTGACTTTTCATTGTTTGTGTGAGGGAAAATAGATGGTAGTGGGCTTTCATTAATACAGCACGCGGTTTCAACACATTAACGACTAAAAAGGTAAAACATTTTCATTCAACAAAATGTTATTGTTAGTCAGTGTAATTAAGTAGTTATTACAGTAGAAAAGGTGGAAAAACGAGAATAAATTCGGAACAGAAAGTTTATTTTAAGTCCCAGCAAGTTTTTAACCTTTTATATTCTAACTAATTGCAGTGGCTATCATTTAAATAAATATAGAAAATAATTAAAATTAAAACTTAATTAGGTGCATAAAGGATTAATGCCACTGACCAGTGCGGCTTTTCTGGTAAGTCTTAACAAAAGTAACAAACATTAATCGGATGAAACGAAAGTTGTTTGCTTTTTCCTTTGACCCCGGCACTGATCTCTGCAGGAATTCTTAGAGGTCAAGAACCAGGTTCTTTATTTAGACTTTTAATTCAGAGTGTTTTTTTTATCAACTTCCAATGCCTTTTTGTTTGTAATTCCATGCCCGGCTTAATTTTTATAAAGAACGAAGGGTTTTTATAAATAGAAGCAGCAATCGCATAGGGTACTCAGTCGAAAAGATTTCATTCGAAAGTCAATTCGATTACATCAAGACCTGAAGCCGCTCAAAGCTCACAATGAAGGTACGTGATTTTTTTAAAGGTTTCATTCACGTTATTTCAATCCTTGATCTTAGTACCTTAGTTTCGTATGTGATTTCATTTATAAACATTTAAAATTGCCGGAAATTGCCCAATTGTACAAATCTCAATAAAAAACTCAAAAAAACATGACTGATTTCTCTGCTTAATTAACTAAATTGATTAAAAGATAGCTGTATTAACTTCTTTAAAAAAAAAATATATGGATTCAAACATTCGCCGAAACAAATGCTATCAATATAACGTGAATGGATAAATAGCTAAATATTGAAGGATCTATGTTTTTAAACAGTTTACTAAATAAAAGTTTATTTAAAAATGTACTAGTGTTTAATAAATATATTAAATGCTAATGAACTCTTAATTTGTTAATATGTTTCGTTCGTTTGTTATGATTTTCACAGTTTATACAGAAACGTTATGTTTTGTGCAGTTTTTGATATTTTCTGAAATTGGGCTGCGTGTTTTGTTTAAAATTTAAAGTAAGCAATTTTATTCCATTTCACATAAGTATTGCTTTTTTAAACATAATGTTTGTCACCAAGATAAATTTTATCGTTCATTTTAATAAAAAAATACACAATATTTTTGCAATACACAAAATCATATCCAGGATTGGGAATCAATTATAAGTTGTATCTTATTTTGATTAGTATTGGATTATCTAATTGATGTTATGATTTTTTTTACTAGTGCCTGCGTCCTATATACTGGTACCAATCACCTAATATAAAATAATATAATATAATATAATATAATATAATATAATATAATATAATATAATATAATATAATATAATATAATATAATATAATATAATATAATATAATATAATATAAATATAATATAATATAATATAATATAATATAATATAATATAATATAATATAATATATATAATAATATAATATAAAAGTATTGCGATGGGGTCGAAGATGCAAAATGGAGATTTGTGTTTTCTACACGCTTTGAAGGGTGCTGATACTGAGAAAAGGTTTTTTGAAAATTTGTTCGTCTGTCACTCTCTTTGTTTGTGATTCTTTCTGTCAAAAACCATTCTACAGCTCGAACTAAAAGATTCAGGGTCATTCCTGAGAAAACGTACAATTTGAGGAGAAAAATCTCGAAAACAAATATTGACGAAAGTTTTTGAAACTTTGGATTTGAGTTACACTTACATACTACGTTCGAAATATAGCATCGGTCCAGATCATACAAATAATAATTATTATTCTGAAAGTAAGTCTTAATTTAATAATGTTTCATTTAGAAAAGTTTTAACTCTTAAAATTCATATAAAAGTATTTTATTAATGTGTTACACTTTAATAAAATTTCAGGTTTACTTTATTGTATTAGTTCACGGCAAAATACAGTGTTACTATAATGCATTTCACTTATATTTAATCAATTTATTCTTATATATTTAAAACGTCATGTCGGTGGGCCAAAAACCACGGACATGATGGTTCATGGACATGACGAAATCGTAAATATAGGCTCACAGACAGAACAGTTTTAGGCTCAAATGCAAACTAAGCTTATATAACTTATTTCTTTCTACAAATAACAAATTATTAAGTTCAAATCATTAGTTTACCTTCTTATATCTTGATCACAGAAATTACGTTATGATCTTGTCAGAAACCTTTTTTTTTAATTTTAACTTCAAATTACTCTTTATCTACTGGGTATTCAAACTATCGACTTTATACAACGTTTTACACTCTTAAAACAAAAGAGTGAAATTCACTCCTATAGGAGAAGTGCATTTTCGGCACCGGGAAGGAGTGGAAATTAACTCAGACTGAGTTAAAACCGCTCGTTTTAAAAGTGTAGGACGCAGATTGTTTTTTTTATTTCTTTTACCCACTCCGAAAAAGAATGAAATTCACTCCTATAGGAGAAGTGCATTTTCGGCACGGAAAGGAGTGGAAATTAACTCAGACTGAGTTAAAACCGCTCGTTTGTTTTAAGAGTGTACGTGTACGATTGAATACTAATAAGACGACTAAGAAACAGAGCACTGTTGTCATTTCTAGATATTTATACATGCTAAATAATACGTTGTCCACGGACATGACGAAAAACTGGGGGACATTTTATTTTCACAGAATTTATAAATTTATATTATTTATAATGATATTATTGTGTTTTGTAGGTTCTAGTAATGCCAATTTAATTAAAAAACAACATTTATTATAAAAAAAATAGGGATTTAATTGGGATTTACTAACAAAAACAGTCCACGGACAGGACGGTGAGACATTAAACGGACATAATTTGTTATAGTCTGTTGACACAAATTTTTACACAAAATAATAATAATTTTTTAATTGTTTCAACGCTAGTAAGTATAGATAAAATATTCCTTATCTTAATTTATTCAAGTGGAGAAGCTAAACTTTTCTTCATGTGAAATATATCTTGTGGGGTCATGCTTTTGTACGTTTTCTAAGGAATGACCCTTCTACCACATCATAATTAGGTTCTCGCGCATGAAAATCGCGCATCAGCAAAAGTTGCTGCCATATAACTTTTAAGGTTTTACTGTATTTCTATAAAACGAAAAGAGCAAAAGACTTTTCAAACTTAATATTATTTTATATTTCACGTCAGTCGGTGCATGGAATATCTAGTATTGAGTGTCAATTGAAAGTCGTGTGGTATTTTACACCAATAGTTTTGAAAGGTGTTACAAAAAGACTACATCTCTAAACTCCTTTGTAACTAGTAAAAGTATATAGATTATAAGATCATTTACCATCGCGTAATACAATGTCAATTAAAATTACCAATTATTGATTTCCTATACATCATAGAATTTTTTGCATTACAGAAAAATGTTTTATTTTTTATTATATTTAAAGATACTTTTTATTTATGCCATTATAACAGAAAACACACAAATAAACAAGTTATCATCTATAATAATAAAAGAAAGAGTCTGTCTGTTTGTCTGTGGATCGTAAAAGACCTACTTATACTGCCCTCAGAAATTCAAAATTTTTAAGATAGATTCCCTTTAATACCAACGTGTGCACCTGAGGCTTAGTTTTTTCATATTTGTTCCATTTTTAGAGAAAATTCGAATTTTCTGAAAAAAAATACACCACTTTCGCTCAAATCCTATCATTTTTTCCCTTTCGTGTGGCCATTCGAGAGAAGAAATTAAAATGAACAAAAATTAATTAAAATTGAAATTGCTTTTATTTTCTTGCCATTACCTTCAGAAACTAAATTAATGATTTGAAAAATAATTAAACGTGCCAATGAACTAATTTATTTAAAAAAAAACAGAATGAAGGTTTTGACGTGAAATAACATTGTTATACAATTATGGTTAATTTTGAATTTATCAGGAAAATTGCGATGACAGTAAGTTCATATTGAGGAAGATTTTTGTGATATGAGGGTGTGCATTTTATAGGGATGTATTTTTATTTTGGAATTTTAAAGCAATATAAGTAAAGGGATTTTATTATTTATAATGTACGGGAACGAAGGTAAAGTTTATTATCCTATAGTAAATCAAATGACACATATACTTGGATCAATTTGATATTCTTTTAGTCCGTGCGAAGAACGGGTATTTATTTGCTAGTTAATTATATTTTTATCACAATTATATTTGTGTTCTAAATATCGTATTTTAGATTTTCACTGGAACAGCTTTCTTCTCTACATATTTTTTAGTTATGAATGACCAAAACAATATGATTTCTAAAAGATAATGAATAAATTAAATGTATTGAAACAATTACTGTTTCATTTTATTTCCGCCGCATTACTGACTGGTACTTAAACCTCTTATTCTCATTAAAGTAATAATAATATTTTATAAAGTTCGGAAACAAAATGTCACAGTCCAATTCTTCCGGAAAAAATATCACATGACATAATGTCTCTGTCCGCAAATTATTGCCGGACAAAATTTCCGAATGGACAATATTTCGCTTCACATAATCTTAGGCCTACTAAATATAAGTCATTGTGAATTCCTACATGGTGTTTTCATGGTTGTTATGGGAAAGTAAAACAGTAGTGTACAATGTATAAACCTAGGTATCTAATTATAAATTAAAATTAGCGATGGATGTGTTAATGTTTTAAAGTTTAATTTTATTTATAAAACAAAAATTATTTTAATGATTTATTCATTTGGTGTAAACAATAACGATTAAAGCCATAGATTATAAAAAAAAATATTCAGAAATATTTCATTTTTTCATCTTGTCAGTAAAAGAGTGAAACTATATTATCAAATAAACCACATTAAAGTAACAAATTAATCAACATATTTTTTAATATGAACGTAAAATAAGTGAATTATTCAGTAGCAACATAAAATTATATTTAAACACTTGTCAAATATATGTTAATTTTGAAACGCGAAATTGCTTTAGGTAAATAACGCGAAATTGCATTTAACGCGAAATTGCTTTAGGTAAAATCCCGTTTAAACCGAACAAAAAAATTCAGAATTTCACCTTTTTATTCTTAGTATTTCAAAATTACAATGAACAAATGAAACAAAACATTAAACAAATAATTTTAAAAAATTAAGCTGAATTTCTGTATAGTAGGTACTACTCAAAATGAATTGTATTAATTGAATTACTAATTGTATACATGTACATTATTAGTATATTACATTATAAAATTAGAATATTTTTTAAATGATATATTTTTTTAAATATTCACTGATTCAATGTAAAACAATTCCTGAGGTTAACATGAAATGTTGGTGCTCCCTTGGAGTTCGCGTTAAGGGGGTTCGACTGTATAATACTTCCTTCTGAAGCATTTAGTGAGGTAGTTTATTAGTAAACAGTTTGAACAAGAGATGGCAGCACCACTATTCGTATCTTTCTTTCCAGTGTTAATTTAGTAGTTCAAAGAAAAAAAAATTAAAAAAGGGGACATAATATAAAATAAAATTAAGTCTTTTTGAAAAACCTATCATCATTCCAATTGAACTAATGTTCATTACTTATATTTTTCACCTTATTTTCACAGTTTTCTATATTTTGAATTTATTAACTACTTTATAAATACAAAAAATACAAAATGCACTTAAGTACACAAAATACCATTATCACGTATTTTAGTTGCTAAGCCACATATTTTACACACTATTTCTATACCACTATTTTTTTTTTAAATATGTATTTGTTTGTATGTTTGTTTTTCGGTCGTTCATTTTTCGTTGATATAGGTTCTCCTGCAGGCCGGATTAAGCAGTGTAGGGGCCTGTAGGCAGTTGATTTTGACGGGGCCCCCTTGGCCCCCCCCCCCGCTCTCTTTACGACATGGAGAAATGCTACACTTTTTTCAGTGTATATCAGAACTCACAGAAATAAAATTAATATAATCCAAATTTTTAAATTGTGGAATTGTGTAGGAATTAATTTATAAATACCAATAAATCTAAATTCTGTCAGATATACGCAATTGATAAAAATTTAAACAATTACTCACGGAACATAATGTCCATAAAAATATAAAAATAGTGCATATTAAAGCGAAATTTATATTTTTACGAAAGCATAACTATATTAAGTTTTGACATTAAATGAAATTAAATTTTCATTAATATCTTGCCTTTAAACAGGCCTTTAGCCACTTATGAATGACAAAAAAAATAGAACCAGACAGAGAAAAATTAATCAACGATTCCACACAGAGTCAAATACTAAACTGCCCAACACCAAAGAGATTCGGAGGCTATAAGGATTGAATTGAACTTACAGCCTTTAGTGACACACCAGCAATAAATTTAGTGTCTTATCTATTTTTTGTCCATTGGCCAGTCCAGGAAATCGGTCGAAGATGTGGTAAGTACTGAGAAAACATACTAGTGCCTCCGAAAAAAATGTTTCGAAACTGTGGGAGGCCGTAAACAATTATCTCGAGTTTCAAACAAAATCCCTACTCCGGTATCCACGACACAGCCTTTCTTCTTTGGTCATAAAACCCAAAAGGTTTCGTCGCATGCTTTAATAAAAATCGGATAATTTTTGCAGAAACTGGACAATAGTATTCGGATTTTGTTCTTGGAAAGTGGAGGTGACGATCCCCAACCAACCTTACTCACGGAAAGTATTTTTTTTCGACAGCCTATACCCCTCCCCTCCACACACCACACCACATTATAAATATTATCTTGTCTTGTGTTTTGTGGTGTTAAATTACTTTCAGCTGAATTTTTTTTTTTTTTTTTGGAGAAATAAAATTTATTATAAAAACTATATGTCCGGCGTGAACATTGATGTCCTTCGTACAGACAGACATACAGGAGAAAAGATTGGGCCATGTTGTCATACCTTTCAAATGAAATAATATATATATTTTAATATCGTAAATTAGAACGAAATTGAAAGAAGGATACAGACAAATGGTCGGAAATCTCTGCAATGTTAATACCAAATTTAGTTTCTTTTTTAATTATTTGGAATAAAAAAAGGAAAGTTCGCAAAATAATAATAATAATTTTTATTTGTTTTGGAGCAAAAATTATAAATGTGTTGGAATTCAGTTAAAAACAGGTATTGTTAAAATTCTCAAAAACCATCTTATAAATTAGGCGAATTTATGGGTATTTTTTTTAAAATCCTAATGAGCTTTTTTCTTTGACAAACCTAAACGTTAGTAAAAATCGTAACAAAAAAAACCCAACTTCCTACTAGAACCTCGAAACAAAAATTCGATCATCGATTCAAAATTACTTCTAGTGGACCCAAACTTAGCCAAAAAAAAAACATCAAAGATATCTTAATGTGACCAGTTTAGAGCTAAATAACCAAGTTAGGTGCTTTTATCTATAGCTTTTGTGTTAGTTACAACCCTGTAGGGAGGGGTGTGAAAGCTGCAAAAATAGCCCCTTATAACGTATTTCGCAGAAGACACAGTGGTAATTGTATCCGACCATTTTTATTGCCTCGGATAACGTTAACTTCTCTTGGGCCATTACCACGTGTTGTGAGGTGGGTGTGAGTCTGGGGCCCCTTTTAGGGTTTGTGTTTGTTTTTCAACTCGAGCGATGAAATTCCCAACTTCCAAAAAAAAAAATCTTTTCGGGAGCAAAAACGTAAATTCTGAGGGGCCCCTTTTGACTTGGAAGTTGCGGGGCCCCTAAAATATACGGGGCCTGTAGGCAACTGCCTACCTTGCCTAATTGGTAATCCGGCCCTGTTCTCCTGGAAAGTCAGGAAATGATAAAATATTCTTTTCATTGCCTTATGCATGTATTTCGGAATTTCCTCTGCCACTATCTGGGAAAGTAATTTATTTAAAAAAAATGCCCAGGACGTGGAAGTTCTGTGTATCGACCATATCGTTTTTTTTTTTTTTTTTGTTTTTTTTTTAAATCCTTCTCTGGGTGTGCATCTTTAAATGCCTTCGATAATTTTTGCTTCTTAAAGGAGAAAAAATGAAACATATGTCCGTCAATTACTTAAATATCATGGCAACATGTCAGGAAAAGTTTTCATGATTTAAACAAAACAATTAAGGAGTTTAGTGGAAAAACGTGATAAGTGACAAAAAGGTGAAAACGAGAAAATGAGCTTTAATTTGCTTTTCTTTTGCACTTACATACGTTTAAAAGGGCGATTAAAATAGGTAAAAATGTACTTAACTTAAAGTTTATGAAAAGGGGGAATATTGTTATCTATAAAGCAGGGAATAACATGTTAATTTTCACAAACATCTCACTTATTTCAAAAATGTCACTTAGCGCTTTCTTCCACTAAGCTCTTCAATTTCTAAAGTGCATATGCTAACTCATAAAATGGAAATATTCTATTACCTAACTGTATTTCTGCTTTATTTTAATAATTGAGGTCCTATTATATCTTTTCAAAAGCGAAAAAATCCCGTTTATGACAACAAAAAAATCTTTATAAGTTTAACACTTATATTTTATTGTGCTTTTAATAGAAAATAATAAAATGAATAAAAAATAAAGAAAATAAAAATAAGAAATGAAATAAATGGCTGCTTTCACTTATTAAAAAAATCTATGAGGCGTATTTACTAATGGTTTGAACTACTTTAGTATTAGACAGAAGGCAAATATTTTTTCAATATATAAATGCAGTATTAATGTTTTATTTAGACCACCGAAATTATAAACTAAATTATAAATTGCAAAGAATATATCTATCAATAATATCATATTATTCTTTTTTGCACTTTAGTACAATGCAGAGATAGTCACCTCTTCAAAAACGACAAAAAAAGTCTGTCTCATCAACGTATTCCCTCCACAGCATTACAAACGTTCCACCTCCTTTAGTTTTTGAGGGGAAAAACCGGTGTTTTCAAAAGCTTATTTTACAATATTCGGTTAAACCGAACGTGTTTAAATAGCACTAAAGAGACCGGTTAATTTGTAACCGGTACAAAGAAACCGGTTTTTCTCAAGAAATTTCAAACTTCAGTATAAAGAAGGAACTTTCGTAATGGTGTGGAGTGAATTTACGTTAAAATTACCAACTTTTTTGCCGTTTTTAAAGAGTTGACTATCTCTGCATTGTACTAAAGTTCAAAAAAGAATAATAAGCTGCTATTTTGTGATTTTATATGGGAAAGACTGCACTTTTCATCAAGAAAATCGGTCAATGCATGTCTCTAAATCTACGAATTCGTGGTAAAACTTTAAGGTGATGGGCTGGTAGGCATTTGGTTCGTATTTAGAGATGTTAAATTGTACAATTAAAGCAAATATGATTTGAATAAAGATTTAAAGTAGCTAAATTGTCTTTTTGGTGTAAAATTGAACCAGTATTGTTATTAAATCTGTTTAGTTCACCGGATATCGTGTTTTTTTTAATTTATCATATAAAAATACAATTCGTCAATAAAAATGCGAAATTAGGCCATTATCTACTTTAAATTAGAATAATCTCGTATTTTTGTCTAAACTTTTGCATCACACAAATTTTTATTTTATTGAATTTTTTTTATAGCAAATCAAACAATTATGTTTCATTTATAGCATTTCAAAATATTTATTTAATATGTTTAGGGGTGCTTTGTAATTCTACCATCACAATTCTAAATTTTACAGCTAAAAAACGTAATTGTCTAAACTTTTGCATCGCAGTGTAATTCCACATAATCACTACCTTGTAAAACCCAAAATAGTTTAAATATATAGAGCCTGATATAGTTGATAGTGCAGGGTGGAGCAAACAAAAGTGGCTCGGCCATGAATGTAGGAATAAGAAAGAAATGCTACCAAGTTAGAAACCAATGCAAAAACAGGTTTTCTAAGTAAAGCTATTGATCGCTTCAATATTAAGCCCAAACAAAAGCTTGGCCCCGAATTATTTACCGGTAACTATGCAATCTTCACCTATTACATTGATCTTATCAACTCACACATACACAGCCCGCACTAAGATCTGAACTCTCCAATAGTCCATGTGTAGCTCTAGTCTATTAGCCACCCAAACCAACCAATGAAAAAACAAGTTTGACAAGCGAAGCAATTGAGCGGTTGAATAATTTATGAATTCGACTTGTCTAAAAAATTACATTTAGACGAGCTGAATTGAATTCATGTTGTTGCTGTTGTAGAAACAACAGCAACAACATGAATTCAATTTGGCGGCTTTCAGACAGCTTCAATTGTTTTTCTTGCCTAGCATTTCCCTCCATTCCTAGCTCCACGCCGGGGCCACTTTCATCTGCGCCACCCTGTATAACTTAGTATGACATTGATTGAGTATAGAGAAGTAATTCAATCTTTAACCTGGGATTGACAATAGAGAATTTGCACAAGTCTTAAATATTGTTTTAAAGTAGCTACAATTGTAGATTGAGGTCTCTGGAGACCAAATATATCCCCCACAAAAATTTTCCCCAATTATTTCTGTAGTTATTCATGTTTGAAAAACGCCGGAAACGCGCTTCTGCGGAAAACGGAGCGTGTCGGCTGGTGACGTCATAACCTCCTTTCTTTTTCGCCGTAGCTTGATTTTCGAATGTTTTCTTTGCGTATGGGGATTAGGGGGAGAGTCTTCGTTTTAAACAGGAATGTTAAATAGTTAATTGCAGTAGTGCATGTTCCATTTATATTAAAAAGATACAGTTAGGGCCAAGAAAACATTTTGCGGATTTATACCTTTCATTTCAAATGATTGCATTCTTTGAAATATGTTCCTTTTTGATAAATGAAAAGTTGGAGTCGGATTTCGCAGAATAATGTATAAAATTTAACTGTTATTTAGTTGTGTTAATACATGCTTGTATGATATCAGTTTTTAGTTCGTTTAAACAAACCACCAAAAATTATTTTTCATAGATTTGACATAATTATTAAAATAGTAGCAAATACGGCTGGTCAAATTTATATTAAAAAATTTATCTGTCATTTTTACCTGAAAAGAATTTTTAAAAAAATAATTTTAAATCTTTAAATTTGGCCAAAATAAAATATTGTTGAAGTTTAAACACTTTTTTTTTAAATAAACATAATTAAAAGTAGGACATTAATTTAGCTTTAGCCCTAAATGTTTCTGTATGTATTGAAACGCTTTAAATTGAAATCCTGAAAAAGGAACCTTATACAACTTTTGCAGTTAAAAAATGGTATTTTTAGTTTAAATGTTTATATTAAACCGTACTTGAGTGGGTATGGAAGTAAATAGCTCAAAAGTTACTTGGTATTTTTTTTTGTTTATTTATTTTTGAATACTTATGGTAGACTATTCTTATTCTGTTCAGAAGTCTCTTAACTAAATTCCTTTCATTGCGTTTTTTTTTTTCCATTTGCATTATAATATGAATCCTTTTGCCATAAAAACCCTATCCTGGGGGAAGGAGGGCAGTCTGTTGTTAGTTTAAAGGTTAATTTTAAATTATATTTTGCAAATTTGAAATGGTGTTGCTGGAAAAATTAAATAAACTGCATAAATAAATTATTAATATGCATTAAATAAACTACATTGTTAAATTTCACTTAGTAAATCTTAATCTAATAAGAAATGCACTGGCAGAACATGCATTTGAGCAAAAAGCTTATTAACTTGTTTCAGAGCCCACGTTTATTTTAAGATCTAAGGTTTTGCTATTTAGTTTGTCAAAATATAATTTTTTGCTATTCAATTCATAACCCCAATAATTCCTTTATCTATATTCATTTTGGAAATTATTTTTTTTTTTAAAAGCTGTCAGAAATATTATTAGAATAAACTTTTAATTAGCGATATTTAATTTTTATTGAATTCTTTAAAGTAATTAAGTTTATATATTGTGATATTTTTCCATCATATTTTTAAACGTCGTTTTTCTCTAATTTGACAGAATATTGTTACATAATAACTTGCGATTACATTCGTTTACATACATCGCCACCAACAATAAGCTTATTCTTAATTTATGGATATATTTATATCTGCAGATAATACAAGACTTTATTATTTCAATATTATTACTTTGCACAAATTTGAAATGTTGAAAAACACTTTGTAAAAGAACAAACGAGTGGGCTCTTCCAGTGTTTTTCGCTACGGCCACACGGTAGCCGTTTTCTCCAAAGGATGTTAGTACGTCATGACACGTGACTTCCGTTTTATCACGAAACCGAAACTGCGCCCTTTTTAACGTCAAATAAAAGCTAAACTAAACATCTGAAAATTTTAAAAATGCACTTTTTGTAGGCTTTATGACATCCTTTATTGATTTAGACCAAGAAAAAAAAATGTGCAAATTCTCTATTGAGTAAGAGTCCACCCATCCCAACAAAGACTTTGATTTGAAAAAAATAGTATCATAAATGATCGATTGCAATCAGCCGGTTGTTTTTAAGTTATATTTTACCCTTTCAGTCCCAGTGATGCCATTTGGCATCATCGTGTTCCTGATCATAAATTAAAAAAAATAATAGGGCTGACATCTATTGGGATTAATAAAAAACATTTTCTAATAGAAAAAAGTTTGAAGAATCGAATGATGTGCTTTTTGATATCATAAATTTGTATATACGATAAAAAAAAAATCTAAAATGATGATGCCAAATTGTAATTGGGACTGAAAGGGTTAAGAGTAGGAACATATGCGATTGTTAAAGTTTAGAAAATGGTACTTGAATTTTTATATAAAATGTGCTAAAATTCTTGTTTTGTGTGCTATTTCAGTGTAGATCGCAAATGAAAAATTTACGCTATACTTTGATAGTATTCTATTATATAAGTTGTAATTATATTATCTATGTCTTTTAACGTTGCCATTCATATAATAAAATACCCATAACTTTGACTTAACAAATTGCTTAAATGATACAATTACTTTTTCAATAGCATATGTACTACAATAACTTTTACCGACGATGTCAAATTTTACGGCAGTTAAAACGTGAAAGAACTTTATGTACAATGGCTCAACTGTAGGGGGGGAGGGGTATCTTGAATATAACGGCGCAAGTCTTGAATATAACGGCAAGGGTAGGGTTGGTACATATATTTTCCGGCTTGTGTCCTTGATCAGAGACCCGCTTATAAGCCATCGTCAAGTAAAACAGACACAGAAAGAATTTTTACTGATACGGAGAGAGGAAAATACACCCAGGGCGAAGGTGGGAATCGAACCCGCACCCGTTACAGCCCGCAGTCTTCTAGCGTAATGGTCTGCGACCCCATGATGCAAGTACAATATATTTTTCTTTTCACCTGTGAAAGCTCCAATCGACAACTTATAAACTGTGGATCACGCTGCACCGTTAAAGCGGAAAAATTTCCGTAACCGTTGTGGGTGAAACGGTCTTTCCAGAATTTAAAAATACATATATCCTCTTCATTCCCGAAAAAAATCCTATGCATATATTCTTTATATAAACATATTTTTCCAAACAATATTGCACTTAAATGTATGTTTTTAAAGTAATTTTGAAAACATTTGCTGAGCGGTTACGCCAATTTAGTAAAATTTGAGGTTTGGAGGGTAAAAAAATAAACACTTTGTGTGTGCTATGATTAAAAAAACAAGCTCTGTCAGTTTTGTAGGATCAATAGACCATTTTAACTTTAGTTTCAATCCAAAATGTCCGATAAAATAATCGCTGAAAAAAGTTGTTTCTTGCAAGACCTACAAAATCTGCTTCACCACTTGCTCATAATTTTTTTTTAAAAATACAATTAATAAACAACTGCTTTGGTTTCAGAATTTTTGGGAAGCTTGAACATTTTAGTTCCTAAAATAAATTGTAGAAAAATTGTAAACTGAAGTTGTGAAGTGAGAATTCTACAAGGTCCACTTATGTCTACCTCTAGAAAGAAGAGGATAATAAGAGAGTGCGCAAAATTCCAGGCACATCATGAATTGCCCAGATTCGGCCCAACACGTCATTTTTCCAGCAAATCCTAATTCTTTTGACGTTCTTGACGTTCGAAATCGACGGGAACCTTCGTTCAAGTCGATTATTATAGAATAAAAAAACTCCTACAAATGCGGACACATCCATAAATTCGTGACCATCCCTTCACCTCAGTTGCCTGTTCGTTGGCTTTGTTGCCAACGAACGGCTCGCAAAAAAAGGAATATATTTTTAAATGGTTTCGTGCTGTGTGTGTTTCGTTCGATCATGGTCACGGTCAAACGACCCACTGATCTAATTTTCTGTAGCGTTTATTCGCGAAAATGTATCCATCTTCTGTATAGAGAAGATATGCATACTGTTGAGTTACTTTTATCTAACAGCTGACTTTGTAAAAGTTTTTTTTTTTTATCTATAAAGTCGAACCTCGATTATCCTTCCCTCTTTTATCCGGAATATTTTGTAAACTGATCGTCCTCAAGCACCTAGTTAACATAAAAAATTCTAAAATAAGGCCATTCTCCATTCAGATATTAAAAAAAATTAAGATTAAACTGTCCAAATAATGTTTAAGATCTTTCTTTTTGCCAGAAAGTCTCAATTTTAGAGATAACCATACACGAAAATTCAATCTTTACTACTGCAAAACCAGCGAGGATTTCGGATGTTGGCGAATTTGAGATCCGTCGACTTTCGTCGGTCTTCGATACTATCTAAGTTTTACCATTTTAGGAAAATTATCAATTATCCGTAATTTTTTACTATCCGAACGTTCTCCGATCCCAATTAAAATCGGATAATCGAGGTTCTACTATAGTTCCTTTATTGAATATATTTCCTAGACTGATAAGTGATAATTTCTAGACGCTTACATTCAAACGTCGTTAACCAAAGCCAAAAGAACCTACAAAATTAGTTCACCTTAAGAATAATTCGATTTATCCAAAAACACTATTTATAAATATAACAGCAAAAGCAACACAATATAGTTAGAATTCGAAATAATTTAGTTTATATAAGTTCGGAAAAAGAGGTTTTACAGTCTATCATTGTCCCTTTTATTTATTATTTAATAAATCGGATCTCTAAACTGGTATAAAACATTACTTGTTATACTAGCACTGATTTCCACCAACGTTAAATAATAGGTCCAAAATATTTTTAGAAAGGATTCTTAAGTATATTTACGTTCTTTTTTTTCTATATACTGCTTGCTAAATTCAACGAAAAAAAAAAACAGGTATAAAATAACAAGATATTCACCATTGTTAATGAGTAGGTATCAAAAAGACATGAGACATCCTTCCAGAAAAGATACTTATTTTAAAACAAGATTACAAGATGATGAGACAAGGACGGGATTTTCGTGAAGATTTCCGTATTTAGGGTCTACAAGACCGATTCGTATCTAAATGTGTTGATTGCTTATTTCTACCGGATGAAGCGTGTAAGAAAATAACAAAAATGGTTCAGAAAAAAGGAAAATGTGATTTTCAGCAAAGATATGAAGAGCTAAACGTGGTTTGATTTTTTCAAGGATTCTGAACAATTTTTTATTTAACTGTATTTAAATGTTCTAGTGTTCGGACACGTTTCTGAATGTTTTTGGACTTGTTCAAAACAGGTCCTATTGCATCCCAGCTTACTGTACCCGGTGCAAGTTTGATTCCCGCCTTCGTCCTGGGTGTACTTTCTCTGTGTGTGTGAGTAAAAATTGTGTATCTGTCTTATTTGACGAAGGTTTATAAGCAGGTCTCTGATCAAGCACACAAGTCGGAAAATACATGTACAAACCTACCAACAGATTCTATCTGATGCTATTTTGTAATTAATCATTGTATAGCACTCCTTTTTTGCACTTTTATACCTTTAAATTCATTAGCAAACAATGGACAATTACAGCATTTTCCACAAACATATTTATTCGATTAAGCATATTAAAAAACCTCTATAACTCAAGTATTTCTGGTTTTAAAGATGTATTTATTTTTAAATTCATTTTTAAAGTTAATGATAAGTCACTGCTGTTAAACCTCTCTTAGCATAACAGATGACGTCACGGTTGGCTTTTTTTTTCTTGGCGTGTTATTTCGTATCACGTTTCACTGTATCGCTTTTGAAACTGTGAAACGTGCTTTCATCTTTATCAAACTCTTAAAAAAGTTATCCTATTTTACAGAAACATGTCATGTTCATTCCAGTAAATTTCTTCAAACGTTAAACGATTTCACTCGACTATTCCGATCAGATCCAACAGTCAATAGTTCTGCAATAGCTCATACGCGCTCTAGTGTGTGTATTTTAAGTAACAACCAAACTTGGAACAAGCTGTTTAACTTCCTTGATATGAACTGGTTACAAATAATATTGTCTTCTTCTTTTAATGAGGTTTCGCAGAAATTGTAAGGTTTACTATTTAATAAAGTGTATTACAGCATAGATCGAAACATCGCCAAAAACATAACAGTTGACGTCAGAGCTGTTTTCAGTGACGTACATTTTCGGCAAATTTCAAATGCATTTTTTGTTGAAATTAAACATATTTGTGAATATTTAACCTTACATTCGGAATCTGCAGCTTCTAATGTACCAGAAAAACACATATATTATGAATTTCGCGTTTCATGCAACTTGTCCATTGACTCCATTCTTTCCACGAATTTATTTTCATATAATTTTCCACAAGGAACACCCTCTGCTGTACTTACAGTACAGCAGAGGGTACACTTACAGTACAGCGTCGTTTTCACTAGTGCACTGATCCGATCAACACACACTTACGCAGCTCGCATTAAGATCAGAACTCACCAATAGTCCATTGCAGTTCTAGTCTAGTAACAAAAAACAACCAATGAAATAACAGGTTTGCCAAGTGATGTCATTGGACGGTTAAATAATTTCTGACTTCGATTTAAATGCTTTCAGGCGGCTTCAATAGTTTTTCTCGTCAAGCATCTCCCTGCATTCGTATCTCTGTGCTGGGGAACTTTTATTTGCGCCACCTTATACTTATCAGTTTCTCATTACTAGACTTTTCTAGATTTGAACTTGAAAAATTATTCATAGTTATTGGGAGGCCATGGCCTCCAATCTTACGTTACCCAGCCTGAAAGTTTGTCTGCGTTTACCAGTTTTTATCGAAAAAGTTTAATTCCTGAACTTTTAAAAAGTGTCACCGCCTCCTTCGAAGGAGACCTCGAACAATAAAATGTCTATTTATAGAAAGTTTCTGTCTCTGGTTCGAACGAGTATTTATCATTGTTCGATAAATTCTTTTTGACTTTTCGATCACTTTCGATTAGATTTTTGTTAATATTTTCATTGTATAGAATTGTGACGACTTCCTATCAGAGATGAATTCATTTTTGCTGTTCTGATTGACAGAATTAATTTTGTATATTTATACTCTCGAAAATTTTGTATTTACGCTTGTCATATTTTTCATATTTTTTTGTACCGTTTGTCCTATGATCTGCAGAATATGCATGTTATGTGGCTCATGCCTTTGTTTCTTGCTGTATCTTCATTTGTTTAATAAAAAAAAATCGCAGTCAAGCCAACCATGAGATAATGGCATGGTTCCTTAATTTTGACTTCCCCCTTGTTCTCAATGCTTCTAAGCAGTGCAAAATATATCAATTTAAATTGCTTAAAAACATATCCGATTAATTTATCGTAATAGTATTATTTTTAAATTGTCAAAGGAAATACTATATCGCATTCATTGAACTTTAACAGTGTCATTATACATTCATCTTGAACATTTTAAATTTTTTTATTTAATTTCTACCATTCACAGTTTTATATCCACTTTGAACATTTTTCATTTCAAGTATATTTATAAACCCCTTTTCTTTACATACACATGTAAAACTAAATACACCGTATCCAATGGTCTCTCTAGCTTCGAAGCTTCCAAGGGTATCAAAGTACCTTTATTAATGAAGTAATCTTAAAAAGAAATTGTTAACAAGAAGTCAGAAAAATAGTAATAGAGCTTAAGTCCAAAAATTTTAGTATAAGCTTATAATTATACAACCAGTGATTTGCACAGCCATGGGAAGCAACCGAATATAGCATTTTGGGGATTAAACCCGTAGGTGTTAACACTTCTATTTCTAGAAAACTATGTTTCGTGGACTTATGAAGTTTCTGAAAAAAGTTGATTCGTTTTCCTAGCACAACGATCAACGATACGCAATTTTATCCGCTATATATGAAGAAATGTGGTTCAACTTCTCAGGGTCGTTATGCACGGGCTCACTCATATTTCCAACATACACCAGCATAAAACTAAAATAGATATAACAGTTATTATGTATTTTATTGAAAAGACAAAGATCGTTTTTTTCTGAAACAGTTTGATGTAACAGTTGATGAACTGGAACAGCTTTAATATCATATCAAAATTTAAATAAAATAACGAGTTGGTAAAATTGATGTTAATAACTAGCAGGTTCAACAAAAAAAATTCCCACAATTTTCACCAAGTATCAAAATTTGCAAAAGGTAGTAAAAGAAAAATTGCAGTTACAAAGCTATAAATCCAAAATCGTTAAAATTTTAAATATACTAATTCAAACCGTAAAATTATTACTATCTTTGTGTGTCATTTCCTGAAGAAGAAAAAAAATATTAACTTGCTGAGCCAACAGACAAGCTGCCCTTTCAATAAGCATAATAATACCTTTCGAAGTAATACATATCTCATTCGAGGACGGTATTTCAGTTTAATAAGTGGTCTCATAACGTAATTTTATTACTCTTAAGAGCACGTGGTTTTTTTATTAGCCACTAGCATGCTGTTCTTACACTCTTAAAACAAAAGAGTGAAATCCACTCCTATAGGGGAAATGCATTTTCGACACCTGAAAAGAGTGGAAATTAACTCAGACTGAGTTAAAACCGCTCGTTTTAAGAGTGCAGGACGTAGATTGTTTTCTTTTATTTCTTTTACTCACTCCGCAAAAAGAGTGAAATCCACTCCTATAGGGGAAGTGCATTTTCGGCACGGAAAGGAGTGGAAATTACCTTAGACTGAGTTAAAACAGCTCGTTTGTTTTAAGAGTGTACGTGAAGAAGAATATTTGCAATAAAAAATTAAAAGGAAATACATTTATGTAATAATCAATTTTATTGTTTCTGGGTTTGACGTCTCACGTATATTTACTTCCTCCTTACGAGTTATGTATATATCTCCTTCTACGAATGCAGAAATAAGTATGCAGTTCTATGTTTCTATGTTTGAATATATGATGATTTGTTTACGTGGTATAGTTTATTTTTGTATACACAATGAGAATGTCAATTATTGCTAGGAGACTGAGACGGGAGAGAAGAGTGCTGGGAAACCTGAAAAATAATATTTTTTTTATTAAAATATGCTGTGTTGTTAAAATATGACATATTTTCTTTCTATAATAATAAATATATTTTTGTTATTATCCTGTTTTATTGTGTTATAAAAGTTTACATTAGTCACAAAAACATATTGTCCATAAGAATGTTTTATTTATATTAAAATAAGGAAGTTTAAACTCTTTCTAATACAAGGAATCCCAGCAATGAAAGTCAATATGTTAAAATGAATAAAATTGTTTGCTCACAAAACAATTCTATCATGGACAAAATAAATAGTTAATAATGTAATAAATTAATATTATTTTCAAATTTTCTGTTAAAATATTTGTTGCCCCAAATTTGGTTAATTCAAGATTAAATATAATTTCAAATATATGTAACTTATTACCTTATATGTAACTATTATCCCTAATATTACCTATAAATATTTTTTTATGGAAATTTCATAACATTGTAAATTAAATCCATGTTATATTTAAAGAAAACTATTTTTATGTAAAAAGTATATAATGGAAAATACTTCAGTTAACATGAATTATTCTGAATTATAAATCCAATTAACCTCCCCAAATAATAAATATAACCTTAAGTACTAAATCCATTAACCTAAATATCTATTTCAGTAATTTGATTTTTTTATAACAATTTAGATTAAAGTTTTGGGATTGATGCTGTGAGGTGCATAGAATAAACTTCCTCGTGTGTTAAAACTTTTACATTTTTTCATTGATAATTTCTTTAATAAGGACAAATCCAATAAAGTTTTTATTAGAAATTTTAAAAAACGAATGTAATTGTTTGTTGGTTTATTAATTTTTTTTTAACAAAGATAATAAGGAATACTAATTTTTTTTTTACTTATTTCTTTTTGAAGTAATGCTATAAAATAAAATAACTTTGACGCATATAATCGGTTTTCAATCTTTGCAATGCTCTTTAAGAATTAATTGTATTTATGTTTTCTTTCGAAAATAAGTTTCTCACTTAGATATAGAACACTTTTTATACCTGTCGACTCATTATATATTAGTGTTGCTATTGGCAAAAAGAAGTAATCACGTATTTAGCCCGTTTTCCCCAAACGTTACGATACTGAGGAACAACTGATTATCGCGTTCCACCTTTTTGCACCTGGTACATTGACTTTGAGAATTTTGCGTACCACCAGACCAAATATTATAACAAAATATTTATCTTTAAGTGTTCAAGGCTTTGAATTAATTCCTGAGAAAACTTCATATTAATGGTAGGTATTATTTATACATGCTTAATAAGAAAATAAAAGATTAAAATGGTATTATTTTCAGTTTATTTGCCCTAGTCTAAAACTACAAAAAAATGACAACTCGGCAAATTAATCATCATATAAATATACATTTATGTCTTATGCACTGGTTGTTATTAAATATCAACAAAGATATGAACTGATCTCACTCTTAAGCATGCAACATTATTTGCTTTATGTATCTTTGTAAAGGAATCCCTCCACACATAACTCGTACGAAGCATCAAATGTAGCATATGTGCTCGCATCTTTACGGACACTGAATTCCGAGAAACAATGGTACGGTAACACTTGGACCCTGGATTAGAGATAACATGAAGAAGCGTTCTTTGATTAATGAAACAAATAAAACGATGACAATAGACGTTTTTTTATTTATTTTTTTAGTTGATGATTTCCCTTTCTTATTTACTAGACCTGCAACGACGGTGGTTTTGTCTGGAACATGTTCCAAAATGGCGTCTACCTTCTTCGAACTAATAACCTACATCAATTCGAAAAAGGCACTGAACTTTCCGAAGATGGCTCTATCCCGGAAGGGAGACCTCGAACAATAAAATGTCTATTTATAGAAAGATTCTGTCTCTGGTTCGAACGAGTATTTATCATTGTTCGATAAATTCTTTTTTACTTGTCGATCACTTTCGATTCGATTTTTGTTAATATTTTCATTGTATAGAATTGTGACGACTTCCTATCATAAGATGAATTCACTTTTGCTGTTTTGATTGACAGAATTATTTGTGTATTTTTATACTTTTGAAAAAGCATTCAATTTTTTTTATTCTTTATAATGTAAGGTTAATCGGATTTTTTTTTATGTAATGCTGCTTTTCAAACTCTTCAATAACCACGCCTTGAAATGCTAATTTTAGAATTCGATTCCTTTTATATCTATCATTTATGTTAACAACAAATATATGGTCCTGTTCAAGGAAATTCAACTTACACGATATACACTATTTTTATTTGACTTTCCCTCTATTATATATTTCAACTTCTCGATTAAATATTTGACTTTGCGCATGCAAGGCATGAGCAAGGTTACAGGTTCGGGTTCATGCAGTTAAAAAGTCCGACGAATAATACTCGGACTGCATTGAGTATTTTTTCAAACGGTTCTTTTATATGATAAATGTAGCTGAGTTAAACGGCCCTATAATACCACTTTTTGAAATTGGATTTTTTTTTTAAATTTTCAATAAATTAGGTTTACAAAAAAATATTTAAAATAATTTAAAAAATTGGAATTATAGAGATTTAATATAATTTTAAATATTTGTAACTTTTATTTACCTCTCATCAGTTATGAACTATTACCCACCCACCGAAGGGCCTGCAAATGGGCAAGTATGTGTGGTTGTTTTAATTTCACAAAATTTAAATAAAATTTATTTCAAATAATATATTTGTTTAAAACATCAGAATTACGTTTTTTTAAGAGATTATCTTAAAAACATTTTCTTATGTAAAAAGTTCATTACGAATACAAATTTATTACTAATAAAATTTTAAAATTTAAAGTGATAGTAAGAAAGAATGATGCACAAAATACTTAAAAGGCCGGTTGTAACGATTGGAGGGTTAATATTACCTATATGAAAATATTTCTATGAAAATTTTGTTATATTGTAACTTAAATACAGTTCATGTTAAACGGAAATTATTTTATATAAAAAAATACGGAAGTACATTTATCACATAAGACACTGTTGGTAAAATATTTAATGCAACTGGAGTAATTTGGCTTAGAAAATAATCTTTTTCCCATTGGATTAACCCAGAGACACTTTCGTTTGGAGACCCAGGGTTCATTTAACAACCATTGCCTACTATTTTTACAGTGAAAAAGTGCAGTAAATGAAAAGAGTTTAAGGGAGAATGGGCACGCGCTGGACCTCGGGTCTCCAAACTCAAGTGCCTCAATGTTAATCCAATGACGAAAAAACTATTATCTCTGCTACATTTCTCCGGCTGTATTGAATATTTTTAAGAACGGTTTTTTTTTAAATAATAAATGTAGATAACTTACATGTCTCTATCTTCCTACTTTTTGAAATTCCTTCGAATATTTTATGTAAAATTATTCATTGAAAATTTAAAAAAAATATTTGAACCAATTTCAAAAAGTGGGAAGGTCGGGACCTGTAAGTCAGCTACATTTATCACATAAAAAACCGCTTGTAAAAATATTCAATACAGCCGGAGAAATGTGGCAGAGAAAGTCTTTTTTTCGCCATAGGATTAACACTGAAGCATTTTGCTTTGGAGACCCTCGGTCCCCAGCGCGCCCATTCCCCCTCAAGAATGAGCAATCTATAATAATAAAAATGAAGTTTTGTGTGTGTGTGTGTTTGTTTGTTTGTGGGTATGTTTCTTATAGACTCATAAAATAGACATTTGTTTGAGTCGTAACTTGGCACAAATGTGTAGTTCATACTTAGATTATGATTTTTGAACTTTCAGAGCTCAAAATGTTCTATTTTTAGAGAAAATTCGAATATTCTGAAAAAAATACACCACTTTCGCTCAAATCCGATCATTTTTTTTTACTTTGCTGATGCCATCTGCTGAAAAAATTAAATAAAACTTTTAACGAAAATATTTAAAATTGAAAATGTTTATTTTATTCCGTTGCCATTACCTTTAGAAACTAAATTCATTATTTGAAAAATAATTGACATGTTTCAAGTGACGTAATTCCGTCCAGTCTCCATTCTAGGATTTTATTGTGGGTTTAGGTGATGGATTTCTTCATTGATGGTTCTGTTAATTGCAAAAATGTGCATATTTAAGCTACTTCCGTGAATTATAACTATGATGGTTGTTCAAGGCCATCGTACTAGAGCTACATTTTAGGGTTTTGTTTTCATTTTTTTCGCCAAATACGTTGCCAAACTCGCCAAATTCTTGCCTAAACGAGCCAAATAATATATATATTTTTAATTTATAAGCTGGTTTGTTGTTTGAAAGCCATTGTGGTAGATCTGTTGTTTGTAACTATATCTCTTTTCTTGCCAAATTCTTTCCAAAAACGCGTTCAAGGCCATCGTACTAGAGCTACATATTAGGGTTTGTTTTTCACTTTTTCGCCAAATATTTTGCCAAACTCACCAAATTCTTACCTAAACGCGCCAAATAATATATTTTTTAAAAATTTATAAGCTGGTTTGTTTTTCGAAGGCCATTGTGGTAGAGCTGTATAATAAGAGTGTTTAGCTATATCTCTTTTCTCGCCAAATTCTTTCCAAAAACGCGCAAAATGAGCTAAATGGTTTTATATGTTTATGAGGAAAATTACGATGACTTTTATGAGTGCATTTATAGCTTATTTTTATATTTTGGATTTTTAAGGTAATGTAAGTAACAGTATTTTATACTTTATAACGAGCGGGAATAATAACATAAGTTTATTATCCTATAATGGATTAAATTGTACATATACTTGGATCAATTAAAACGTTTTTTTAGTCCGTGCGAAGTACGGGTATTTATTTGCTAGTCCTTAAATATTTCTCAGAAAAGGTAAAGTTGGCGTACTAATTATGCATCAATCTCTATTTAAATCGAGTTTTTCATGGAGACACCCTAATTATGCAAGTAATCGCTTTCACAAGTTGTAGGTGTAACCAATGTAAGCCCTTTTCTCTAGTAAGACAAAGTCATTCGTTCTTATTCCAATGTTCTTTTGGTTTATGAAACGAATAGCTTACAAAAAAAAATTGAATAATAAACAAAATATCTGTATCTACGTAAATAAACCGTACAGTTTCACAATTTCCGTGTGTATAGTGTATATTGTTCTTATGAATAATTTAAATATCGGAAAGGCTTTTTCGTTGAAGTTAAATTTGTTAGTATATTAAATAACTTAAATTTAACTTGGCCTGCTTACATGTAAAAATTGTATAATCCGTTAAAGAAATTGTGTTAAAACGTTAACAATTATTCTCTTTTAAGTTGAAGATATTTAAAGGGATAATGAGGAAAACTATTGATTTTATGTCTTAAAAAATTATTATAAATATAAAAAATTATAATAATAAACTAATACTCTCTGTTTAAATATACCAACCTATTTAATTTGTAATATTCTTAATTATATTAACATAATACCAATGTACCTATAAGTCAGTAAATTAAAATTAAAGTTTTATTCTATTAACTCAAAATGAAAACAACAAAAAATCTATTTAAATAATTAAGGAAGAGCTTTTTTATGATAAGTCACTCAAGATCTCCTTAACTAACTATTGCAATATTAAAAACAATTGTTAAAAACTCATTGCAATAGTTGTAAAACCCAAAACCACATTTTTAAATAATCCAATAATGTCAGATTCATCTGTTAAGTAGGAAATCATATTATATATGTATAGTCAAAAACAGTAAACAGGCATAACATTATTATACATTTTAATGGACTTTCCCTATTGTAATCCATGTTATTTCAAGTCACTTGATTAAAAGAACAATGTCAAAAGATATATACAAATCGCACTATGTTACTTTACATCTAACCTACAATCCTAATACTGGTATATCATATTTGTTATCAAGATACACAACTAATAAAGTCTTCTATCCATAGCATATAAATCGCACTGAACGATGCCGGTTTTGATAGATAGATACAACATTAGACATGGACAAAGGACCTACAAATTGAAATCCGTGTCACCGAACTCTAAACAGTTAAACACCTTCCAGTGGTCCTGATCCGTTGG
This sequence comes from Oedothorax gibbosus, assembly GCA_019343175.1. Taxonomy (NCBI): domain Eukaryota; kingdom Metazoa; phylum Arthropoda; class Arachnida; order Araneae; family Linyphiidae; genus Oedothorax; species Oedothorax gibbosus. Next base: position 581,494 of record JAFNEN010000737.1, on the reverse strand, counting down.
ATGGATAAAATATCTATCTGATTGTAGAAGTTTAAAGGGGAAATAAGCCCGCTAGACGGCGGGTTTCCAAACCAAAGTGCCTAAGTGTTAATCCAATGGAGAAAAAATATTTTCCAAGCCACATATCTCCGGCTATATTGAATATTTTTACAAAACGTTTTTATGTAATAAATGTAGCTGACTTACAGGTCTCGACAATCCCACTTTTTTAAATTGGTTCGAATATGCTTTTTAATATTCAATAAATAATTTTACACACAATTTTGGAACCAATTTCAAAAAGTCGGATTATAGAGACATGTAACTCAGCTTCAGTTATCATACTAAAAAACAACGTTTGTAAAAATATTCAATATAGCCGGAAAAATGTGGCTTAGAAGATATTTTTTTCCATTTTATCAACACGTATGCTCTTTGGTTTGGAGACCAGTGGTCATTCGGGTTCATTTGCTCTTATAAGCATTGAATGTCGGAGCGAGACATCTTGTGACACTCTTTTTTAAGTTAGCAATGTAGATTTAGTTTTTAACATGTGTCGAAGATGTGATCAAATACTATTGTAATACTAATTTTTTTAAATATACATAGCCAGCTTTTTTTCTCTCTCTTAAGCCACAAAAAATAGTTTGAAAATATTCAGAAGTTTTTCCTAAAAGGTCAATTAATTTATTAGAAAAACATGTAGCCCGTGATTTTATTATTCTTTCACGGTTGTAAGTCAAACTCGTACACCAGTGTCTTCAACACCAGTGACTTTTAACCATGTCGAATACCTTAACTTAAAACAATACCAAAAGTGTGCATTATTTTCCTTTGAAATGCAGGCCACGTTATCAATTTGTTATCTTTTATGATAACTACTAGTTGAATATTTAAATTACATTGCCCGTAAGTTATTACAGCCATTTTCTTAAAGGACGTTCCGTTTTTATTATATATAGTAGCTATAATATATCAATATTACATTTTTATGGGTCAATAGTGGGCTAACAATAGTGAAAGATGTGTTTGATAGGACACGAACACATTAATATTCTTTCTACAATCTATCTTATATCATCTTTAATGCCATGAATTAAACTCTATCTATGTTGTTGGATAAGCTTTTCAATAAAATTAAATTGAAATACAACTGAATCAGGAGGGGGAGGGGGTAATCGGCCACATCATGTGAACGGCTATTTTTTTAGCAAAAAATAAAAATAAGATCGACTGAGTTACGGGGTTCCCCGAGTACATTGAGACAGACATGCGCGTTACATCTGTGGAGTCAAGTTCTGGTGGAGTTAGCGTACGATGTCGCTAGATGTCCTGTTGGATGCCTGAAATTACTACATTACTGAATCAGCTAACGATGAGAAAACAAGTAGGTTTGTAACAGAATCTGTCACTTAACTCGCTTCCACATATTTGTGTTTAACAGGAAAAAACGCGCCAAACACAACATTAATTCTATATTTAATATTTACAAGCTAAATTTGGCTAGTTTCATTTATTTTATTTCGAAAATTCAATAATTATTACTTATCGTTTGCAAAAATTAATTTATATTTTAAAGAATAAATATGTCATATTCCTCGCTTTTAAATAGGATGAAAACATTTCATATTAACATACAAGGATTCCGTAGTGAAATATATTTGACGTCATTTCAAACTGATCGATGTCGCAAAAATAAATTTATTTTAATTTATTGTCTAAAAGAATTAAAGTTTCTCGAGCGATTGTTGCGAATGGCAAATGTGATTTAATTCTAATAAAAACAGGGCCTTTAGCTATTTGTAATTCAAAGTTTTAAACGCCAAAATTAACTATTTTCATTAATCTTCTTTCTCAGATTTAATAATTAGACTTTATCGTTTGCTAAATTTGTTTGAAGTTCGAAGAATAATGATGTAATCTTTTTTAATAAATATTTTTGTCGCCACAATTTCCCTTTTACATTTCTTTCGAAAATTCACTTATTTATAGTTTGTTAAATTAATTTACAGTTCAAAAAATTTATAATTTGTACAATTGATGCTTTAAAAATAAAAGCGAAACTTAGCATATTTTTTTATGCCAAGTTAGAATTCTCTATGCATCTTTCTACTACATATATATAGAACCATTAAAAGAACTCTATTGTGAGAATACAACAATCCAAACCGAATTATATCACATAAATAAATATTTTTTCAAAAGTGTATTTTTATTTTAACAAAAGTTTCTCGTACGTTTAACGAAATGGCAACAGTAAAAATATTGAATAAAAATGGAATTTGCATGTTATTTCAATGTAGATTAAATTTTTAGTTATTTAAATTTTAAATAAGCTTCTATTTTAAATTTTTTAATGAAATTTGGCATGTAGTCTAATCTGATTTTTTGCTTCAAAATGACGTATCCCACTTGTCTGTGGGACTTGTGGATGACAACAGTGAAAATATGAATAAAAATAGAATTTGCATGTTATTTCAATGTAGATAAAAATTTTTTAGTTATTTAAATTTTAAATAAATTTCTAATTTAAATTTTTTAATGAAATTTGGAATGTAGCCTAATCTGATTTTTTGCTTTAAAATGACGTATCCCACTTGTCTGTGGGACTTGTGGTTCTTTCTGTGAAAGTGGGTGACAGACGGACAGACAGACGGACAGACAGACAGACGGACTGAACGATTATAAAACCTTCCACTTTTTACGTTATAAACGTAGTGTGGAAGCTAAAACAGGAATTAAAAGCTTTAAAAATACGGTTTCTATTTAAGATTTGCATTCACTTTGAATGAAGATTGCGAATTTATATTTATATTACATTTATTATCTAGATTCTTTGTTTAAAATGCCATATATTTTTGATCTAATCTTTTTTTAATTTTAAAGAATTTTGTTTTTAATTACACTCATAGGAATTGACTTACTTGATAATTTTAATTCAAAGACATTGATTTGCTACAAAGGTTATTTAATTTTAAAAATGTAAATAAAACTAATTTATTATTATTATTCCTTATGAAATATATTTTGCTTGTATTTTTAACTCCTTAATTGTATTTTTATTTCTTTTGAAAGTTAAGTATAAATGTAACAAAATCGGCTCATTATCCCGATGTATTACAAGAATTCCCGGATTATTATCTTGATTGTTGCCTTGTCAAAAATTAATAATAACAAGGAAAGAAAATCTTATCGATCGTGATATATTACGTGAATTGGCATATAATTATGCAAAAAGCTTCTTCACAACGTTACAATATCTTTTCAAAAAAGTTAACGCGATATACATCGATACATCAAAATCGAGTCTCAGACTCTTCCCGCTATCGTACCAAATATAAACTTTCGATTGCACGATCTCAGGAAATAAGACCAGTTCAGAGGTGAGAGCAAATCAACAATCAGTGCTTCGAACAACTTGTTTCAGAATAAAATAACCAACTTTATTAAATACCAAAATGATATGGAGATTATAAATAAGAGGGAATTTTCACCACTAGAAAAACAATGAAAAAGCAAGGTTGCCAAATGAAGTCATATATCGCTTTCACGACACACCTAAATGCACGTTTGGCGATTGATTTTGCTCTTTTCTTACGAAGACTCGCTGTCGTCATAATAGTTTCGGATTTCTTGTATTTAAAATGAAAATTGGAAAGAAAGTTTATTTGTGTTTTATAAATTGGTTTACAACTCATAAATGGTTCTTATTTGTGTTTAAATATACCATTTTTAAATGATAGCGGTTCGCCAATTATAAGGCAAAAAGCATTGGAATATTGTTTATTAAAATGTATTTTCAGTTTTGTGATGCATCGGGGTTGTTTCCCGTCATAAATGGCAACAGCTCCAGCGGTCTTGTTTTTATTTTTTGTCTGGAATTGCATTTGTTTTGGTATTCGAAAATGAGAATCTAAGAATATTTTACTTATTAATTTTTTTAAATGTTAACTTTAAATCGTTTGTTAAAGAAAGCTTGCATAGAAAGAAAAGTTCATTTTCATCTATGACGGTCATTTATAGAGTAAAACCGAAACAAATAATGAAATCGCAGGATTGGAAACAATGAAAACAAGAGAGTTACATCATCTGAAACTTTCCCATTCATGGGTTGATTACTTAACGTTTTGCTTGCATGGAATGCGCCCATTTGGCGACATCCGTACGGTTTCACTTTTTCTCGCAATTCCTTCTTTTTTCTGCAATCCAATCCATGACCAAAACCATTTCTTCCAGATTGAAGAAAAGAGGAAGATTTAAAGTGAAATGAGGAAGAAACGGACGTGTGCGAAATTCAAATGGCGCCCTTTTGTCAACACTTCGTTTCTTGATCCGTTCAAGGAGTGTTAAATAAATAGAAATACATTACAGTTTCAACTGTTGTTTGAAAGTAAACAAGAAATAATTGTAAATCAATAATATTACCTTTTACATACATATTAATTAATATATCTGGAATTAAAATATCAGTACATTGATCAATTAAAGTGAAATTGACAATACTATCGTGGGCAGGCAGTAACTAGCCTAATAACTTGAATCATTGGTGCAAGGGTGCAAGTACTCAATTATTCTTACTTATACCACAAAATATACTGGAAAAGACTAATTATTTCAGAGCAAAAATGGTTCAATTCATTGCTGTGGTTGGTTGACATATATTTTCAGGCTTGTGTGCTTGGTCACAGAGACCCGCTTATAAACCTTCACGCATACAAGAGAGATGCTGCCAACTATCGCCACCTCTACAATTTAGACATGTCCCTGAAGGGGAGGGAAATAGTCTCCAGGGACCTGTACCCATGGTAAACTGCGCAATGACCGACCACAGGACTTTCGGACCCAACAGAATTAACGAACACGTACTCAAGATATACTCGGTGGGTCTTTAGTGGTACCGGGACTCGATCGCACGACCTTCCGATCTCGAGACCGAGACGCTGACCACTAGGCTCCCCACAGCCTCCCTTGTTGCGGTGTTGTGGTTACTGCAGCTTACCCGTTCACGGCAGAATAAATACATAGTTTATGATATTTTTAAAAAAAAAAAATTAATTTATTCTTATGGATTCCAAAATGAACTAATGGAAGATCACAGAACATTACGAGAAAAGATACAATATAGCGGTCAGCACAAGTCATGATACCGGAAAATGGATATCTGGTATACCTATTCTGAAAAATTGTAAATGAGTTATTGATTTTAGAGTCTCTATCTTTTCTTTTTATTAATGATATTGTTTCTTATGATAAGATAATATTTTATGGTAAAATTAGTTCTTTAGTTTAGTTTTAATGGAACTTCCAGTACTTTTTTTGTTGATAATTTCCAATTGGTTGTATTCTAAATACTGAAAGAACAAGTGTTCTGGAATTTAATTTTTCTCAAATGGACTTTTAGTTATCGTATAACATTTGTTTGAAATGTTTTACTGATTTATAGAAAGCAACATTTGCACCAGTGGTGCAGTAGAACTAACAATTGTTTTTAAATAAAAATACTTTAGATATTTCCTTTATTTGTAATACAATGACTTTTTTTTTATATCTTTGATTGTTTTTTAAAAGACGTAGTTAAAAGGTACTATGTTAAAAAAATAAGTGATACATTTCCACAAAAAAGAATTGCTTTAAATGTAACAATAACTTAAGAAACTGTTCAGGAAAAACCGACACTCTCTATTTCATTGTTCTCCTTATTTGTTTATGATGCAAAAGGTGGGTTATTTGGTTATAAACTAATCCCTAAATGTAAAAAAAAGTTAAGTCCGCAGATAAATTTCCGAACACTCTACTTTTTTCACAAAAACATCAAATGGAAGAAGCGTAAAGGAAAATCCTTCAGCGGATATTACCTTTTTTTACATTGAGCTATTCAAATAAGATGATCTCGCTTCCTTTAAGGCGATGATAATTATTGTGCAATAAGGATACGAAAAACACAAGTTCACGATATCGTTATTAATGTCTTCCTCAATGTAAAATTGAGATGTAGCATTGCTAACGTTACTATATAAAACTTTGCTAGATACTAACGTTGCTATATAAAACTTGCGGAAGCCTATAGCTTCCCTGCTATTCCAATTTTCCATGGGTTACCAGACCCTGTTCAAACCCCCTATCTTTTTTATATTGACATTAAGTTGATAAAAAAAATTCTAGTTTTGTTTTTGTTTTGATTTTTGTTTGACCTTCGAACCTTCGAATTGAGTCCTTAATAGTTTATTGATTAAATAGTTTAAAGATTAAAAAATACTAATTGCTGAACAAAAATTTTGGAAAGGTGACTCAAAAGCATGAGAACAAAGATGTTCTCTTTTTATTTTAAACAACCAATAACAACATTACTCTCAAAAACGTATGTTTGAAATTTCAAATTAGAATAATGCTCTCAAGCATGAACATATTTTTCTCAAATTTGAGAACAATGTATTCGGATATATTATAAGCCAATGATGTTTTTTTTCAAATATGAATGTATTGCTGTTTTTTAACATATAACAAAACGCTTAAAACAAACCTTTTAAAATCTGTTTCTTTTTCATACTCAAATTATTTGGGAAAAAAATTTCAGTATAAAAATATATTTTGCTCTCTAAATGATTGAAAGACAACCATCAAACAATTAGCGATAGCGGTAAGGGAAAGTAATAAACCTACAAAAGAACTACTCAAAAGTTGTTTATTGTGGTCTATATCTTCTTTTTTATTTGAACTAGAAAAAAAATCGAAATTACCTACTTCGTTAATTCCCTGATACAGTGACCCATAAAATACAGGAAAACCAACAATTTTTCCAAGAAAAAAACTTTAATAGCACCTTCTAGCCCCAAGTAATTCCCAACTGCTTCACCCAGTTGCCAAAGAAAAACAATGTCCTTAAATAACGTCTTCCCACAATAACGGAGAAGAATTTAATTTTGGTTTTCTATTTCATCTTTTGGTTTGAAATAAATGTTAATAAAATATTTCCAAATGGTTTGATTCTTAAAAACTTTTGAAAGTTAAAAAGTATTGAAATACAAGCTTCCTTCTGTACTCTTTTTTAAAAAAATGTATTATGTTGTAGTACAATTTAATTTAATGCAATCAATGAATATTAACAAATTATTAACATAAGTTAACTTTTAAATCTGATATTACTTTTGATTAGAAAAGAGACTTGATTTGATAAAAAATACTTTTGATTAGATTTCATTTTTTAGGGCGACTGTAATTGTTCGTTACTTTTATGGCGACAGAAATAAAGCTGAGTCGATTAGCAATAAAAACTGAGAAAGTTCATCATTTTGCTTTAATTAAATTTTTGTTTAGTTAGAAAATATACAGCGCCATATCGCGCCACTAGAACCGTAGGACAAACTCTGAACTTCACAGGGACTTCAAAGCGTCTGGCAAAAGTTTGGGCCCGCGGAAAGTGTCCGTCAGTATTGATTATAACTTTTAACAATGTTTTCTAAAACACACATAAAAATTAGCCCTGAGAAAATTACATAAGTTAACTTATAATATACATACCTTTATACACCCGATCAGTGGCGGATTTATGGGGGGATAAGGGGGCGATAGCCCCTCCCCCCCCCATGAGACCCAAACTTATACTAGATAATATCGAATCGCAAAATTGAAAAAAAATCAATTTTTCTTTGTATTATCCGAAATATATAACCACTTCACCTTAAAACCACTTAAAGGTACTTCGCCTCTCCTTCTCTACGCCATCACACTGAAAACCTTAGTTTTTAGCAATATTTGCGAAACCTCGCATTTTCATAAATAAGCAATAGTTAATCATTTATTTATATATAACAGTTGGGAGGCTTAATAAAAGTTATATTCGTATGTAACCCGTTAGGAACAAATGAAATCTATAGCATGCTGTGCGCAGTAATGCAGTACATTTGTTATGAAAGAAAAAAATTTAAAACAAAATCGGTTCTCTTCTCTCACTTATTAATCGGTACCATATAACTATTCTACAAATCCTCTTACTTTTAACAAATTTATTAGCAGGAAAGATACCAAACTTGTCAGATGTAAAGTTCAATTCATGTATTAAAGTTATAACAAACATTTTTACGTGCTCAAGCTTCAACAATTTTGCATATTTAACCCATTAACAACGATTGGCAACAAAATTTGAAAAAGTGAACTTTCTGCTTAAGTTTATCGTAATATAATCAAAATGTAAGACAAAAGAAGACCCTCTCTAGTTCTGAAATTTTTTATTAAAATTAAACTATTTTTATAAAGAACTAACATTCAATAAACATATACGAAAAAATAATAAATATTAAAACGTAAGGTTTTTTTTTTTAATTAAAAAATTTTAACGTTTTTTCAAAATGCTACTCTTCCTACAATTTAAAGAATTTTGTAATGGTTTTTTTTTCAAAATGTTCCCACAACATCTATTAATAAAAGTTGGTAATGGATATTGAGCTATCAGTTAAATAAAAAAAGTTATGTAGCTTTATGTATAAAAATGGCTATAAAATAAGATTTTTTGTAAATTTTCACCTTCAGCATTTTTTTAAAAAAAAATCTATTCACACTAGACCTTATCCCATACCATTTTTTGTTAAACGCACATGTTTCAACACAGGAAAAAAAAAATTGGAGCTCTACATTAATTTACCTAAAAGCCTTAGGGTTTTAACCATTCACAAGCTGAAAAAATTAAAATTTAAAAAATCAACATAAAATTTCAAAAACCATTTTACCAAACCACTATATCATTTTCAATAAACCTCCACCATTATAATAGAATCCTTCTTTTTTTGCAATATCCTTAGCTCACAACATTCGAGCATGTTTAATTATTTTCTGGGCAGCCCTAAATTTTGGGTAATGCGTCCCCTTAACAGCAGCATAACTAGTTTTCTTTTATATTGTATCTTTGCATATTTTACAACCAAAAAAATTTTTAACTGACAAAAACTTCTTTTTACGCCGATTTCTCCTACTAAAAAAATCAAACAATGAATAGCTAACAGTTGAGTAAAATTTATTCATAATTAAAAATTGTTAAATATCGATTAAGAATTTGCTCAAAATTTGAGATGCGCCTAATAGCATAAATTCCGGGCTTGGGTCCTAAAACTCTGGCCTACTTGCTTAAATGCATCCAGAATCGTAATTAAAAATAATAATTTATAGCAGAAAGCTGCAATTTAAAAATCGATCATGGACAGTCGGAATTCTAATAGGTTTTTCCCCTCTTTGACAGACCACAGGACATTGCAAGCTTGTCTGGAAAGCTTTGCTCCGGGCTCTAAAAATGGGTCTGTGTGGTCCGATTATCTCTCAGTGATCTTTTTCTGCCCCCGAAGTTTGTCTTGAAAAATGGTTGTGTTATACTGGATGCTGGACGACACAAAAGACCGCCTAGACATGGCTAATTTAGGATTTTCTGTTCTGTGTGGGGGAATCCGTTATCGTGAATTTGATAACACTAAACAAGATAGTTTTTTTTTTTTTTTTGAAAGGGGACGAAAGTGATTTTCAACGAAAGTATAGAGGCCAGAAAAGGGGACTGCAAATTGGTCTTATTGGATGTTGAGCCTTATTGTTGTACAACTGTTTGTTTGTGTCGTAGTGTGTCTTCGTCTTTTAGTGGTCAGTGTCAATTGCCAGAGACCCTACGGTGGTGGCTAAGTCGGTCGACCCTTGATCGCAAGTAAATTCTTTCTATTTTTTTTATTAATATAGATGTATAATAACTTCGTAATAACTACACAGTAGGTTATATGTACCTTCCAAAATAAGTTGTATATATATTTTTTGGAAATAAGGTAGGAAATTATTATTTGGTATTTATTTTATTATCATTATATAAGTTATTTATCTAATTAAATGTATCATATTAGAGAGTTAAATTACCTATTTTTTTAAGAATATATACTTGTACTTTAAAAGAATCTAAATTAATAAAAAAATATATAATTTTATAATTATAAATAGAAAAGGGCAAATGTTAATTTTACAATTAAATTGCGTGTCAAAGCTACTTTTCCATAATTTCATGAAGTAATAAATATTTTTGGCTTTGTACGATCCTATAGATAATCGTATTATTACTATTGAAAAATTTATAAAAGATCAATTAGTTTTTTTATTTAATCAATTACAATTAAATAATATTAAACCACGAAATATGCATAGTTTATGTTAACAAATAAAAGAAAAAAATTATAATTCAACTTACAGTAAAATAAAAAAATATATACTTATTACTAGGTATTAATTAAATTACGTAAAATAGTTAATAATAGATTGGCAAATTATTTCAGAAATTACTAATTAATTCATAAATTGTTGTAAAATAAGTGTTTCAAAAATTCGTCCCCCCCCCCCCCCGTTATGTCCTCGGGCGGCCAGGCGTTAGCCCCCCCCCCCCCCCCTGATGAAGTTCTGGATCCGCCACCACACCCGATACCTGTAAATTGGCCGTCGGTGCACTCTAGCGGGTATAAATACACTAAAAGTATATGAAAACACTGCCTAATCCAATACAATTCATTTGTGAGACAATAACTTAGGTCTGGGGGTCATAAACTCTTGCTCTAATATATCAACTAGCCATAACTACCAGTTGTCATAATATACTATACTATTAGTCAATATTGAGTGAACCCAGTTAGAATAATGTCAAACCAGTGCTGTTATCATTATTTGAACTCATTGTGGACAGAGAGAAACAGTACCCAATAGGCTCACGTTCGTGGCCGTTACTTGGAAGGTGTTAATTTGTACACTTTTTTTGTTTTGTTCTTTTGGCTTCTTATGTTTTTGAGGAGGAAATGGCGAAGTTAATCGGTTAATATTGGCAAGGAAACGGAATGGGTCATCACGAACTGAAGTGAAAAGCTTTTTAGGGAATGTTTTCGTTGAAGAGTTTTTTCGGGTTTGGAAATAAGGCGAGAAAATTCTCAAGCAAAATGTCGAGCAGAACTGGTTGGACTAATATTAAACAGCAAGCTCCAGTGGTATTGTTCTAAATCGCTTTAAGTCCAACCCGTGTAACATTACGGAGGCTTAACTTTCCACGTCTATAATTCAGCAACTATTGAGCAAACGTTTAATATATTTTGCATTTCGTGTTCAAATTTCTCATCGATTTAAAATATGATCTATAAAATTGGGTGATTTTTTATTAGATTTTATATAAAGTTGGCGTTTATTCACGAGATTTAGAAGGCGTTCATTCAATATGTAGTATAGAACACCCCTTAAGCAAATTATGTTACCAAAACTCAACATTAAACTTTTTTGCTTTGGAAAAAAAGCATCTCTCTCGTAAATTTTTATTCAATAACAGCCGTAACAATGGGTGAAGCGTGTTTTTTATTATTAGTATTCTTTTGAAAGCAGTTATATAATAAGTACTGCGAAATGTTACTTATTTCAAATATTATTAAAATATAAATCAGTAACTATTTTTCTAACATTTTTTTTCCTATTTCTTTCAGCATCACATGGAAAAAATTTGGATACTGTCTATATACACAAATAGTGTAATTTCCATTGTGTTATCTCTTCATGGAACAGACCAGAATACAAATGATCCTGCAGTTATACTTATGCGTAATATTCAAGAAAAATCAAATAATGCAGACGACAGTTACCAGCCACAACTTTCAAATGACCCCGGGCACCCGGAATTCCACATACCAAAATTGAGAACATATTTGAGGGTAAATCATAACAAATCGGAAAAATATCGAACGAACTTTCAAAGCTCAGTGCAAAACAATCCAGGTACTCGTACGGATAAGAACGCAGTTCGTCAGTCGTATTTTAGTTTTCCAAATACTCTGCTGGATGGGAGTCGATTTTATTTTCGACAGAACAATCATAGTTTCACTAATCCACTATCCCATGCTCAAAATTCCGAAACCTCAAATGGCAATTTTAATGATGAAAACCAGAATATAAATTTACATCAAACTTACCAAAGTCAAGGCTCAAAAAATATGTTTATTAGAATCCCTAAAAACATCACTAATAAACAACCATCAATCCATTTAACTGCAAAAGATGATGAAAACAAATACGGTATCAGTCCTGCTTACCATGTGTTAAATTCCAAGAAGATCCGAAGAGTTCCTTTGGTACTTATAACTATACATAAGGAACATCCTACACAGGATGGCGAAAATATTCCATCATATTTCGACGTTCAACAATCAGAAAATGTAAATGTTGTTAAAGAAACTGGCAAAAACTTTCCAAAATATGGCCAACCACACGAACACACAAATTCAAGAGACTCTGGCGAAGCAACACTGAATGCAATGCCACGACAACAGCAAACACATAGTCACATAAACTCAGGAAAAACAAATCGAGATGAGACCCAGACTGAAATTCGGAATGTGGTTCAAAGCAAAAAGAGGTTCCAGTACAGCATTCCTATGTCCATAAGCCAAGACCCGCAGCCAGGTGTTTGGACTCCGATAGGATTGAAAAGTTACAAAGCTTCCGAACAATTCATTGACGGCAGGAATCCGGAGGGTATCAAAAATCAATACAAAGATTTACATCCCCAATCTCCATCGATGTTCCAATATATACTATCTAATAATGAAAATACGGAATCACTTCCCAAGAATTCTTTAATATATGCTCCCGAGTTGACTCATCCTCAAAATCTTAGATTTCTCTTAGATCCTAACTCTCCTTATTCTCATACAAATAACTACGAGCAGCGTCTCCAATCTGAATTGCGACAAAATGTATCCATGGTGAATAATTTCAAGTCAAAGATTATAATTCCGTTAGTATATAAAGCAATAAACGAAAATCAAAACGTGAAACAATCAGAGCCTTTAATATCTAATAATGAAATAAAAAGTTATATCAATAGTGATTATGCTGGCAGAAATCAAAATAGCTTAAAACTTACCAGCGAATCAAGTTTTATTGAGGGAAATTCTAATTTTAACACTATTACAGAACCGCCAGTTAGTTACGGTGGAGTGAAAAACCCACAATTTTATGATAGAAATATTGAAACTTCGGCATTTAGTGAGAAAAAATCCCAGAAAAACTCTAATGGAGAATTATCTAATAATACAAATCCAATTAGATTTCAGCATTCTCAAGCAGCGAATAACATCCTACAACGTACAAGAATAGGATTAAGTAACCCTATTTTTGCATCGACAGACACTCAAACTCAACAAGTAATTTCATCTTTAATGTATGAAAGACCAAGCGATTTTTTGAAAATCAGGAGTGGGAAGTTTGTTCTTGAATATGAAATTGAATCCGAGCCAAAAATTAATTTAAATCCTATTTTCACTAAGATGCAAAATGGTGATGATAGTGGGAGATTCATTTCGGAATCTAGGAACTTTGAGAAAAACCACAATAACCGAAATCTAAATATTTCACCTACAAATCCATCTGATGGGGACAGCGAACAACGTTATCCAGTCTATCCATCAAACGAAGCAAGAAAAATACAAACCAACTATTACGATGGATATGTTACATTCCCCCAAGTAAATACTCCGAAACAAAACACAGGTCACATGATACAACAAAACTTAGATAACACAGCTGCAGTGTTTAATCCTTATGACGATTTAAAAAACTTTCCGAGTAAAAATCCTTCCAATCCATACCAAAATGATGGATCGGTGATGCAATATGAAACAGAGCAGGTTGTCCCCAATGTATTGGAAAGCCATACTTCACATGCCAGAAATAATAACAATTTACCAGACATCCCTAGGATTCATAACTCAAATGCCCCTTTAAAAAATGCAATGAATTCTGCTTCTGTAACACATTTATCCATTGACAAACTAAACGAATCTTTATTCAATACTGATGAAGCAGGATTCGCTCAATATCAAAGTCAATTTCTTCCGAACAATGAAACAACTTCTCAACATATAAGTAATGAGATTAAAAATTCCAACTGGAATGTCCATGATGCACCACATCAGTATTACGAAGAGCCGACGAAACTAAATGGAGGGCAGACCAACCCTTCTGATGCCCGAGTTCCAGCAGAACCACCGGCTGATTCGAAAAACTGGACACAAGAAAGCCAACAAAAACCTACTGCGCCATTGCTTCTAGTGTTGGTAACTTCAAAGAAAAAGCTTCTTCAAGATGGCGGCCACAATCAGGATGTTCAGAATACTGGTAGCCAAACTGAATCCTCTTCAGAAGAAATTGTCCAGTACTTGAGCCGAGAAACCAACACAAAGAAACTTTTAGCGCATTTTTATAAAGAGGTAAATGATGAAGCAGCAAAAAACCCTGAAAAATAGTTATTTTCGGTTTTACAATAGTTCAACTTTAAATGTATGACTGTATAGTTTAACTTAAACTGTATCACAAAATTGTTTAGTTAGTTGTAAATATCAAATTATGTTTTTATACAAATACACCACATCCAGCTGTGCTGCTTTGTGGATCATTTGAAATTAGCAGCTATACTGAAAAAAAAAATTAAATTCTACACCCAGGGTGATGTTAAACGAGCTGCAATCAACCTAAACTGTGAATTAACATAATCTCATTGTTTCAGTATCCACTGGCAGAACATACTTAAGATACTAGATATTGCTACATATTCCAGTGTATTAACTAGTACCAGGCCGGATTAAGAGTGTAGGCTGTAGGCAGTTGATTTTGACGGGGCCCCCTTGGCCCCCCCCCCCGCTTCTTACGACAGGATGAAATGTACACTTTTGTCAGTGTATATCAGAACTCACAGGTAATAATAAATTAATATAATCAAATTTTAAATTGTGGAATTGTGTAGGAATTAATTTATAAATACCAATAAATCTAAATTCTGTCAGATATACGCAATTGATAAAAAATTTAAAACAATTACTCACGGAACACAATGTCCATAAAAATATAAAAAATAGTGCATATTAAAGCGAAATTTATATTTTTACGAAAGCATAACTATATTAAGTTTTGACATTAAATGAAATTAAATTTTCATTAATATCTTGCCTTTAAACAGGCCTTTAGCCACTTATGAATGACAAAAAAAAATAGAACCAGACAGAGAAAAATTATCAACGATTCCACACAGAGTCAAATACTAAACTGCCCAACACCAAAGAGTTTCGGAGGCTATAAGGATTGAATTGAACTTACAGCCTTTAGGACACACCAGCAATAAATTTAGTGTCTTATCTATTTTTTGTCCATTGGCCAGTCCAGGAAATCGGTCGAAGATGTGGTAAGTACTGAGAAAACATACTAGTGCCTCCGAAAAAATGTTTCGAAACTGTGGGAGGCCGTAAACAATTATCTCGAGTTTCAAACAAAATCCCTACTCCGGTATCCACGACACAGCCTTTCTTCTTTGGTCATAAAACCCAAAAGGTTTCGTCGCATGCTTTAATAAAAATCGGATAATTTTTGCAGAAACTGGACAATAGGTATTCGGATTTTGTTCTTGGAAAGTGGAGGTGACGATCCCCAACCAACCTTACTCACGGAAAGTATTTTTTTTCGACAGCCTATACCCCTCCCCTCCACACACCACACCACATTATAAATATTATCTTGTCTTGTGTTTTGTGGTGTTAAATTACTTTCAGCTGAATTTTTTTTTTTTTTTGGAGAAATAAAATTTATTATAAAAACTATATGTCCGGCGTGAACATTGATGTCCTTCGTACAGACAGACATACAGGAGAAAAGATTGGGCCATGTTGTCATACCTTTCAAATGAAATAATATATATATTTTAATATCGTAAATTAGAACGAAATTGAAAGAAGGATACAGACAAATGGTCGGAAATCTCTGCAATGTTAATACCAAATTTAGTTTCTTTTTTAATTATTTGGAATAAAAAAAGGAAAGTTCGCAAAATAATAATAATAATTTTTATTTGTTTTGGAGCAAAAATTATAAATGTGTTGGAATCAGTTAAAAACAGGTATTGTTAAAATTCTCAAAAACCATCTTATAAATTAGGCGAATTTATGGGTATTTTTTTAAAATCCTAATGAGCTTTTTTCTTTGACAAACCTAAACGTTAGTAAAAATCGTAACAAAAAAAACCCCAACTTCCTACTAGAACCTCGAAACAAAAATTCGATCATCGATTCAAAATTACTTCTAGTGTACCCAAACTTAGCCAAAAAAAAAACATCAAAGATATCTTAATGTGACAGTTTAGAGCTAAATAACCAAGTTAGGTGCTTTTATCTATAGCTTTTGTGTTAGTTACAACCCTGTAGGAGAGGGGTGTGAAAGCTGCAAAAATAGCCCCTTATAACGTATTTCGCAGAAGACACAGTGGTAATTGTATCCGACCATTTTTATTGCCTCGGATAACGTTAACTTCTCTTGGGCCATTACCACGTGTTGTGAGGTGGGTGTGAGTCTGGGGCCCCTTTTAGGGTTTGTGTTTGTTTTTCAACTCGAGCGATGAAATTCCCAACTTCCAAAAAAAAAAATCTTTTCGGGAGCAAAAACGTAAATTCTGAGGGGCCCCTTTTGACTTGGAAGTTGCGGGGCCCCTAAAATATACGGGGCCTGTAGGCAACTGCCTACCTTGCCTAATTGGTAATCCGGCCCTGACTAGTACTGATAACCCTCTCAGCAAAGCAGTGTTTAACAAAGAGAATTTATTGTACGAACAAATTAGAAAAAAAGGTTGTCCTATGCCTTGAACAAACTTGCAACTCTCAAATTGTAAAGCCTATTGGTACTGTATTGAAACATAATTGTGTTAATAATAAATTAAATGATTAATGGCACCAATAATGCGCTCCTGAACCTTTTGTTAAAGCAAAACTCAATTATAGAGATAATTTTGTAAAATTGTTATATTCATAGCTTCAATAAGCCGTAGTAATTTTTTTAATGATTTTTTCTTGAAGTTAAAAGAAAAGAAATCAGAACGTTTTAAAAACTACAAATGTTAATTTTTATAACAATAAAAATTAGTTAAAGTAAATATTGCGATTTAGTCTGCACTATTATACAGTTTTGAACTACTGTTTCAGTTAAGAATGATTTATCATTTTTGAAATCTGAAAAATGCAAAAACGTTAATCGTTTGATTCTGTAAAGAAATGCCGTTCTAAAGCATACTTGGAAGAATTTGCAATAGTTCGGGGTCTTTCCTGATGGAAAGTCACAGGAACGATCCTCTATTTTTTTAAACCATAAAATACAGCAGATGGATTGAGTTGTGTAAAATGACTTTTTAATTTCATCCGGTATCTTTGTAGAATTTTAATCTTTGAAAAACAATACTTTAGGTTAATGTTTTTTTTTATTTGTGTGGCCTAGTTTAATTAATAAAAGCTATTGTATTAAAAAATAACAATTGTGTCCGTAAACTATTTTTGTTATGTATGTAACTAATATATGTATAACACTTGTAAATAAATACTTGCACATGTAAATAAATACTTGTATCGTTTTATGTGATTCTTTTATTTGGCCGTATTTAAGTTTAACTTTAAAAAATTTATTTTGATTTTATCTTGTCTACTTTTGCATGTAAATGACAAACGTACCGATATGTATTTTTAACGTTAAAATCCAATTACAAGTTAGCAATATCTAAGAACAATGACATTTTAAGAATTACCTAAATATAATTTAGAGTTTCAATGAATTATTTTATTAAATTCTTTTCAAAGTATATTGAAAATATAAACAAAGTATTACTAGATAAACATATAAACATTTTATTTTCTGTCATATAATTTTTAATTAAACACTAAATTTTTTATTGCTGTTAAATGAATAAAAATACTAAACTTATAGACAAATCGCAGGACCAAGAAGTGTTTAAAAGTTAGGGCCTGATGAGTGACATACGTATTGTAGTATGACTATTTTGATGCAAATTTTAAAATAACTCTCTGCCAATGGAATTTTTTTTCTGAAGCATTTTTAACAACGCTTTTATACAAATGACTTTATTAAGAAAACAACCATGAAGAAGTAATAAAAAGGAAAAATCTATTAATTTTATTTTTCATCATATACGAATACGACGGAAATGAAACAAATCGCATTTTTTTAGGTGACGCGTCCATCTCTACGAAATAAAAAGCTTTCATAAGAGCATTGACCAATTTCAATTACTGATTCTTTAAACAAAGATAAATTGTCCTTTAGAGTAGATATATTTTACCCAGCACACCTGAGTAATTTAATGCAAAGAGCCCACTGACCGAAATTTCAATTTATTTTATTAAATACTTTAATACCAAAGAAAGAAACCCTAAGAGCTCAATCTGTCATTTTTCCAAACATGAGAAAATACGTCTATTCATTTTAATTAAATAAAATATGTAAAAATTCAGCGAATAATATTACATAAATGAATATCAAAAGAACTTGTCAAGAGTTTAAAAAGAATCTAATTATGCACCTGTTAAGTTGAAACAGAAAAAAAGCTATAAAATTTTTTGTTCTTTAGAAACTTATTTGACTTTAAAATTTACTAACGTTACACATTTCTCTGTTACAAAGTTGCGTGTTTTGTTTTAAGAAGTAAATTGCTTTTCTACATTTTTTCGAATTCACTAGACGTATACTAACCTGTTTAACCTTAAAAAATATAAATAAATATATACATTTATTTATAATGTTGTGTTCATTCAATAGGTTTTAACCCTTTCAGTCCCAGTGATGATTGAGCATTTGGCATCATCATTTTTACGATCATAATTTTTTAAAAAATAATAGGGCCGACAACTTTTGGGATTAATAACAAATATTTTCTAACAGAAAAAAGTTTGAAGAATCGAATGATTTGGTTTTTGGTATCATAAATGGCTATAGACGATCAAAAAAAAATCTAAATGATGATGTCAATTTCTCATTGGGACTGAAAGGGTTAAAAAAGGTTCAGTATCAAAGGTGCAATGATTATATCTTAATGATTTGAAAAACACAAGGGGACAAAAATGCATATTGGAAAACACAAGTCCTTACATTTGTCATTCCAAACTTATTTAAGACAAAAATTTTGCATTCAATATTATTTTTAAATAAAGTTTTTCATGCTCTTGCTGACATGGCAACTGGCAACAGCGATTAAAAGTGACTTGCAATTAAATTTCAATGGCAATTCAATAAGCGTATTTTTTAATACCCCTACTTTTATATAATGCAGAAACAGCAACTTTAAAACCAACTCTGCTGTTTATGTTTCTCATTAATTATGAGAGATCTGAGAGCAGTTAAATGCTAGGCTTCAAATAATCGCTTTCTACATTAAAAAAATAGATTAAAAATTGTATGTTAAAATACATGAAGTTATTGCGCAACAAAAATTACGTAAGCTCTTTAAAATAATGGATTTCATTCTCGATGTTTTTTTTTATATTTTGTTTTGAAGAGACTCGTATTATTACTAAGTTACCGGAAATTGGTTGAATTGTAACTAATGGAAGAAGCATGTTTTGTAATTCTTGAAGAAGTAATCTGAAATTCAGATGCTCTTCAAAGAATATCGATTTCTGATTTCTTCCATTTTGTTTTTTGTTCTTTTTAGGGTTAAGTACTTAGAAGTTTTCCAACTATAATCTTTGATAATAAAAATCGGTTGACGATCAAAGAAAACATATTTCCGAAGGGTAAGATGTTATTTAAAAAAAATTGTAATAGTTATTTTTTTATTTTAGATTTAAGCTAGAATATATCGCGCTAAAATAGGAAAAGTATGCTTTTTTCCTCCCGGATACTATTTTGTTTTCAAATTTGTTTTATTTCTATATGTTATGACGATGCTTATGTAGTGTGAAAAAAATTCTTACATATAGGCAAAGAAATACTTTTGAAGAAGTTGGTATTTTAAAACTATTTCATTAGCGCTATGGTAATGACTGTATCTTTAATTTTTTGCATCACAAAGATTTTTTTTGTCACGAAACTTATCATAAAAGAAATCTTAAAACGGAATGGTTACTTTATTTCTGTTCGCTTTGCAAATATTCTTGTTTGTTCAAAATATTTATAAGCCAACATCACACTAATTGTACAAAACACAAATATTACTCTTTATAAAACCAGATTGTTAAAAATGTGCAATGATGAAGCAATATGTCATATGCCACCCACAAGAATCTTTGTACAGTTGGTGTTGTAATATTGTTGTTAGAGCTGTTTTCGTGATTTTTTCAAAGTTAAGTAACTTTGAGCTTAACTTTTGAGCTAACATTCAAACCTAAATTAAGCGTACTTATATTAAACTTACAATTTTATTACTGCGTATACTAAAAGGTGGTTTCTTTCCCTAGGCAAATATGTATTTGTTTTCAAAATAATTTAACCTCTACTCGTCAAGGAACTATAAGGGCAGGTTTTCCAAAATTTTACGGGACAAGTATTCCAACAACGTTTTGTACAAAAACGTGCTTTAACCTTTATAAACTAAGACAAATATTGTCAAAATGTAATTATATTTGAAATATGACAAAGTAATATAGCCCTACAGTAAGTTATAAATGTAAAAAAGTTTGGTTCCATATTAACAATTGTCTACATAGTAATAAAAAGAAAGCTGACAGAACTCGTAAAATTCTGAAGCAATATACGTTGCTCTATTAACTATCAGAAATGGATGTAGTCACAGAAAAGCATGCTCCAAGAATTTAAATACTCCCCATAGATCAGAATAGTTGCACTTTAAATTAATAATGTGTCATATTGCACAATTCCACCCAAAATTCTGAGTCAATCAGCTGGCTAAAAATATAGGGAAGCAATCTCCCCATCAGGGCAGTGCAAACTCCAAATTGTTTTTGGCAATCTTTAGCAATATTTCAGACAACCTCTAGAAAAGATCACCAAAATACGGTTGCACAAAAGTTTCACAATTTTTGCTCGAGTTCTAAGTCATCTAAATGATAATCTCTTTTATTTAAAATTGTTAGAAAAGTTGTGGTAGAATAAACTGGGTTTTATTTTAAAGATTTTTTACTTATATTCAACGCCCAGGCTACCTTTCCCAGTGGTTGTTTTGTGTGTTGCCTTTTTCCTGTTCTTATTATCAGCGTATGTAATCTCTTGATCGTGATGGCGGCGAACAAATCAGGCATGAGGAACAACCAGCCGATGTTTGTACGCAGGCAGAGCGAAAACCACATGAAGAAGACCATCAAGAGTATGATTGTTGTCGTGGCCATTTACTACACTTGCTTCACGCCCCATGCAGTGGCAGAATTTGCTACAATTGTTTTGCGCGTGGACATACCTCAATGGTTAAACTATCTATCCGTCATTTCCATCTTTATTGCTTCGGCCACCAATCCGTTCATCTACGCTATCTTGAGGAAAGATTTCAGAGATACTTTCAAAAGAATTTCAACTAAGCTGACAAATTTTTTAAAAGTTTGCTTAGAGTTTGAATGTTTCAAAAATTAACGTCTTGCAAAATGAAACACATGTGTTTTAGAAGTATTTTGAGCAAAATATTTTTTGTGGTTTAATATCTATTTTTTTTTTAATGTTGCTCATCAAAATGCTTTTGGAAACGATGAACTTCAAAAGATATGAAGGTAAAGCTAAAATAAAATATAATGTTCTAAGATTAAGTAAAGTAAATCCAAAAGTCATGATATGAGTATGATAACACTTGGAATTTTTAATATTTAATAATATATCCTCTCGATCTGTTAAGTAGAAGCTATAAAGCAAATAATTCATTTAAAGTCTCCTAAAAATGTATAAATATATAAAATAACTGTTTTATAAAAGAGACAGAGATTGTCAGGTCCATATACAATATTTTATTGTAATCTGATTGGTTTGCTCCTATAGTCAGTTGACCTTCAGCTGTCTTCTTCGCTTTTATTTCAAAGTATTCTTTCAATTTTTTAAATACGTGTGTGAAATGATCTTACACGAATCAACGTTTAAAAAAAATAAATACTTCTCTAGCCTATATTAGTTAGGATTTTATTTTAGTTAGGATTCCAAAAACACTTTATCGTCATTCTTTAAAAAAAACACTGCTGATTTTAAAACTTAAAGCAAAAGCAGTGTAGCCGCCTACTTGGCATAGTGTACAGTGCGTCTTAATCCAAAACTAGGTACCGGGTTCGAATCCCAGTTGGTAAGCAAATGTGTGTTTATCTTGTCAATAAATAGTTATTGTATCTGTGGTTGTGTATCTTATTTGTGTATAAAAAGTCCAAATCCAAACCTTCGGAGGCTTTGCCTACGAAAAGACGACGAAAGAGAAGCTTGGAAAATAGTATTACATTAACATATAAATTTTAGTCACATGACTTAATAATTACGCGGTCAATTAATTGAATTTATAAATATGTTAATTTAATAAAAAAATAATTATATATTAAATAAAAATATAAATGTTTTAGATGGCGGGAGATCGGGGCTGGACTTCTATCTTTTTTCCCTTCTTTTTGCTTGCATGTTTTTTTTTTATTTTTTTTTTTTCATCATTGTTTTCCTTACCACCTATGATCGGGCTTTACAACTTTTCCAAAAATTGAACATAGTTTTTGAAAGCAAAGGTTATAAGCGTATTGAGTTGGTCAAAGCAGGTTAAGTTGGGAAACGTGTTGGATTTTTTTTCTAAAGGGGTTTAACACATGCAGAAAATTTTGCTTGTCACTTATTTTATACACATTTTATTGTGAAGTTTAAATGACCTAATAAGAGAATATACTGAAGGTAGCTGGGTATAAAAAATGCCAGTTTGATTTACAAATTCTGTAACTTAAAAATTTAACATTAAAAAAGACTTATTTTTTTATAAAGGCCATCATCATATAAATACAGAAAATGATATTCTATTTATCACTTGAATGTAAGCTATCTATTTTGTTATATACAAATACAAATACAAATACAAAAATTGTCGACCAACAACAGGCCAGAGGCCCAGCAAGGTTGGTCCAAAATAAATCTAATACATTACCAGTTTCCAATGTCCGTCAAGTTTCTTCTTAAAATCTTCTACTCTCTTCGAATGCATAACATAATCTGGTAAAGCATTCCACTCATTGACAACTCTATTGTAAAAATAATGTTTTCTTACCTCCCTTCTAAAGCTCGATTTATTCACTTTCTGATCATGACCTCTGGTCCGGCTATTTAAAGTAAAATCTAAGCCCTACATGTCTCCCTGTTTTATGAACTTGAATAACTGTATTAAATCACCCCTAGCTCTCCTGTTTTGCAGGGAATACATGTTTAAAGATCTTAATCTGTTATCATAATCAATACCAGATAGACCCTTAATCATTTTTGTAGCCCTATGCTGAGCTTTTTCAAGCAACTCTATATCTTTTCTGAGGAAGGGAGACCAAAACTGAACAGCATATTCCAAATGTGGCCTTACCAATCCCCTATACAAAAACAAAATAATCTCCTTAGATTTAGAAGTGATACTTTTTCTAATATATCCCAACTTTCGATTGGCTTTCTTACTTGCCTCAACACACTGCTTACTCATTTTGAAATCATTGCTCACCAAAACTCCTAAATCTCTGACGAACTCACTATCTTGGATACTTTCTCCCTGTAAAACATAAGAATGATTAACATTGTTCTTACCCATATGCTAGGTTTGACATTTGTTAACACTGAACGACATGCCCCAGCGTGAAGCCCATTCAGTTATTTTCGTAAGATCATTTTGTAACTGCTCAATATGCTCAACAGAATTTACTGTACTCGTCACTTTTAAGTCATCTGCAAAAATATTTAACTTGCTATTCAACTCCCAGCTGATATCATCAATAAACATAATAAATAAAATTGGTCCTAGTACAGAGCCCTGAGGCACTCCACTTACAACCTCATTCCAATCAGAGTACTTACCCTTAATGTGAACCCGTTGTTTTCTATTGGTCAACCAATTTAGTCCAACGGACCACAGCAGTCCCTAACCCAAATCTTTTCAACTTAAATAACAAAGCTTCATGAGGAACTTTATCAAAAGCCTTTTGGAAATCGATATAAATAACATCAACCATATTGCCTTTATCAATCTCTTCTGTAACAGTATCATAAAATTTTAAAAGATTAGTTGTACAAGACCTACCTTTTCTAAAACCGTATTGATTATCTGAAAGTAAATTATTAGTTTCCAAAAAAGTCATTATACGCATTTTCAACAATGTCTCAAAAACTTTACCTAAAACAGATGTAAGACTAACTGGTCTGTAATTACCTGGATCAGAGTTAGGCCCTTTCTTGTACAATGGAGTAACATTCGCCAATTTCCAGTCTGCTGGCACCTGTCCAGAAATAAATGATGACCTAAAAATAGTCAGAATTAATCCCCCAACTCTTCGGCACATTCAACTAAAATTTTAGGATACATATCATCAGGGCCAGGTGCTTTGTTAGGTTTCATAGTTTTTAATAGACGAATAATCTCCTCCTTAGAAAAATCACACTCAATACAATCCAGTTCTTCAGTTACTTCCCCTGAAACATGCACATTTTTAAAATCTTTACTAAAAACACTAATAAAAAAGTTATTCAAAAGATTAGCCATTTTCATGTCGTCATGGATTAACTGTCCTTGACTATCTTTAAATGGTCCAATGGAGCTACCCTGTTTTACATTACCTCTAGCATAAGCAAAAAAATCCTTAGGGTTATCCTTAATACCCCTAGCTAGATTCTCCTCTAATGCAGATTTGTGTTTTCTACTAAGATTCTTAAACTCTCTCCTGGCAACTCTGTAAGCTTCCTGATCAACCTCTCTACCAGTTTGCTTAGCATATTTGTAAGCCTTTTGCTTTGACCTAAGGAACTTTTTAATATCCTTGGAAAACCACATGGGATACAATTTCCTTTGTGAACTTTTACGTTTGAATTTAACATGCTTTTTCACCATATCATTTAGTTTTTCCTTGAACTCATCCCATAGCTCAAGAGTATGGGTACCTACCAGTCCTTTATCAAAACATAAAGCTACATCATGTCTCAAGTTGTCAAAATTAACATCTCTGAAACATGGGAAGACTCTTTCACTATTAATCTGTATAACCTGAAAAATAATATCAAATTATTATTATTATTATTATTATAAATTATTTATATTATTATATATTATTATATATTATAATATAATTATTATTATATATTATTATTTGATGCTTTTATGTTTTAAAAAAGAATAAACAGCTTCCTGACAGGGAATATTTTTTTTAAACACTTGTAATTACGTGTTGTATAATTGTATAATTAAGCAGGAAAATAGGAAATGAATCAATTAGTACACACGTGACTATTAAACTGTAAGATTAATGCTAGTACGTTTAGTTTAAATTTCAATTAAAAGCTTCAAAATTTTACTTAATTGTAAAACGTTAATGACGATATATAAAAACGCCAACTAAACAACGATGATTTTTGAACACTCATCTCTAAAACTATCTTTACGCGAATTTTTTCTGATTTTTTGACATTTCATAAAACTACTTTGAAATTTGTAATTTGCTTTGGTGGACTTGTAACGCTGATCCCAACACATATTTGTGAGCATAAATGATGTCTTGATTGTAATTAGGTGGTACTTAAAATGAAACCAACGTAAAAACACGTTTTGTTCCGCCTTAAACTTAAAAATGTATGAAAAAGATAATTGTTTTTATGAAAGATTTTATCTAAATTACACGCACCAAAACAAAAATTCTGTAAAAGAAGTACATAACACTTTTATCCAGAACCCGCTTTGCTGGGTCTCTTTAAAACTTGTTTTACACCAATGGCTAGGCTTAATATTAAGCCCCTGTTAATTGCATGGTTATTTAAACAAACTTTACCCAGATTGACGGCAGAATTTGCAACTGATCTATGTTTTTTTTAATAACTTAAGACAAAATGGGGGACAGCTATGATGTAGCGACTAGTCTTAATTAGGCTATTTGCTGTACGATGTCAAGCATTGCAAATTATTAAGTTTTCATCCAATAATAATTTTTTATAACCATTCCATTTTAACACAACTTGATAAGTAAAGCAAGCCGACGTTAATTTTTCAGATTGCCAAAAGTCACAAACGAGCATATCGGTCCTGTACATCAGAGCTGTATCAAAAAAGGGGAATAACTGCCAACTATCAAACTTTAACCAAATGAAATTCAGATTATATTAACCCATTCACGAAGATTGGCCAGAAAATTTGCCACGCAGATACTGAGCTTTCGGCTTCAGTTTTTTTAAATAAACAAATGAACACCATGTTTCTGAAAAGTGTATGTAGAACAAATAAAATTACAGGAAAAACGAATTTAACTAACTTAAAGTAACTGATTTTATTTGGAAATGTAGGTGTTAGTACTCACAAAGTCATCGTTATTAGGTTAATAATGAGAAGCCTGGAGAACGTAGATCTGCGTCATACAAAGCAATTATATATTTAATGTCATAATTAGATATCTAAGGGGTGGAAGGCGAGAATTAAACCCAGCCTGACTAGGTAGGTGGGTG
Organism: Oedothorax gibbosus; assembly: GCA_019343175.1. Taxonomy (NCBI): domain Eukaryota; kingdom Metazoa; phylum Arthropoda; class Arachnida; order Araneae; family Linyphiidae; genus Oedothorax; species Oedothorax gibbosus. The sequence goes on along the minus strand of JAFNEN010000737.1, from coordinate 555,076 downwards.
AGTTATAATCCAAACCAAATCCTGCAATGCTTTTTTTCTCACAGTTTGATGTACAGGTGATAACTATCAACCTTAAACATATTTCTATTTGTTAAATTGCCAACTCAAGCCAAAAGTTAAAGATTTCAACGAATCATTTCGATAATAAGGCTAAAAATTTATAGTGTACTTAGGGTTCATGTATGATTTACATTGTCACCTTGGCACTACCAAAGGTAATCGTAGTATTCAGTTTTTTAATCAACATAACTTATGTTTTCTTTCCCAAGATTAAATAGTCTATATAGATCCGGCAACATCTATTAATAAATTTAAAAAAATATTTTTCATTTCTAGCGCAATGGAGCTTGAAAATGCAACTTTATCAGAAGCGTGCAGTCCCTTTATTGTCTCTTTCAATTCCACTTCATTGCTATTATACCAAAGAAGTCCCTACTTTAATGGGCTGGGATGCCTGGCCACCATCATCATACCTCTAGCTTACATATTGGGTAACGCAGCAATAGTCATCGCTGCCATCTGGGATGAGGCCCTTCGTGTACAGACGGGTGACCAACAGATTGTATACCTATTCTGCACCGATATCCTGACTGTCATTTTTGTCATGCTGCTTTCAGCCGTGGCAATGGCAGCGGATTACTAGCTGTTCGTGATCATCGCATGCAAGCTGCACACTTTTTTCTATTACATGTTCTTCGTCCGTATGCATCTCGTTGATTAGCTTCGATCGTGCCGTCCCCGTTGCTTATCCCCTGAAATATCACAGCATAGTTGCACCAAAAGTGATGTTAAGATTCATGGCCTGGCTGTTCATAGAGGTAAGCGTCATTGGGTCCATCAATGGGGCACGCGATTGGTCAAGCTACGACCTCACAGAAGGGATTTGTGCCATTACACACATACATGCCAGACTACACATACAATACGAGCAATTCCGTCTTACAGATCGTCACCGGTTCTTGCAGCGTGTGCTACTTTGTTCCGGTGGGGATTATAGACGTCTGCAACTTCTTGATCATCAGGGCGGCCAACAGATCGGGCAAGAAGAACAACCAACCGATGTTCGTGCGCAGACATAGCGATTTCTACATTCAAGAGTATGATTGTGGAGGTGGTCACTTAACACTTACTACATCTGCTTCGGGTAATGCCTGCTTCGGTAATGCCTCCAAGTCGTGTAAAGCGTCGTGCTCGCATCGGAAGGGTTGCGGGTTCTGTCCTCGGCGGTGCTCGCAATTCTGATGGTTGCTGGGTCGGCGCTTGTATTCAACTAAAGACCGCCGTGTTGCTAATGGTGGCTGGGGCACGTAAATATGTCGTGGTCACAAAGCCTCCATGTTCCCATACCAAATTAATACCTCTGGGGGTACCAGATCAGGGGTTATCGGCCTTTGATCTGGATCAAATTCCGATATGTGAGTGAGAATGGATGTGTGAAAGGGACCTTCCTGTAAAACGGATGTGTCATGCTGCGAGCAAAAGTCGGACTTCCTCCCTTGTGGCGCTCAATAAAACGGAAGCGCCCACTTCGCCTTAAATCGGGTAGTTCTCTACTCCGGGCGCGGTTACCGAGTGGCATTAGAAACAACAACAACAACATCTGCTTCGGGTAATGCCTCCAAGGCTGAATTACACATCCTCCATTTCCCTCGCTTCTGCCACCAATCCGTTCATCTGCGCTATCTTGAGAAAATGTTATCGAGAAGCATTCAGAACGATTCCGAAAATGCTGATGGATAAATGTTATAGCATCATTTAACTGCTTTAATGTTGTCAATATAGAAAAGTTCAGTAACTCACCAATCCTTGGACTCGTAGAAAAGATGGATTTTAGGTCAGCCAACCGTAGTCACTGACAGTCAACCGAGAGTGATAAACCGGAAAATATGCCTTCGCGGCTGAATTACAAAGAATACATTTCCAACTTCATCGCTTCTGTGTCTCTTCTTCTTTTTTGGACATAAGGTTTGATGCTAGAGGTTGTGTCAAGCAAAAATTTATAGCACGAGTAATGCCTTAATGGAAATGTTCAAACACCAACCACGTAAAGTATTTAGCACCTAGACTACATCAACAATGAAAGATTTTCCTATCTTCCATTCTCGCTCTGCAATGTTCACTAATCTTAGAAAGGTATCGAGAACATTCGACATTGAAAGCTGATGACAATGTTATACATCATTTAACTGCTTTAATGTTTCAATATAGAAATTCAGTAACTCACAATCCTTGGACTCGTAGAAGATGGATTTTAGGTCACCAACGTAGTCACTGACAGTCAACGAGAGTGATAACCGAAAATATGCCTTCGTGGCTGAATTACAAAGATACATTTCCACTTCTGCTCTGTATCTCTCTTTTTGTTGGACATAATGATGCTAGGATGTGTTAAGCTATTTAACGAATATTGCCTTATGGAAATGTTACCACACGAAAGTTAGGGTTAAATTTAAACTCACTCTAACTACAATCTAAAATTGCAAGCATTCTACTTCTTCTCTAGCATTAAAATTATGAGAAATTATAATGAAAATTACAGGCTAAATTTACTTTATTATTTTAGAATATAACACACAATAGAAGAATCCGATTACAGTAGTTAAAAAACAGACAAATAAAATTTAAATGTATGATTTTCCTCTAAACCTTATTTGTCGCGCTTAAGTATGTAGTAAAAACAATATTGTAGTAATTAGTTTAGATACGGTAAGGAATTACAATGATCGTAATCCTCTTATATCATTCTAAAAACAACCGAGACTTTTAGTAGAACTCAAAGAACTAGTTCATTAGAAGATATTGCTCTGTAATGTGCATTTAAAACTGAATAAATAAAACATTCTAAATAACCTAGATTAAGGAAGGTGTCAACATGTTAACACCGTTATTCAATGTTTTCTTTCTTTTTGCTTCATTATTTTTCAATCCAAATCAAATCATGGCTAAATAGTGGGTTTTAAAAGTTCAATTAGGTCTTATAAAACGAAACAATGGAGAGAATACAATTTGTAAACGCCTTATGTTTTAAAAAAATGTATGAAATTTCGTCGGGAGCCGAGACAATATAAAATGATCTTTCAGAAGGGTTAAGTGGTTTATTCACACTTACACCTACGCATCTTTTTAAGTATGTTTAAGAGAGTAACTTATTATAATCGGTATTTCAAAACCTCCATCTACACACCTAAAATCAGTTTCAATCACAAAACTCTTAACGTACGTGATATGAAAGATGCATTTTGTTGCATTAAAATGTGGGTTTTTCATTTGTATGATTAATGAAAGGTGTTACGTGGGTCAAAATGAAAGTTAAGGATGTCTTATAAAAGAAATTAAAATAACAAAGATGTCACTTACTCTTTCAAATTGCACATTATCGTTTTGTGTTGTTTGTATTTGTAATTACTGCTTTAATTTCGCCTTTGAATGTATAAATAATTTTTAATAGTTGATTTTACCAAATGTGTTCTAGATAATAAGTAGATTTAGTTTTCTTTCATTTTCGTTAGCCTATAAGGATTCTCTATAAATTGTCGAAAATACGCTAATGACAGTTAAATATGTTTATTTTATGGGTTGTTATTAAATATTTACTAACATGTTCGAAAACCTTATTTCAACCCAACAATTTTTAAGTACAAATAACCCTTAATCACTTTTATTTACGAAATTTCTTCAAATATAAAATATAAATGAATACATTTTCAAAAAGTGTAATTTTAATTTATTAATTTAATATTATTTCAACATATTAACAATTAATTGAAGGCTAAAATAGCCTTCAATTGTAATACTTTTTTATAATATGATGGCAAATAAATGATTTTCAATGCTATAATTTTGTTGTTTTAGTCCATATTAAAATAGTTATATATTCAACAAGTGAGTAAAGTAAAACTTATTAAAACGAGATAAATAACTTCCCCACATTTTTTTTTAACAATTTACGCACGAGATTTGGATTCGTAATTTTCTATAATCACATATAATTTTTTTAACATAGCATACAAGATTTTAACATTAATTAATTAATAGTTTTCAAAAGTTTAAAAATGAAATTTTTCTCGAGCTTAATATAGAATTTTTTATTATCAAAGAAAATGTGTAGTAGTGTAGGATGAAACAGTTGTAAAAGCTATTTATTTTGCACTTGTGCTTAAAAGTAACTTGTGTATACTGGTTTCTTAAGCGTGACTTTACACACGATTTTTGATTCAGAGAAGTAAGATTTTTTACACGGGAATGTAAAACCGTTCTTTATAAAACTAGTATAAAAAGTAGCGCTTTTCAAACGAATTGAATAAATTCAATAGTTAAAAATTTTCTATTTTACACGAATTACCATGCAGTGATTTTTCATTACCACATGCAAAATAGTATACCTTAGATTGGCATTGGAAATTAACCAGGCAAAAAGTAAATCATATTTTGAAGGGAAAACGAATATGTTAATTTACGTTAAAATAAAAAAAATTCCACCAATCAAATGTTCTCATTTCTTTTTCGCACTGAAATTATTTTACTACCACATTCAAATAATATTCCACAACTCATGTTTTTTTGTGTGCTTAGTACGTAAAAGTAACTTTTTAACAAGACTGCGTTAGAAGCATCACTTTTTCCACAATCATTGATTTACAAAGTTATTTTTTACACGATACTATAAAAATGCTATTAATGTACTTTTGAAAATCGTATTGAAATGAAAACGATAAGTACTCAATAACATTACTACTTATAGAATGCACTAACAGACAATAAAAAGCCATTTTGTTCATAATTTATGCTGTATAATATTATATACAACAAAAATTATTAAATTTTAAGTGGTTTTTTATTAATAAGGCTGCTTTCTGGATATGTGGATTCTTTCTGGATATGGATTCTCTTTATGGATAAAACGGTCAAAATGTCAAAAGCAAATTTTTCAGGAACTTTTTCATTTAAAAGTTCTATGAAAGAAAAACTGTAATTATAATTATAAAATATACTAGTAATCTTTAGAGATTTTTCAAAATATTTTATTTCACATATTAAGAATGTTTATTTACAAAAATGAACCGACACTGTTTTATAAAAATATAACACAAAATATCCTATAATATTTATACTTATTATTAATAGTTGTTGATTAAAGTTTTCAACTATATTGTTTTGAAAAGAAATCTTAAAAAAGTATGCATAAAATGTATAATAAACTTACTATGATTTCGAACTGAATTAGTTGTATACAAAAACCGTACAACAATATGTGATTACATGGCACTATGAGGAATCCTGAACACATTTGATTTGCATTTAAACGGTATAAAAAATAATAACTAATGAACTGGAATAAAAATAAGATTTTATTTTTGAAAAATATAAAATAAAAAATATTTATGCGAATTGGGGGTGGTTGATTTTGCTAGTTTTTATGCGCATTTTAACTATCGAAAGAGTTATGATTTTTTAATTCTGCTGAAACAAGTAACTTTGTTAAATTAGACAATCATTGACAGTTATTGGCGAGATTGATGTTCGTTTATCAGCACATTACGCTGTAGAATCTACAAATTACTTTTTTTTACTTGTTAAATATCATACTTGAACAAACATATTGACAACACATATACTTAAGTATCTATATACAGTTCTTATAAAAAGTTTTTTAAAAAAATAGTTGCAAAACCATACAAGCCATTGACTTTTGTATAGCAACGCTACCTAAAGTTCATTATACGAAACTAAGAAAGACTCAATTTGTGAGAAATAATTTTCAGTTCCAAGTCAGCTGCTTATCCAGCTCTCATTCAAATTAGTAAACTTCTGTTGAACTTACTTTTTTATACACTCTTTAAAGTTCTTGGCAACAGAATATTTGAGTTAATTACAGATATTCTCTTTGACTCGGAAACTGACCACGAAAGTAGAATGTTTTAAAAGTCAAGGGTGCTATTGGAGCTATGTTTTAGTGGTTGCTGTTGCGTTTGGCTTCGCTTCGATTGTTGAGTTCTTAGCCGACACCACAGTCTCGGTCTTCTTCGATTCGGAAGCGTAATCGTCCACTGGCACTTCTACCACTTCAATCTCGATACCGTTTTCGCCGTGCCTTCCAATTTTCTTCAGTGTTTCTGGGTCCAGAGACTTGATTGCGTCTTCGACAGACTGACCGTGCTGAATCTCCACTGCGAGCACTGGTTCCCTCCTGTAGCCATTTTCGTCTGTTTGCTGGGATATAACTTGTATATAAGATTGTTCCCTTTGCCCATAAGACCCTTGGTGCTCATCCGATGGTTCGGGACTTGCCTGCCCCCCCATGTACTGTTCACCTTTTGCTTCGTAACCAGCCTGATGATCTTCGTATCCAGTTTGGTGTCCTTCGTCGTCTTTATGGTAATCTTGTTGTTGGTGATATCCTTGTTGGCCTCCTGTACTTTGGTAGCTGGCTTGCTCATAGTGGACACTGTTGGTTCTGGGAGCTTGGTCTTGGGCCTCATACCCAGCGGCTTCATGTTGTTCATAACTCTCATGATTGGCAATTTGGTAACCCCCAGTGTTCACGCTGTAGCTGTTTGCTTCTTTAGTTTGATGTGGTCTAGAATGAGGAACTATTCCGCCAAACTGACCTTCATTTCCGTAAACTGTGTTTTGCTGAGTAGACTTGTGGGTGTTATAAGTCCTTACAGGGGAGTTTTCACCTTCGTTAAATCCTGCTTCTGGAAGTGAAAGAATGAGTTGCACGTTTTCGTTTTTCGAATGACCGATGTTTCCAACGGGAAGATACTTCAGAAGATCATTAGGATTTTTGTCCAATACCTGAATATTTGAAAGCAAATGCTTCAACTCATGCTCTCCCAATTTAATCAGTTCAGCATCAATATCTGGTTGGAGTTGAATATTATTTGCCTTTTGTTGTGGAGGTGCATGATGCTTTTTCGGCTGTTCTGTTTGATGAGTGTAGTAAGATGGTTGGGCATAGACGCTAGGTTTTTGGGCAGGAGCTCTATGTTGCTGTTGGTGATTAAGAGTCAAACCTCCATTTCCGTAATTTGCTTGAAAACCTCCTTTGTTGTTGTTGATTTCGTATGGAATTTCTGAAACCTGAATATTCTTGAGAAGCTCATCAATGGAAGGAATAGAATGTGGGAGCTGAATCGGTGTGATTTCGAGTTCTTTAGGAAAAGTTTGAGGAAGAATGGTATTCAGTGTTTGAGGAAGAATCGGGTTGGTTTTCGCAAAAGAAATGTACTCATACTGCGATGGAGACTGAGCTGGTGCTCGGCCTTGAGGACTCCTATTGAAACCTCCCTTATTATTTCTTTGAGCATTTCTGCCTTTTGGATAGCCATTGTTTTGTCTACCACCATAACTCTGGCCTCCTTGTCGAAGAGAATCCAGAGACACTTCAACAATTTCAAAATTCTTATCTCCATGGGGTAAATTCAAGTTAGGAAAAGCTATCTGTTTCGTCTGGTGAATGATGTCTTGAAGGTACTTGAAGTCGATGTTCTGGAGTTGCTGGAAATCGAAGCCTTGGAGATCCAGATACTGTGGACCCTGGTTTCCTCCACCACGGTGTTTCTGTTGTTGCTTTTGAGGTCGAAGTGTCTCCATGTAGATGGGAGTGTTCTTCTTGGGAGCATGCTTTATTGCTGGACGTGGATAGTAGTTGTAGATGTCTTTCTGGTATCTGCTTGGCATTGCCTGATAGTAATTGGATGCTGTGGCATAGTTCTTGGTAGAAAGACTTGATAGGATGCTGGGGAATGGGTTAGTCGCTTCAGCGTTGTAGAAGGGATATCCAGGTCCCACTGGTCGCCATCCGCCAAAGAAGAGGAAACTGTTATCTTGGCGTTTCTCTGCTCTGTGGTTCTTTGCATTGTTGGTGCTGGCTTTGGCAAAACATAGGACAGCAACACACGTCCAACAAGCCTAAAACAGAACACAGATTTTAGTAATTTTTTTTAATTACATGTGGTTTTATATTGCATTTCAATTTTTTACTTAATATATTTTCCTATGTCCATAATACATTGACATTATAATGGTTCTTCTGTATTTATAAACTAATTAATTTTGTCTGACAAATGTCGCAGCTATTATTGTCAGTATCCTATGAAAAGAACTCAAAAATTTTCGACTGCTTCTCCAAAAATATTTTTTCATATGTTGCGAATTTTAGCCTCTTTATTCTTCTACTTTATTGTTTAAAAAAACTCTCTTAACGTAACGATAAAACTCTCTTCTAGAATATATAATTTTCTGCTGCAAATAAAGTATTTAGAAGGTTTTTGAAACGAGCAACTTTTTGAGATCAGTAAAAGAAAATACGAAAAAATCATATCTAACATTTAAACTACCTCAATGTTTATAGATAAACCAATCTGGCTCCTAAGTTACATGAATATCATGTATTATCCTAATTAAATGTGCAATTACACATTATAAAAACGCCGAAATATAAAAATAACAAAATGATGTGATAAGGCTATATAATATACATGATAAGGCTGAATATTACATCATAATATCAATAAAGTGGAATATAAGATAAAAATATCAATACAATTAAATTAGAATATCAATAATGTGTAATACAAGACTTTAAAAAATATCAATAAGGTTAAATATAAAATCTAAATATCAACCAAGAGAGAATATAAGATATAAACATCAAAACAACGGAATATAAGTTCAAAATATCAATACGACGGAACATAAGTTTTAAATATAACTCAGATGAAAATTCCAAATATCATAGAATTTTGGCACGTAACCTCTTCGCTCCCGAAAAAAACCCTACACATATATTCTTTATATAAACATATTTTTCAAATAATTATGTATTTAGAAGTATGTTTTGCAAGTAATTTAGAAAAAAAAACAATGTTTAACATATGATGAGAGGCATGTCTATTTAGCGGAATTTCAGGTTTTTGAGAGGAAAAAATACATATTTTTAGGGTGCTATGATTAAAACAACAAGCTGTGTCATTTTTGCTGAAACATTTTTTGCACGTCCATCGAAATATTCTTTACCCTCTTGTTATGTCATTTTTTAATGCAATTAATAAATATGACTTATGACTTTCTTGGTGGGGGGCAAGTTCGCCAAGCACTGCGACCTCAGGTCTATTGTACTTAACAACAGAAATGACACATGCACAAGAGACACACAAAGAAAGAGACGACACAAACACATAGACAAATAACAACATTTATTGACAAACACAAACATCCATGCCTTACCGGGATGCGAACCCGAACCCAGAGGTCCAAAGGCTAGCTCCCTAACCGTTGCGCCGCCGGGTCGGCAATTAATAAATAAGATTCTTCGGAATTGGTATTTTTTTAAAGCTTGAACATGCTAGTTTACAATATAAAAGTTAGTATTAAGAAAAACTGTAAAATGAAGCTGCGAAGTGAATTCTACAAAGGTTCACGCTGGAGCAAAGAGTTTCAAGAAAAATTTATTCGGTTCACCTCGTCAATAGATAAATATCAATCCGAGTGTTAATTCCGGTTGGTAAATATCTATTGATCTAAATCAGCAAAAACAGCCGTCGGGGTCTTAAGGATTTTGAGGGCTTGAAACGTTAGTTTTGTGTGTCCTAATTACAAATGACCTTGAATTCATTCTAGCTTATTTTTGTATCCATTCGAAATCTTATGAGAGTTGATGCGAAAAAGTAGTACTAAAGTTGTCATTTTAACTTCACTAGCTCAGAAAATGACAAAGTAATATTCGATTAAAAAGTATACAACTAAGCATGTTTTATTAATTTATGTATCATGGTAAGATAAGGATTATTTTCATAGTCAAACAAAAATCTACAAGTCATTCTTAAACTATCGGATTCATAAATAAGACTCTAACATAAATTATGTCAATCGATTTTTTCATTTATGCATCTGATAATAATTACTTTTCTATCTCGGTTGAATATGCAAATATGCATTATAAAATTAATAAATCATAAATTTAATAATGTAGCAGTCGCTAAAGCACACAATTCAACACACAAGTTCAACAACCGACACAAGAAAGGCTGTAATTATGTAATTCTCAAACATTGTTCTTACTCTCTAACAATAGCATACAAAAGTCCACCTATAATTTAAACTCGAACAAAAATGTAAGTAACCTTTTATCGAGAATTAAGTTGGTATATGATTAAACAGAAAAAAAAAGATAATAACTTAATCACACTGTATTCCACAGATTTCTAGATCAATTAATTACGATATCTCGACTTTCTTTTCTTGTAACAAATCGCTATTTCATAATTCACCTTTAACAAACATTACTTGCTATATTATACAATAAAAGTGCTGCCAGAACCATTTTTTTCGTAAAACGTAGTATAAAACGACAACCTTCTTCGAACCATTTTTTATAACGTTTTACGAAAAAAAATGGTTCTGGCAGCACTTTTATTGTATAATATAGCAAATAATGTTTGTTAAAGGTGAATTATGAAATAGCGATTTGTTACAAGAAAAGAAAGTCGAGATATCGTAATTATATTAGGATAATCAGGGATTCGGATAATTGGAGTTAATCGGGAAAAAGGGTATGTTCAATCAATTACTTTATGTATTGTTGGGCTGTGAGATCATGTAATTATAGTTTCGGTCCAACCAAACCAACCAAAACCAAAGTGTAAGGTGCCATTTTGGCAGTTTTGAGTTATTAGTGGGGCCCGGATGGCTGAAAGGTTTGGACCATTACGCTAGCAGTCTGCGCGCTGTAACGGGTGCGAGTTCGATTCCCGCATTTTCCCTGGGTGTATATTCCTTTCTCTGTGACAGTAAAAATTCTTTCTGTGTCTGTCTTACTTGACGAAGGCTTCATAAGCGGGTCTCTGATCAAGCACACAAGCCGGAATATGTAATAGTAGTAGTAGTAGTAGTAGTAGGAGTTATTAGTTCTTTGTAATAGCTTTTTTATTCGATTGATTTGATGTTAAAATCATGACTTTACAAATGTTTATATGCGACATGTAACTTGTAATACTTGTAACTTACATGTATACCGGTACAGTGGCGGATTTATGGAGGGGGGATAAAGGGGGCTTTAGCCCCCCCCCCCCCCATGAGACTCAAACTTATACTAGATAAAAACGTTTTTCCCAAAAATTAACTGTTTGAAAATATTCAAAACTTTTTTTAAATGCTGTTACTTTTTTACAAAAAGTAAACATACCAAACCCAATATCTCCAACATTGACTTAAGCCATTTTTACACTCAAACATCAACACACCGGACTTAGGTAGCTTCGCAAAACATAAAGCAAAAGTGGCTTAAGTCCAAGTTGGGGATATTGGGTTTTGAACGTTTGCTCCTCATTTCAATCTAGTTTTTTTTTTAGTAAAAACGTAATTTGAGGGTTCAAGATGTTGATAATCTGAACTTTGGTGCTTTGCGCTTTGCTTCAGGGAGCCGAAGTCCTGATTATTGTCAGTAGTTCTCCTTGCTATGGGAAACCGACTGAAATACAACTTATTTCAATTATTTCGTTTTAATTTCTGATTATAACGCTAAATTAGAGACTGATACGTTGAACATCAAACTATTATTGACTTATTTTGAACAATATATATACTCTTCAAAGCCCGGATTTCACGCTTCCTGAGTCTACTCAGCACATCACAAAATATATGTATTTTAATTCAAAATTTTTCAAACTATATGTATATAATCAAACATCACTAATGTAAAAATTACCTGTAATAATTGGTAATAATTAATCATAACAGATTGATCAAGGATATGTATTTTAAGTATATCAAAAGTACCAATTTGGAGATCTGTGACTCAAAAATGCAACTATATTCAAGGTGATATAACATTAAACTCAACTTAAGCACTCAATTAGTATCTAGAACATATCTTTCTTATATTCTCGTCAACAAATATTGTTAATTTACTTATTCGATTGCTAATAATTTTTCAATTACTAATATCCATTAAATTTTATTGAACCTAATCATGTAGTAGTAAAGTTTCTTATATTTAAATTTAACGTATTAAATTGGAGTAGGAATTAAAAATGTTTAACAATTGAGAACTAACAGTTTTAAAAAAATCCATTTATGAATAATTAAAAATGATGATCTTGAAGCATAGCTTTTGCATAGGCATCCGAAATAGTAAATAAAAATAGCAGTAAATAGCAATTTAGACCTAGCAACATTGGACCCTGGAGAACGACCTGACACTCTCAAAAAAGCTGTGTCATTCTTCAAGACAGCATTGCACTCACATCACCCACTCTTTGCTCCAGGATCTCTGCGGGGGGGTCCAATTAAGTCCACATCTCTTTTTTCTGCCCCTATTTTCAGACTAGGGTAAAAGAAAGATGTGGGAGAATTTTCGCTACCCTCTTTGAAAGCCGACGATTGGGATCGTATAATGCTTTTACTGCCTTAGAGAAGGGGTACACTACAAAGAGGCGGTCTAGACACAGACAGCCAGCCATGTAGATTGCAGAGTCATGGTCATTGTCGAATTTTTTTAGGCAATAAAAAGTACACTACACGCGGGCTGTAAACGGGTTTCTCTTTGCTCCTGTTTGTCTGAAGATGTTTAGTACTACAAGCCCCCAATGGATGTTACACACGATCTCAAGTTTTGTGGTTTGCGGGATACTTATATTACTAACTTAAAAAAAAAACTTTTTACACACTGTTTTAATGAAAAGATATATATATTAGAAATTGTTTGTTAGAATTTGTAATGTTTCTACCGGAATTAAACATTTGTTGATCGTTGAAAATAAGGTAAGGAAATATTTTTATATTATATATGTAAACGATTTTCCTTTGCGCTGAATAGTAGACTTATTCTTTCTAGAATGAAGGAAGTTTGGACGCTCAAGTGGTTTTTTTATAAAGAAACTTTTAAAAATCCTCCCCATGAATGCACGATTTTTTTTAATTAATATTTTTCCTTTTCTACGATTTCAATTCTATTCGCACTTTGTACATGCAAAAACAATATTTCCTACTCTTCGACCAATTTGATAAGTTAAAAAAAAATCGAAATTTCTGATTGAATGGGGATGTCCTTATGGCTAGCTGGTCGTTGCAATATTGCATAATGTGTTGAAATGTATATTTAAAAAAAGAAAAAAGCCCTCGCCTCAAAATAGGTTCCCAATGACAATTTTGCTAGAGATTACGACTTCTTTTATATTGTAATTATTGAGAGAATCAATTATTGATTCTTGTCTTTAATATCAAATTTAGTAGTTGTTTTTTTAAATAAATTTAGTTTGCAATTTTTAGGACACGAGGATAAGCATATTTCTGTTTTCAAATAAAGTAATGATTTAAAATTTGAGAAATCCCTTTAAAATCAGATTAAAGAACCTAAAAATAAAAAGACAATTTTTTTGCCAACAATTTTATGTCCATGCGCAAATAGGTTTTTTTGTTGTTGTTATTAGTCTATAGTTGTTTAAATAAATTTAAGAATTATCAAATATTGTGAGATTTGACTTTTTGAAAGACTCAATAGAGTAAAAACTAATTTCGAAAGAATTTAAAAAAATGTGTTAATTTGTCTAGTAGTTATCACATATACTTGATCATGTTTTCTTTAATATTTAGTTTAACAATTTGATGATGCCTTAAATATGAACAGAATATCCGCTAAGATTTAAACTAAAATGGGACTTATTAATCAAATTTATAGCAAAACTTAAAATCAAATACTTTTTGTTTGGTAAAGCTGTAATGTTAAAAGAAAGATTTTTCATGCCTCAAAACTATGCCATTTCCTCATTTGGTCTTTTTAATTATGCAGTTTTTTGGGTGTAGAAGATGCTAAAGCTAATGTTTTATTTCTATTCTACACAAAAATATAGTTAATTACTGAATATGAATAGTTTTACTACTACCTAACGAAATTAATTTTCTCACGTGTGATTATTCAATGAAATACATTAAACACCACCTATTAAATAACTTTAAATTAATTCATCTAATTTTTATTTTTACCTTTACTTTATTATTACTAAAATAAATTATTTCACATTATTTAATAAATATTTAATTTACAATAAATAATAAAAACTAATTTGTACGACGATGTAATTAATTATACATGATTTAATTAAGTAATTACCTAATTATTGAAAATAATTAGTATGCATTAGTAGCAGTTGCAGTTAATTAAAGTATTTACTAATTAGTTAACATACAAATATAAATCATGTCCCCCCCCGCGGTTTGGCCAACGTGTTCGGGCGTAATTTTTCGTCCTAATTTTAAAATTCATTTTTTTACGTTATTTGACAAAATTTTGAAAAAAGAAAAAAAGTCGTATTTTTATTTTGTACACACGCTTAATTTACGATGATAATAATAAAGTTAGTCAAATACCCAATTTATTGAATCTACCCTTTTTTCATATTAACTCCAATTATCCCAATTCCTGACTATCTGAATGTGGTTAGGTCCCAATTGCTTCAGATAATTCGGGTTTAACTGTATATATCTGGATTTTTTTCATCTGTTAGTCTGACATGGGCCCAGACTTAATGCTTGCGGCAACAAGTTTCTTTAAAACATATAAACCACGACAATTCCCTTGATGGGCCTATAATTCCTGACCACGTGACCACGACGGAACATAACGGGTAATCTTCTGGCCCCAGAGGATATCATCTTGTTTCCCTATAGGTCGTCCATGAATTATGTCATCCCTTCAGGTGTGCCGTCAAAGCCTACACGACGAGGAAAAAGGAAGTTGTTGACTAAGCTTGCCGAAAATGTAACTGACATTTCCGTCGCATACGATTTTGTTATTTTTTCACTGGTTGCAGTTTTTTGTTACACAAAGACAATAAACCAATTACCCAGGGGTTTTTTTAACCATCGTCGCACTAGAGCTATTGGAAACGGGTGTCGTAATTTAGATAAACAGTCAAGTGACTAGCCGACTCCTGAGTGAAATCCCCCATCGCAACTTTTAAAGGCAGCATTGGGATAATGAAGGATATTTAACGGGTATTCCCCCTGCACTGGACATTAATCGTGGACTTTTTAGTCTGCACTGGCCGTTTATAGGTAGGCAGTTATTTTGGCTATGCCCAGGCCTGAACGTGGTACTTTTCACATGCAAGACAAACGCCTTCCCGACTGGGCTCTCCAGCTCCTAATTTCACCAGGAACTGGTGTTTAGGTTTAGTTTGGTTGAATCAACGTCGAATCATAGCTACGCGATACATATGGGTTACAGGATCCATGAATTTAACCCTTTCAGTCCCAATGAGCAATTTGGCACCATCATTTTAGAATTTTTTTCTGATCGTCTATAGCCATTTATGATATCAAAAGGCACATCATTCGATTCTTCAAACTTTTAAACTATTAGAAAATATTTTTTTATTAATCCCAATTGATGTCAGCCCTTTTATTTTTTTTAAAATTATGATCAGAAAAAAAAAATTCTAAAATGATGATGTTAAATGGCATCATTGGGACTGAAAGGATTAAACTTTGGTCAAGGCTGCCAGACGAGGCCAACACCTGACATGGCACTCAACGCAACAGTGGCATAGTACACAGCGATACACTGTTAAAAATTTTGTGCTTGGTTTCACCATGATATTGGTTCCTAGTAGCTGCAACGGCTGAATGGTGAAACGTTCCACCATATTTTTGGTATTCGGTTGAACCATTTCTCAGGTTTTTGTTTCCAAATCCAGAAAAATGGTTCAACCAAACACCGAAAAAAAGGTGAAACATTTCACCAGCCGTTGCAGCTACTAGGAACCAATATCATGGTGAAACCAACCAATATCATGGTGAAACCTAGCACCAAATTTTTAACAGTGTAGGACTTTTGACGGCGACAGATTTTAAGTGCACCCACAACTATTCACCGTGTTATTTATTGGGGGGGAGGTAATTTATCCAGAATGACGCATTTGTAGGATGGCTATAAGACACGGACCTTAGCGGCATGAAGTTATCTTTTAAATTTCAGTATTTTAAAGAGGTTTTTAAGTTATCAAACAATTTTTTTTTATTATTTTATTTTTAAATACATTTAAATAACCCACTTATAGGTACGGCAATTTTTCAACGTAGAGCAAATATATAACAAAAAACAGTTTCTAATGTACATCAGGCACCAACTCTAATCCACTTTTTCAAACTAATCTTCATTTCAATCAGCCGACTGTCAGTTACAGCTTTGTTACACCCACACACTAAAACTGGACTCCACTGAAACCCTACCTCAAAGCCCGTCCATCGAATCTTTTCGAACACTATTGCTGCATCTCCTTTTAGATCCGGAACGTTTTAGGTTTTTATTTTATTATTATATCCTACACCGGAGGCTCGGCCAGTTATTGCCTGCTAAATAAAAATATGACGAGGAAAAGGGGATATGGGAACAAACGAGTTATTTTTAACCTGCTGTGTAAAATGATTAGATCAATTCGGTATTCATTATAATGAAATGTTTGCTCATTTATAACGCTGATGTATTTCTGATTTTATTATGAATAACATACTGTAAAATTCAAATTGGGTTTCCGAATTTAAAGCCTGCAATATTATCTTTGTGAAAGATTTTATATAACAATCCCATAATAACACTTTTCTTTAGTTTGAAATAAAAAAATATTTTTGCGTTAAAAATTTTCCGCCAGTACCATCGACTTAATACATTAATTTTGAAATCAGAATACCAATCAAAGTATTGCTTTGAAATTTTAGCATTTTTTCACCAGGTAGGAAAAAGAAAAACAACTAAACAAAATGGGAATAGTAATAGAGATAGGGGAAAAACTGTTTCATGAATGTCAATGTTTTTTTTACCCCTTTATCTACTGACGGTACTTTTAAATATCACTTATAAAGCAGCTGTTTTACTTGCACGGTTTTAGAACATAACACAAAAGTAAAGTAAATTACTCAGAAAAATTTACATTTAGTTACCTGTGCCAATATGCTATGCCCTGACGGTACTTTAAAGTCCCATTTAAAGACCTTTACTTTACTTTTTATAGTTCATTTAAGGGAAAATAGATGATAGTGGGAATTTCATGAATGCAGTATTCAGTTTCAAAACATTTTAAAGACTAAAATCGTAAATCCTATTCATTCAATAAAATGTCGTTGTTGGTCAGTTTAAATTATTATAGATATAAAGGTGTAAAAACGAAAATAAATTCATTATTAAATGCATTTTATGTTCCAACATTTTTTTTTACCGTAATATATCATTATTAATTACACATATAGCTTTAAAATAGGCATGTACGAATAATTAAAATAAATCTTAATTAGATAATAGATGATATTATTCCGTCAAATATGTTGTTATAAGTAAAAACATGCCATAAATATTTAAGCAATCCTAATGCAATGTTAAAATTAATTTTATTGTTTGTTTATAGTTAACATTAAAATTGATCATGAAAACTTGGTTTATAATTTTAAGATGTTCGTTCGGAGAAAATGAGAACGAGTAGGAACTTTTTGATTGAATTGTACGGTTTTTAGAACATTAAAGTTTACAAAAGTAAAGTAAATTTTAATGCAATGAGACTGATAATCACTCTTTAAAAGTAACTGCTTTTTTCTTAACACGAAAAGTCTTGCCTCCCAGTCTAAACTCGTGCAAAAAAGAAAGGAAGAGTTGTTCCGATGTGGGTCAGTGCCTCAAACGGAATGAGCGGCACACGCGAGCCTCTTTCAGGACGCATTTAGACGGCGGGTCTCGTTTTTTCGTGTGTGTTTTTTATATTCACGAGACACTTGATGGCAGCTTATGCTGTATGGTATACACGTAGCAATTGAAAGCAGACAATATATATATTAGGAAGTTTCTCGTTTAAGTTGTTTCGGCCGGAAATGAGGAATCATCTTTTAAAATATTTACATAGTGTACACTTCATGCAGAACTAGCAAATAAATACCCGTTCTTCGCACGGACTAATTGAATATCAAATCGATCTAAGTATATGTGCCATTTGATTTGCTATAGGATAATGAACTTTGCCTTTGTTCCCGTTCATTATAAAGAATAAAATCCCGTTACTTATATTGCTTTAAAATTCCAAAACAAAAATGCATCACTATAAAATGCACATCCTCATATCACAAAAATCTTCATCAATATGAACTTACTGTCATCGCGATTTTCCTGATAAATTCAAAATTAACCATAAATGTAAAACAATGTTATTTCACGTCAAAACCATAGGGGGCATATTCTGGGTTTTTGTTTTTCAATAAATTAGCTCATTGGCACGTTCAATTATTTTTCAAATCATTAATTTAGTTTCTGAAGGTAATGGCAAGAAAATAAAAGCAATTTCAATTTTAATTAATTTTTGTGTTCATTTTAATTTCTTCTCTCGAATGGCAACACGAAAGAGAAAAAAAATGATCGGATTTGAGCGAAAGTGGTGTATTTTTTTCAAAAAATTCGAATTTTCTCTAAAAATGGAACAAATATGAAAAAACTAAGCCTCAGGTGCACACGTTGGTATTAAAGGGAATCTATCTTTAAAATATCGAATTTCTGAGGACAGTATAAGTAGTTCTTTTACGATCTACAGACAAACAGACTCTTTCTGTTATTATTATAGACGTATGGATAATATATGGGAAATGAAACTGAAACAACAACAAAAAAACATACAAACGTTTATAGAATATGACAACAGCGTATATTGTTGAGCATAATATGAAGTATAATATTAAACTAGATTGTTGATCATAATATTAAGCTATATTATTAAGTAAAATCTTAAATTATATTGTTGAATACAATATTAAGCACAATAATTAAAGGAAAAAAGTTTAATTGGTGACATTTTAAATTAATCATTTACTCTTGTAATGTTTCGAACTCACTTTAGACAACAGGTGTTTTTTATTCTTGGAGACACCTGATGTGATAATTAAAATTGTAGCAATCAAAGAAAAGTAGTTTAAAAAAAAGAAAAGTGTGAGGACGTGTAATGTCTACTTAATTTAAATTGGAAATAAAGAATTTACTTTCAAAATATTTCAAATGCAAGGTAAATGAACTGGTAATATGAAGAGACAAAAATAATAGACAAAAATGCATAAAAGCGTTAGCAGAATATGGAGACAACAGAAAATATCCTTTCTCCTAATTATGCATTTAAATCACTTCAATTTTGACCAAAAAAGTATAGTTTTAAAATTATTTTATAGATTCTCAGGTTTTGTGCATTATAGTAGTATTAGTGTGGTATTTCATAAAACAAAATCTTAAAATTATGAACGTATTTTGCATGATCAGTTTGAACTAATGTTAACTATAAACAAACAATAAAATTAGTTATACCAAATCATGCAATTACAAAATTGGTTAAATATACGAAAACCGAAATGAGCAAATCTTTTTTTTTTTTTTCAAATTTTCATTACCTGTTTATAGCATCTAATTCATTAAAAAATATGAGCCAGAAACTGTTGGCTATAAATTATTAGGTACTTTTATGATACACATTTTATTAACTTTAATTTTCTACAAAAAATTACTAATATAGGTCGTAATATATTTACAGAAATTCATAAAAACTTAAATTTACAAATATAAAAATAAGAAAGCTGTCTTTGAACTCTTATTGACTACTAATCATCAAATGAAACCAAAAGGTAAACATACTATGACAGCATAAGTAAATAATGATTGAAAAACTGAGAAAAGAAAAAAAGCAACACCTATTTTTATCCTAAGACCTTTTAAACTAGTTTAGAAATATAAAAAATATATATCTAAGCACCTTTCCCGGCCCAAATAAAAGAAAAAACCCGCCCCCAGCAGAAATTCTCCAAACTTAACAATTTCCTCTTAACTTAACAACAATTATAAAATTGCTCTAAACTTAAAAAAAATTATAAAACTCCTCAGGCTAGAAAGCTCAGTTCCCAGGGAGAGTAATTTACCAAAACCTATTTTTAACCTACAACTTTAAAATCAGAGCAACCTGCTGAGAAAATGTTTTTTTTTATTGATGTCCAAGTCTACAAATAATTGAGAGCTTGTCCGTGTGAGAGCTACTCAAAAATAATAAAACCCCGCGGGTTCTGACGAATTTCGTGTAGGTGGTTTCGAACGTTTAGGAACGAATGAAACATCCACGTTATTTTACGTCCACAGTTTTTGTTAGTTTTCCATCATCTTTTATAAAGTAGTAGCATGTTGTATCATTGTTTTTTTTATTCGTTGTTTGCATAAAAAAGATCTGTTGCAATATATCTTTTCCCAAGAAAATGCATGTTTTATAATTTGTGTTGAATTATGCACAGATGCATTGCTTTAAAGTTTATGATCTTTTCGCCAGATATGAGCACATTAATAACAAAAAAAAAAGAGATTAAACCGAAAATTATTAATGGCTTTTTATACATTAATTTTAAGACTAATTGATACATTTATCGATAAACTATAGCACCCGTCATTCATAACAAATGAATCATATGATACTTTTCCTACAAATTGGTTTTGTTTTGATGTTTTGATTATACACTGTGAGAAAAATTCCACAATTTTTAAGCAATTCGGCAGATAGATAATGCGATTCTTTTTTTAAAAAAAGTTCATTAGGTTAATGGAACGGCAGATTTACCCTAGGATTAGCGATACTTTTCGTTATTTCTCTCTCAAAAGCGAATGAGCCCGATCGACCTCGGGTCACCAAACTGAAGTGTGGCTCAGTGTTAATCCAATAAAAAAAATTATACTCTAAGCCAGATTACCACTGGTGGAACGCTGGAAAATTTCAAGTGGTACGCGTGAGGATGTGAGCAACATGATGATACTAATAGTTTCTGTACCCATGAGTAGTAAGCTCGCATACATATTACCCATTATTTTAAACATTAACATTATTTTAAAGAGAAATCTTTAATTAACTTCTGGAGCGAATGTAGCAACATGATGATATTAATAGCTTGTGTACCCATGAGTAGTAAGCTCGCATACATATTACCCATTATTTTAAACATTAAAATTATTTTAAAGAGAAATCTTTAATTAAATTCTGGAGCGAATGTAGCAACATGATGATATTAATAGCTTGTGTACCCATGAGTAGTAAGCTCGCATACATATTACCCATTATTTTAAACATTAACATTATTTTAAAGAGAAATCTTTAATTAAATTCTGGAGCGAATGTAGCAACATGATGATATTAATAGCTTGTGTACCCATGAGTAGTAAGCTCGCATACATATTACCCATTATTTTAAACATTAACATTATTTTAAAGAGAAATCTTTAATTAAATTCTGGAGCGAATGTAGCAACATGATGATATTAATAGCTTGTGTACCCATGAGTAGTAAGCTCGCATACATATTACCCATTATTTTAAACATTAACATTATTTTAAAGAGAAATCTTTAATTAACTTTTGGAGCGAATGTAAAACCAAGTACCTTTTGAGCTTCCAGCAATCTCTGCTATTTTTGATGCCATTTGTTAAATCGAAATGCCATTTGTTAAGAGTTACTTGTGTGAGAGTGGATTTTCTGAACTCTTGTGCATAGAAAATAAATATAGAAGCAGAATAAGTGTTGAAGGAGGACTTAAGAGTGAAAATGAGTTTCATTACTCTAAATGTTGATATTTTAATCACAGGCAAACAACAACAAGTTTCACACTAAAGGGTATAAAAGTATATTTTGTATGACGATTATTTTTTTTTGCTGAGTACTATTTTTTTATTTGTATGTTCTTAGAGACCTGGGTAATAAATAAACTGTAAATTAATACCATTTTAATCTTTTTATTTGTCCTTTACATGTTATAAATAAACAAATATCTAACGATTAAATATGAAGTTTTCTCAGGAATTTAATTCAAAAAGCCTTTGAACAATTTTAGAAGAGTAAATATTATACGTTTATTAAAATATTTAGGTCTGGTGGTACGCCAAAATTTCTCAAAAATCACAGGTGCAAAAAGGTTGGGAACCCCTGCTCTAAGCCACATTTTTCCGGCTGTATATAAAATATTTCTGCAAACGGTTTTTTTAATGATAAATGTAGATGACTTAAAGGTCTCTGTAATACCATTTTTTGAAATTGCTTCAAATGTTTTGTGTACAATTATTTATTGAAAATTAAAAATATATATATATTTGAACCAATTTCAAAAAGTGGTATTGTCGGGACCTGTAAGTGAGCTACATTTATCATATTAAAAAAAAAAAAACGTTTGAAAAAAATATTCAATACAGTCGGAGAAATGTGGCTTGGAAATTTTTTCTCCATTGGATTAACACTGAGGAGCTTTGGTTAGGAGACCCGCGGTCGATCAGGCTAATTCGCCCTTAAGACTTTAAAGCGGGGAAGCTCAGTCGGTAATGCGCTTGCCTTACATGACAAAGGTACCAGGTTTGAGCCCGAGCATTGTCAAAATCACTACCTATCTATAAACTACGTGGTCAAATGTCTGAAGAATAATACCCCTTGTAGAAGAGTGCAAGTTAAATATGCTTCATAGCCCCAACGCTGCGTACGATGTCGCCCTTAAAAAGTTTTTAGATGTCGGCTCGTCACTTGACTGTGGTTCTAAATTATGACCCCAGTTGCCAATAGTCCTCGTGTAGATCTAGTGCGACGATAATTCAATTCAATTCAATTTTTATTTTAACTCTTGGAGTGATACAGACGTATAAACCCGTCACCTGGTTGTCAGGTTTTCCAGCTACACACTTATTTTTTTATGAATTTATTTATTTTATTAAATCATAAAATTTAAAGCATGGAGGAGCCCTTTATAACCATCTACAACAAAAATATAATTAAAAAAAATTAAGAAATTAAATTTTCAGTTAAAAATTTTGATTTAAAAATCATGCAGTGAAATTAAGTTTACACTTCAGCCAATTTGCTTATCCCTCAGAGAAGAACGAGTGCAAATAAACGAGATATTTTTTCTTCAAATTGGCAACGTTAAGCGAGTGTGCAGAGAATAGCTCCGCGGTTTTATAGTTTTTAAAGGTGAGAACCTGCCCAGTTAATAACTGCGCATAATTGAAGAGCTTGGTGGAAGAACGTGCTAAGTGACATTTTTGAAACGTTGAGATTTTTGTGTCAGTGAACATGTTATTCCCTCCTTTAAAGAAAACACGATTCCCCCTTTTCATAAACTTTAAGTTAAGTATATTTTGAACGCTTTACAAATACCGTTTTTAACGGATCTGAGAGCAAACGAAAAACTTTAAAACTCTTTTTCTCGTTTTCACTTTTTTGTCACTTAGCACGTTCTTCCACTAAGCTCTTCAAATGTCGTAAGCGGCGGGGGATGGTTCAGCATCTAAGGATCTTCTCATGGGTGCGGGAGTTCACATTAAGCGGGCCGTGAAACGAATAACAATGTTCCCAGCGGAATATTATAGAGCTAAATTTAACACAGGCTATGTCTGAAGAGCAAAATGCTCCAGAAATGTTTTGGGAAGCTCGTATTTTTGGTATGGTCAGTTTAGCTTGTGGAGCGATATAGGTAGTTATAAGTTTATATATGGTTTTTATATATATCTGATTTGACATAGCTTTATAATTGCGATGCTTTTCTACACAAGAGCTAACTAACTATACCGGGACATTCAGTTTAAAGCTTGTTTTAAAGAGATATAAACAACTATCACAGAATGGTATCATCAAATAAAAGTATAATTATCATGTCCTCATTTAGAAAAATAAAAATTGAAATTTCTAAAAATTTTATAAAATCATAGAAAATATTTGGAAAAATCTGAATTTTCATTCACTATGCAAAAAATAAAAATTGTTATTTGTGAAGTGGAATATTTATTAAAATATTGAATGAAATTATTGATCTAACGAAATTTTAGTGTGTTTATTTAGTGTGAGTGAGTCTGAAGAAATCTATTTAAAAAAAACAATTAATACAAAATTTCCTTTTTTACTTTAAAATGTTTTTCAAAAACACTTTAATTATCCGCACACTAAAACTTAACTGAATGTACACAAATATTTTATAAAGTTTGTTTAGACAAATATATTAACTTGTAAAATGTTGTTTTTTTTTTCCTGTTTAAGATTCTTTAAAACACTTATACATAAAATAGAAACTAAAAGTTAAAACAAACAGTTTTTTCTCGTGTTTTGAGGCAACTGAATTATGCTAATTTCTTAAGACAAGTGTATTTTTTCGTGTTTTTATTGCAGTTTTTGGTTAAGCTCATTATAACTTCCAATGACCTGATATCCATTTAAATTAATGTTTTACTTTACATTCCTGTAACTATATACACAACTTATTTTAAACTTTAAACACCGAAATGGTTCGATAGAAGATTTGAAAATCATTATGATTACTGGTATCAGTCGTTTATTTCTATAAAAAATTAAGTTGTACGAGGGTCAACACGATTTTGGAGTTTTTGCAAAACAGTTATGTTTTATAGAAAAAATTTTATAAGCATAACCAATAGAGCTTTTTTTTTTTTTTTCAAAATTACTTGAAAAACATATTAATATAACTTTAAAACAAAACTGACAGTGCAACAAATGTTTACCGTGTTGTTTAGACAAATATAGTATCATGTTCAATGTTGCCTTTTGCCTTTTAAGCTCTTTTTTTTTTAATTAACTAATTACATGTAATATGAAAGATAAACTATAAAAGTATAACACATATTGTATGGTGTTTATCTATCCAAATAAACTACTGGTAGTGTTTTTTTAAAGAAAATATTTACTATCGTGCAGGGCTTCGAAAAACCGCCCGTCCTCCCGTCCTCGGTGGTCTAAAATTTTCCGTGGACAATGAATTTTTGAATCCAATGAATTTCTTAATTCTTAATTCTAATTTCTAATTTCTTAAGACAAGTGTATTTTTTCGTGTTTTTATTGCAGTTTTTGGTTAAGCTCATTATAACTTCCAATGACCTGATATCCATTTAAATTAATGTTTTACTTTACATTCCTGTAACTATATACACAACTTATTTTAAACTTTAAACACCGAAATGGTTCGATAGAAGATTTGAAAATCATTATGATTACTGGTATCAGTCGTTTATTTCTATAAAAAATTAAGTTGTACGAGGGTCAACACGATTTTGGAGTTTTTGCAAAACTGTATGTTTTATAGAAAAATTTTTATAGGCATAACCAATAGAGCTTTTGTTTGTTTTTTTTCAAAATTACTTGAAAAACATATTAATATAACTTTAAAACAAAACTGACAGTGCAACAAATGTTTACCGTGTTGTTTAGACAAATATAGTATCATGTTCAATGTTGCCTTTTGCCTTTTAAGCTCTTTTTTTTTTAATTAACTAATTACATGTAATATGAAAGATAAACTATAAAAGTATAACACATATTGTATGGTGTTTATCTATCCAAATAAACTACTGGTAGTGTTTTTTTAAAGAAAATATTTACTATCGTGCAGGGCTTCGAAAAACCGCCCGTCCTCCCGTCCTCGGTGGTCTAAAATTTTCCGTGGACAATGAATTTTTGAATCCAATGAATTTCTTAATTCTTAATTCTAATTTCTAATTTCTTAAGACAAGTGTATTTTTTCGTGTTTTTATTGCAGTTTTTGGTTAAGCTCATTATAACTTCCAATGACCTGATATCCATTTAAATTAATGTTTTACTTTACATTCCTGTAACTATATACACAACTTATTTTAAACTTTAAACACCGAAATGGTTCGATAGAAGATTTGAAAATCATTATGATTACTGGTATCAGTCGTTTATTTCTATAAAAAATTAAGTTGTACGAGGGTCAACACGATTTTGGAGTTTTTGCAAAACAGTTATGTTTTATAGAAAAAATTTTATAAGCATAACCAATAGAGCTTTTGTTTTTTTTTTTCAAAATTACTTGAAAAACATATTAATATAACTTTAAAACAAAACTGACAGTGCAACAAATGTTTACCGTGTTGTTTAGACAAATATAGTATCATGTTCAATGTTGCCTTTTGCCTTTTAAGCTCTTTTTTTTTTAATTAACTAATTACATGTAATATGAAAGCTAAACTATAAAAGTATAACACATATTGTATGGTGTTTATCTATCCAAATAAACTACTGGTAGTGTTTTTTTAAAGAAAATATTTACTATCGTGCAGGGCTTCGAAAAACCGCCCGTCCTCCCGTCCTCGGTGGTCAAAAATTTTCCGTGGACAATGAATTTTTGTCAATGCGGACTTCATTTCCCCGTTAATGGCGTGATACATTTTTAATTTTTGTTAAATTACCAGAGTCTAGAGCCTCACTTCTAAAATGGCCCTCCAAACTAGAAATTTTGTTAATTCCTTCGTAAGACCAAATGCGCATGCTCACGTAATCGATAAATAAAAAGAAAGGTTGATCTGTGCATGTGCATTTGGACTTCTATAACGAAGGATACTGGGTTATAGTAACCTAGTATTTTTTTTGATACTGTATAATATAATCTTAATATTTGTAATCCTAGTTACTACTAATTTATTTTGAAATGTATATAAATGTTTGTACTAAATAAGAGAAAATTATATTTTTATTTATTTAGAAGCTATTTATTTAATTAGAGTTTAACTCGTTAGATTCAAAGGAGGAATTGTACTTTGTTGGACAAGCCGTAGTCAAGAACGTTTGGATTATTTTAGTTTGTTCGAGCCCTTCTATCGTGTATTAATTCTAAGAAAGAGGGTTGAGAATCATCTTCTCAGACTACTTGATTTCATTCAATTGTTTCAGTTGCCGATTGAAACACCCAAAGCAAAAACAAACACAATGCGGCGACTCCTTTCATGCACGCCACCAAACAAGCACGAAATTCGTAAAACAATGAGCTCCTTACAGCATTCTCTTTATTACAAATTTTACGGTTATGCACGCGTCTTTCATCGAAGATATGTATCATTGTTTGTACACGCGCGTGCTAGGGCTTTGAAATAAAAGAGAAAAGAATTAGAAGAATGAATTTCAAACAAAATTACTTTTTATTTATTTTCTGTGTGTAAAGGTGCAATGCCTTTTCTATTTGTAGTTTTATTTTGGAATAAAAATAAATTGCATCTGTGAAACTGAAATTGTGTTTTATACGAAATATAATTAAAGGAAGAAATGTAAACCAATACTATCCAACTCGTGCACTGATAAAAAAAAACTGTAATATTACGAAAACTTTTTAGCAGCAAAAGTGCCAGAAAATATCGGTTGTGGTACGGAAAACATATATTGACAGAATTTTTCCGAAAACCTGCCCCAAAGAAACTATTCGTTAATAACAAATACTTTATGTAGGGCAGGGTACGTAAAAATTAAAATGTGAACATATGACCCGTACGATTCCTCGCTAGAAATGGATTTTTTTTTTAAGTTTGCATCTTTTTAATTTCTTTGGAAGAAATATTTTAAACAACGTTTTCTACACATGGATATTAAAAAATTAATAACTAAAGGGAATTAAAATTGTAAATTATTTCTCACGATTTGTTCGCTTTTTAGATTTTAACTTTGAACGAATTTAAAATATACTTAGTAGCTACACAGATTAATGTTAATTTATGTATTTGTTATGTGGTAGATTGGGGTATTGCCTAGACAGTAGTCTTTTGGGCAATTAATTTACCCAAAATTAATTTATTATTAAATTGACTTTGGATAAATTAATAATAAATCAATCATAAACTTTGAAAATGGTTCTTGAGAATGATACTATACTAAACTTCGATAGATTAAAAACACTTAAAGGATGTAATAAGGTTTTGCAATTCTGCGTTTTAAGAAGAAAAAAAATCTTTACTCAGCAATGATAAAAAAAAATCTACTTTCACAACAATGCAATGTACATAATTTCGACACATCATTTATTTATTGGTGATTTAAAAAATTTCCACCACTCGATATTTAACTTACTTTTTGCTAATTGGCATTTTCTGGAGTGTATGATCAAAGGTTAAATAAAGTTATAATAATTGTCTCATTATTCTCCCGCACTTGCTTATAATTCTTATGGTGTGAGGTAATTTTAACCAATGAGACACGTTTATTTAAAAATTGAATAAAACCAATACTTCCTAACTTTTAGCACAAGTAAAAGAGTTATGAAGAGAGCCTCATATAATTTAGCAACTAAGGAAAATAAAATAAAACAACTACGGTATAAAATGGAAAAAAGCTAGCAAAAATGTAAAAAAAGTACAATATTTTAAATAAAAGTTTTAAAAAATATTCAATAAAAATTCAAAAAAAAGTTCCTTCTAAAATGTATTAATTTTTTATATTAGTTAAGTTGTTAGGTAAATAATTTTAAGTTTTTTGAATAATATAAAAAAAAACGAAGAAAATTCGGAACTTGAAATATGTTATGTATTAGATCTTGTGTATTTTAATTTTTTTCTTTAAATTACAGAAGTGTGTGTTACGATTCAGAAAAAGTCAAATGAGGGGAATTAAGCATCATTTCGAAGTGGCAGTGATCGCAGTGATCTTAAATGTGGAGAATAAAGTGAATAAAAAATTAAAAGTTTAGCATATATATTGAATTGAAACTAAATACTGCAAATTGGATATATATTCGTCTCTCCAAATAATAACAGCATACTTAACTAAAAACTAAAACCAAGCATAAAAATGGGTTTTAAAAACTTTATGTTTGAGGTGGTATAATTTAATTCAAACAAAACCTAGGGGTTATTTTCATTAAGTTATTGATATCTGTCCATTTCAGATTATAATCGATAAACAGTCCCAAATATTTTTCATATTCGAGATAATGACAATGTCAACTTTAATAAGTTCTAATAGAAGATGATAAGTGATATTTTATATTTAAATTTAGTTAGAAGGGACTCAAACACAGAAGTGAGCACAGACAGTGAGTATATTTAGTTTTATTCAAGTTTAGAGTTAGATCATTAGAGGTAAACCAAGATTCTATTAGATTAGAGTTAAGGCGTATTTGAATTGTGTTTCTAGGTCATTTAGATAAGAGAATGAGTAAAGTATTACTGTATCTATCACACCTGCATAAGTTATCATTTATTCAAATACATTATGCTTACAAAGGTTGTAAACAAAAAATAATGAGCTGCCCAATAGAGAATCTCGCGGTACTCCGCGGTTAATAAAACTGCTCGTGTTTAAGCAGTTGTCGACTTCAACACGCTGGTACACATTACTGAAGTAAGATGTCAACCACTTAAGAACATCATCTATAAATATCCAACTTTTTCAAATTTATAAATTAAGATAGAATGGTTTACATTATCAAAGGCCTTTTTATATCAAGAAAAATTGCAACTGGAATTTTATCGTTGTCAATGGGTGCCCCGTTGCCCTTACCAACCCTTTCTACCCCACTACTGGGCAGAATGGGGCAAATGACACGACTTTCTGTTGTTGAAAACAAAACTATTGCTCATTTCTTTTCTTACATTATCGTTGCATACACTGTTAAAATTGTTGTGCTTGGTTTCACCATGATATTGGTTCCTAGTAGCTGCAACGGCTGTGTGGTGAAATGTTTCACCTTTTTTTCGGTGTTTGGTTGAACCATTTTTCTGGATTTGGAAACAAAAACCTGAGAAAGGGTTCAACCGAATACCAAAAATATGGTTTAACGTTTCACCACACAGCCGTTGCAGCTACTAGGAACCAATATCATGGTGAAACAAAGCACAACAATTTTTAACAGTGTATTTTTGATTAGCAAATTATAATGTGTTCAGATAAAACATTTCAGCTCGCTTAAACAATCCCTTTGTAATTTTAAAACATATTTTGAACTTGGTACCCCGTTCTTCCAGGGGTTACACTTCTGATAATAATTTAGTAATTTATATGATTAAATTTTTAATATGTTATACGAATTTATCCATGTATTTATACCAAACGAAGTATAAATATGTGCATTTGAATGAAAAGTGATAGCGGTAAAATTTGAAATTTGTCTCTCAAAATCTGATAAATGTAAATAAAACTGACACATGTGAAAAAATACGGTAGACGACTTATGAATGGTGCTAACGAAACTTTTAGAAGAATATTGATATTTCTATTGAAACAAATTTTTAGTTATAAGTTAACACAATATTAACTTTTAAAATATCTATTCACCATGTAAAATCATTAATAGCAAATGGTCGATGTGAAAAAAATTCGAAAGTTCAATAAAAAAATAAATTTTTTAATAAACAATTCAGAACGTATCTTAGAGCTTTTGAATGAGATTTTTTTGAAAAATTCTATAAAGCTGCTTATAGTTTTATCGAAACATACTCAAGAACGCGATTTTAGTAAAAATAAATTTTTTGAATTAATTGGCTCATTTATTTAATAATTTATTTTTCATCATAATAATCAAAATTATAAACTTCGTAAACCTTAAATCGGTAATTTTATATAAACTCACAATAAAGCTTACAATTTATTAAAAAAAATTTAAATATGCATCCTCATAATAGAATTATCCTTTGTATATGAAGTGAAATGTACGAAAAGTTATTATGACTAAAAAATAATTCGATACAAATGTAATATTTTTTTAAGGAGGACCGGAGCCCTCCATTGAAGCCTGTGTTAAAATGATCTTTTTTATGTACCTTTTTCGCAGAATCTATTTGATACTTTTTAATGAAATTTTTACTAGTTGTTAAATGGATGTTTAACTGTACTTTAATGTAGGCATTTTAAAAAAATTTGTTTAGTTTTTAAATTATAATTTTTTAAGTGAAACTACATATTTTTTACCTAAAAAACATCAATAATATTAAAAAGAAAAATGTTAGAAATTTATAGTCAAATCCCTCCAGTGGATTTTAGAAACAAACTTCTTGAATACGTATAAAAAATTTCAGGCTGATACTCGCAGTAGATTTTGAGAAAAAGGTACATGAACATACAGAAAGTTTTGATATACTATAACCGGTTTAAAGTAAACATTAGTGGTTTCTTAACTATAAAACATGACTGGATTTTACCTAAACAACGTTTGTTTAAAAAAATATTAAAAATAGTTCCAGTACTCGAAACTTTTATGTAGGATATCGTTGAAAAGCTAAGATTTCATATTTTAAGAAACACTAAAAACATTGAAATGTGATTTTTGAAAATTTTTGGGGGTCTAGTCCCCATAAAGGATGAAATATGTAAAGTAATTAAGAAAAATATTATTATATCAATAATTTTAAACCGAAATAATTAAAATTTAAAAAATAATTAGGAATAAAGTATAATAACTACAAACATAAAAGTAACTCACCAAACCGAATCCCTTCATCTTGAACAATTCCTAACGCAAGTCTTTCAAACAAAAGAGGCACTTAACACCAGAGTTACTTCAGTGTGACCACAATCCACCCGTTTTCTCTTTCTAAGTGCAGAGAAACCCACTCGGTACCATACGGAAACGTCCAGCAACGGAAAAGGTGTCCAACGTTCTCAGAAGTAGCACATCATCTGCTCATCCACAACAGAATCTTCGTATCTTCTTCTTCATCTTTTTCTTGGTCCAGGAAGATTCAGTGGCAACACAACCGGTCCCCTTGCTGGACGCTCTTCAGGGGAAGATGCGAAGGAAGCAAGGCGGGTTTCTTTACACATGTTATTTGCAGCCTCTCGTCTAATGACAAGGATTAGCCCTTTATGCCCCGAATTAAATTTTAATTTTAATTATTAGTCTTTGAACATTTCAAAGACAGCTATTGCGATAAATTAGAATATAAAAGGGTAAAAAATAGTTGGGACATAAAATGTACTTTGTTTCCCGAATTTATTTTCTGTTTTTCCTCCTTTTTAATAATTAATTTCTAAATTACACTGACTAAAATAACATTTTGTTGAATACATATGTGTTACCTTTTTGGTCTTTAATATGTTGAACCACATACTGCATTAAAAAAGCTGCACTACCATCTATTTTCCCTTGCAAGAACAATGAAAAGTAAAACAACGGCCTTTTAAGTGGTACAGCTGGGGGGAAAAAAAACGATCCACCCTTTGTTTTTCGGCTGCTATTGATCAGGGAATTTTGTTTAAGGTGTCATTTTTCAGGAAATAGCATAAGGAAATCAGAACTGGCAACCAAAATTGTATAAGGGGTCGTCTACATATTAAAATGAGTACCAACTTTGAAAATTCCAATGGCAACACCCAACTTTTTTTATAGAAAAATGTTTATCATCTTCAAAATACCCCAGATCCAAAACAAAATTTATTAATTTGCATTATTTGTTGAGATATAAGCATTCGAAGTTGAAAGCCCATAATGTTAAAAAAGTTTCACAAACTTTTTTCATACCTCCACAAATAAAATGAATTAAACCAACATTTTTTTCATTATATACTTCTTAATCTTCCAAAAACAAATCACACAAGTTTTTTCATCATTTTTTAATTTTTATTATTTTTTTATTTAAATTTAAATAAGAAAAAATAAAACATGAATAGCAACCCCAAATTTTTGTTACATAAATCGATAAAGTAGATCAAGTAGAACCGAAATCCCGAATTATTTAATTCAACAACAATTATTTGCCGAGTTATTGTAAAAAAACTGAAAAAAAACGAAGTTTAGGGACCGTGTAAAAAATTACTTAGCAAATTGGATCCTAATTTGCATTATCGTTTGGTGGTTGAAAAGCGTTTTTGGTAAATGTTTATTCAAATTATTGATGTCTGTCAAATGTCTAAAAATCTTTTCTTATTTCAAGTGCATACAATGTATTTTGTTTGTATAATTAACATTAAATTATATCGATTACTAAGTTTTTGAATGTATGTTATTTCCAATATTATTTATAATTATTTTATCATAAAATTTCCAATAATATGTTATTTCCTCGATTTTTTTTTTAATTATTAGAGATTACTTATTTATTTAGTTATTTAGTCAGTTAGTTATTTAGTCAGTTAGTCAGTCCGTTAGTTAGTCAGTCAGTCGGTTAGTTAGTTAGTCAGTCGGTTAGTTAGTCGGTCAGTTAATTAGTCAGTCCGTTAGTTAGTCAGTCCGTAAGTTAGTCAGTCCGTAAGTTAGTCAGTCAGTCAGTTAGTCAGTCAGTCAGTCAGTCAGTTAGTCAGTCAGTTAGTCCATTAGTTAGCCACTCAATCAATTAGTTAGTCGGTGAGTCAGTCAGTTAGTCCGTTAGTTAGTCCGTTAGTTAGCCAGTCAGTCAATTAGTTAGTCAGTGAGTCAGTCAGTTCACTGACTAACTAATTGACAGTCAGTTAGACTAAGGTAGTCAGTCTGGACTAACTAAAGGAGTGACTAACTAACGGAGTGATTAATTGACTGACTGACTAACTAACTGACTGACTGACTTACTAACTAACGGACTGACTAACTGAATAACTAACCGACTGACTAACGGACTAACTAACGGACTGACTGATTGACTAACTAACTGACTGATTAACTAATTGACTAATT
Organism: Oedothorax gibbosus; assembly: GCA_019343175.1. Classification (NCBI taxonomy): domain Eukaryota; kingdom Metazoa; phylum Arthropoda; class Arachnida; order Araneae; family Linyphiidae; genus Oedothorax; species Oedothorax gibbosus. The sequence goes on along the minus strand of JAFNEN010000737.1, from coordinate 521,676 downwards.
AACTGACTGATTAACTAACTGACTGATTAACTGACTAACTGACTGACTAACTAACTGACTAACTAACTGACTAACTAACTGACTAACTAACTGACTAACTAACTGATTAAATAACTGACTAAATAACTAAATAAATAAATAATCTCTAATATTTAAAAAAAATCGAGAAGTGGACAAAAATCTATTTTCGGGATTTAGACCCATTCGGGATTTTGACTCATTCGGGATTTTATCTTGTCGGAATTTTGGCTTGTCGGGATAACAACTGTCGGGATATGTCCCAGACCCAGTGTGCCGAATTTTAAACCAACCTTTTGTAGCAATATGAATGAAACAAAAATTTGCATAAAATGAGAAACATAAATGTAATGTGTTGTTGTTGCCAATCCCCAAAGTCCAGCGGGGCTAGACTAAGTCCATGAAGTTAAAAACCCTGAGGAAGTCCAGGACCAAAAAAGGTCTTTCGAGTATATCATGATGGGTGAGTCCAAGGCACTCCAAGATGTGGGTTGGAGAAGCTTGCTCTGAGGAGCACTTAGTGCATGCGTCGAAAGTTCTCAAACCATCTGAGAAGGTCATAGTTCTGAGGTGTCCACTTAGAAAACGGGTAATTGCGGTTTGTCCTTGTCTGTCACAATTAAGTACCAGAGAGCCGCCAGGTTGACGGCCCTGGTACCAGTGATGCACTGGGGCAGTGGACCAAATTGTTTTTCCCCTCAACTTGGCTTGTGAATAAGTCTCTGAGTAGGTAAGAGGCTCAAGTGGAGCCATGACTTCACTAGCTCCCGCTTTGGCCAGTTCATCTGCTATTTCATTCCTCTCAATATCAACATGCGATGGGATCCATTGGATGTGGATCTGGTGATCTATGGACAGTTGTTTAAGCTTATTGAGGATAGAAACTCCAACCTTGTCTCTAACACCGGACCAATTAGCCAAGTGCTGGACAGAACTTCTGCTATCAGTTAGAATCAAGATTTCTTTACCTGGAGTAATAGTCGCAATATAGTCAAGGCTTTCGTTTATAGCTATAAGCTCGCTACGGAAAACAGAGCAGCCATCAGGATTCCTTCTCTGAATTTTTGTAAAGTTACCATTTGAGATGATGAATATTCCACTTCCAGCTCCACCCTTCTCGTTTTTACTGCCGTCAGTGTATATTTTAATGGCGTCTGTTGGGATGTTATTAATTATTTCAAGTGCCAATTGTTTTAGATAAATGGGGAGGTCATCCTGCTTGTTAACATGGACAAGAAGGTTTGTGTGGAAATGTACATTAGTAAGACCGTCACATAAATGTAATAATCATGTTTGTCTGATTGTAACTAATGGCATTTGAAAATCTGTTCGTTATAAATAATCGTATATGTGACTTAATTTAAAATTAAAACTTTTTCTCGTCTACCCTTTATTTTATTTCTGACTTTTAAAATCCAAAATTTAAAAAAAAAGGTAAAAACATAAAAAAAATCACAATATTAGTGAAGAAGGTTTAATTCTAGCATCCTTTGGCGAGATTATGGTAACCCTTTCGCTCGCTTGTCGTTTCGAAAAAACACCCTAAATATTAATTTTATCAATTTGGAGATTTCCCCCCAAACGAATTGAAAATTAATGCTTTAATATCTCAGCAAATAATGCAAAATGAATAATTATTTTTTATACCTGGGGTATTTTGAAGTTGCTGAACATTTTTATGTAAAAAAAATTGGGTGTTGCTTTTGGAATTTTCAAAGTTGGTACTCATTTTAATATGTAGACGACCCCTTATACAATTTTGGTTGCCAGTTCTTAATTCCTTACGCTATTTCCTGAAAAATGACTCCTTGCACAAAATTCCTTGACCAATATCAGCCGAAATATGAAGGGTGGATCGTTTTTTTTTCCCCAGCTGTACCAATAAGTACCTTCGGAGCATCACGAGTTGGCGCAGGATAACTAAAGTTAAAGTTTTAGGAAGAATTTAATTTACCTTTGTGGACTATAATATGCTAAGACCTAACATGTCAATCAAAAGTTCCATCTTTAAACATTTTCTCCAAATCGAGCAATGAAAAGTGAAACAGCGGCTTTTTAGGTGGTACGTATAAGTACCGTCAGTACATAAAGGGTTAAGCACAGTTACGTACGTTTCGTAATTTAAAATCATGGTCAAGTGGCGGGGTCCATTCCAGACCTAAGGAACTTTGAGCGAGATTGTACGCTAATACCGACTTGGGAGGAGACAAATGGAAAGAGAACGTATTATTATCACGTTTATTAGTACGTGTTATTTGAAATGTAAGATGTGCTAGAAGTGTGGGTAGATATGGGGTGACGCCCCCGCCCCACCATCTGTCAAAATGACCAGGCATCATCTTACTTGTAATACTACTTAAGTTCATCCTCCATATTTTTATGTTTTCTATCTGCTTTGCACTAAAACAAAAATAATTTGAACTTATTTATTGCTTTAGTTGTACGTTTTTCTCATTTAAACAGGCTGCTATAGTTCCTGCAAACTGTGCAACAATTCTAAATCTTTACTCTAAGTAAGCAGGCAAGTTCAAAGTAAAAGCAGGGGTACAGATATGGACTAAAAATTGTAACATGACTCTTACCTAAAACAAATAAATAAAGGTATGAATAGCAATTTTTTAAGAGGAGGGGATACTTGAAGCCAAAATATGAACAAAGACTTAAAAAATTGATTAGTTAGAACTTGGGAAAATTCATATTTTTCCAAAATCCAATAATGAAACACGTATATTTCGCGAGATTAAAAAAAAATTACCTAACGCCATTTGAAAAAAAAAACATCTTCAAATGAGATTTGCAGTTCTCTTAAAAGAACATTAAAGTTAAAACCTTATTGGCTGGGTTACAATAAATGACCTCGCCAAGAGCATGGCCAAGAAGGGTTGAGATCGACGATTTAATTTGCTGTGAATTTTATGGGGTTCGTGAACTTGTACTTTATTTCAGAGAAAGTTTGACATGATTTGGTTTTTAGGAGAAATTTCTGTAAAAATGAAGTAAAATGATCTAAAATAGATTGTTCCTACATGAGTTTTATGAGCTTTCTGTTTCTTAAATTTTTTATTTCTTTTTAAGGTATTTTTTAAGTGCATAATAGTATTGACACAAATTGTGAATCTCTAAACTTTTGTTTTTGAAGGAAAAATGGTAAATAAATGTAGGTTTATTGGTGCAATAGTTTTCGATTATCCATTGGCACTATGATGTACTTAATGTTAAGTGCTTCTCTAAAATTAGCCATGGTGAATGGTGTTAAATATTATTTTTTAAAACTTTATTATGCAGTTGTAAACCATTGAACCTTCATGGCCGCCGTGCCGAAAAACTATATTTCTTAAGGCTACTAGGGGACATTTCAAACCATATTTTAGTATTTTGTTATTTTCCTACTTTTAATGAAACAATTCGAAAATTGAATACATGATATTTCGGAATTGCTACATAGATATGTAAATATGTCCTAAACCCAATCGTAAAATTAACGTAGAAGAAAATAAACAAAAAAAGTCATTTTCATGATAAATTCTAACCTTAGGTGTTCTTAGTTGTAAACATATACTCCTAAGTTATTGGCCACTCTAAAGCATTGGTTTCCTTAGGTAACGGTCATTATCGAACGTCACACTCACATTAAGTCACAGAAATATTAGCGTACAGCGATGGAGTATTCGTATCAATTTTTCCGAAGCAGCGTGTCGATCGGGAAGGACTCTACGATTACGATGCTTTGGAAACTCGGTACTGCCGTGCAGGAAACATTAATTCAAATTTCTGAAATTTAAAACATCAGTTACATTCGCACCATTATGTTATTTTCGAATGATTGCAAAAAACTTTATAAATTAAGTGAGCGCAATAGTGTTAGACTACACAATAAAACACATTAATCTGAGGGAAAGCTGTTTGAAAATATATAAAAATAACATGTAAATATTTTTATACAGTGCATCTTACTTTTTTTTACAAATTGGAAGTTTGCTCAACAGAAAAGCTCATAAAATCACATGAAATATTATGTCAATCCCTACAATCTTTAAAAATTTAGCTTTTTTTTACTTTAAATAAAATCGTTAGTTACAAAAGTCATATTTTCAAAATTAAAATGCGCATTGAATAAAAATGTTTAAAGCAATATTACTAAACGTTAGCTATTTTTGAAGTAAAGAACGGAACTATTGAAAAAAATTAAGATGTTAGTTTAACGAAAACTACAATTAAAAGTTAGGGATGTAAAAGACGAAGGACAAATTTAAATATAACTTGTCTGATTGAAGTTTTGAATCATGCGACACCATTGTTTCCGAAAAAAATATAAAACATAAATACTTTTTGGCAAAGAATAATAGATAAATAACGATCAGATACAGATCTCAAATGTATCCAAGCAGACACTTATTGAATTATCTTCCCTAAAATAGCCATAGAAACACATCTTTACACCTTGAAGTAAATTCAGAAAAGCAACAATGTTAACACGCTGTTAAACTTTCAACGCCATCAATATAAACCGTTGCGCTTTCTTTTTTCAAAAGCAATCATTTGTTATTGTACATATAAGCATCTGATACGTTTTCTTCATATTACAATAGATGAAATGCTTGGATAAATATCAGAGGGAAGTTGTATTGAAGCAAATTGATAATACTGAATTCCTGAAATGGTGGTTTGAGAATCGGTCCCATTGTTGAGATTTATTTAAGGATTTTGTAAGTAAATAGTTTGATTTGTGATTGTGATTGAATTAGCTATTCCAAATCTAGATATTAATAGCGTATCAATAAGTTTATTTTAGATTGTTGGGCATTTAAAAGAAAATCAGAAGTGGATTGATTTCGAAGAGGACAAGTGAATAAATCAACTAATTTATAGCAATACGAAATATTTAACGTTAGGGTAATAACTAACATTTGGTCCTTTGGGTAAGAAATAGACCCACAAAATATGGTCGGTTTTAATTCATGAAATTTTTTAATTAAAGAGTCGGGGAAAGTGCGGGCTAATGGAATGTAGGGCTAATGGGACAAGGGTCTAAAAGTGGTGAATAGTATATTTTTTTACAAATGTTTTTTCACTGCTACATGATAACAGTTAGGCTTCATATTTTAAGAACCTAAGATCGGCCATCAAAAGCATTTTTTGAAGTTTAGAGAAGAATTATTGTTTTAGAGAATCCAAAGAAAGTTAAAATTGTATCTTTTATTAAACTTTAAAAGTATTAAATAAAACTTTTAATGAATTAAATTATAGCTTTAGGTAGACGGCATATCATAGATAAAGGTAATATATGTTAAATACTGTGGAGAAATACAGTGTTTCTGTGTTGGCGGATCAATAATAAATGATAATACTGTGGGGTCTAATGGGACAGTAACTGTGGGGTCAAATAGAACACGAAAAAACCTAGCTTTATATAGATAAAAAAAATCAGTTTACAGCCTTTCATTACAAGCATTACAGGTAGGACAATATTAGAGTTCTTAAAAAATAACTTTAAACTAGCTCTTTCTTTAAACTTTTCAAAAAGTTCTTTTAGTAGTTAATTTTAAAAGCATTTTGCATTAAAAACAATGTTAAAATAAACTGTTAACTACAAATAAGTGATACGGCCTTATTTGTTCCATTTATAGCACAAAAAATGTGTATTTTTAGGGTTTAAGGCGTGTCTCTCAGTAACTATTAAATATAATTTTTTTAAACATTTCTTTGCAAAACATACTTTTTAGTATATATTTGTATGAAAAGTATGTTTAGATGAAGAATATACGTGTAGGATTTTGTTGGGATCTTAAGAGGATATAAATATCTAATATCTTATTCAGTCAAGACGTTTTAAAACTTTTACTTTTAAATTTTTAAAAACTTATTTCGTCGTATAATAAGTATAAAAGTTTAAGTAGCTTTATTTTAGCTGATGTTGCTCCTGAAGCTGATATTTTTCCACCTGTAATTTCATTATTTCTATCAGAACAGAGCTTGGAGACTAATAACCAGAAGAAAAATGTTTTTGCGTAAATTAAATTTGGAAAGCAAACTATTCTTTATTATGTTGGATTGATCCTGAAATAGAAAACGAAGAACTTCATGTCAGCTTTTTGAAGAAAAAAGATGGCCTGTTTAAATTTTCGTACCCTGAGAAACAGGACAAGTTTTTGATAAATTTATAATACTAAAACTAAACTCCTCGGCGCAACAGCCCATTACTGGACCAAGGCCTTCCGTGCCCATTTCAGCTTTCGTGACCTAGGGCTCTGGGGTGCTAGGCATAAGTCCCGGTAAGGTGGTCAGCCTCACGCGGAACCCCCACTGTTCAGTTCCCAAGCATGCTTGGTACCCATTTTTCGACCCACTCAAGGGATGAAAGGATGGGTCAACCTCGCCCAATCCGGTATTCGATCCCCGGACCAGTGGCGTGGCAATGCGAAGCACTATTACTAAGCCACTGGGCCGCAAATTTATAATACTTAGTTACTAAATTACCTTTTCTAGTGATTGATAAAACAAAAAAAAAAACTATGAGTATGCGAGCATCTTCGAATTTGAGTTTAAACTTTGATTTTTCACCTTTCAATATGAAGTAATTGTTTTTAAACTTAAATTTTGTAACTAAAGTTTTAATTTCTTTATTTTTTTAAAGATTTTTCTGTAGCAGCAGAAGTTAAAATTTGACTCCTCAAGTTTTAAAATTTAGTAAAATTTTGAATTTTATGTGTTGCTGGAAAACCTGACAGTCATGTGACGAGTTTATACGTTTGTATCAATCAGTAAGTCAATATTTGCTTTAATTGCAAGTTATTGTTTGCATTTTGTTAATAAGCATAACCTGAATTTCTTTTTAAAATATCTCCAATATACACTCTAATCCAGCAACCTGTCCGACTTCAAACAAGATACTGACATCTACCCTCTTTTTAAGCAAGTTTCCTCATTTCATTTGGAATGTCATATTTAAATAGAAATTTAAATAAACAACCGGAAAGGTAGAAGAATGATCGAAAAGGAATGTAACAGTCTCGACAGGTCTATTATTACCTTTTCGTACCATCCCTGTTTGAAGATGAGTTTCCATTCATAGTCGGCATAGATTTAATAAGAAGATAGAGATGATGATGCCAGGCAAAAACCAATTCAAAAACCGGGTCGCCAAGTGAACCCATCTATCGCTTTGTAGTAAGCCTACATAAAAGCTATCGGCGAATTATTTGGCTCGTTTCTAAACTAAAGTTGGTATAGGCTTATTACATCGGGTAGAGATTTACCGCCCCTTGGCAAACTTTCCAAAATCGCGCCAAAAGTTCGTATTTTGGCGACTTTTTTTTTAAAAAAACTACGATTCAAAGAAAAGATCGTATGGGAATATTTCTTATGATCAACGGTCTGATAGGGTGGCCGGAAAACGTCATCGGTGCGTAGTCATAGAATTCGAATCATCAGTCGAAGTTAGACAGGTTGCCAGAAAAAATTATTTATCTTTAAATCCGAAAAAACGCGCCAAGGGGGACCGTTCAGTAAATCTGATCCTTACATCGAATTGGGGACTTTTTTGACTACCTAATAAAAACTATAATTACAACGTATTTATCTTGCCTATTGAGAGAATTAATACCATCTTGGGTCAATTCAGATATCGTGCTACAGCCTACAACTGCAGCAATTTTTTGGATTTTAATTAACGCCTTTTAAAGAATAAAATGCTACGTTTTATATTGAACTGACGTTGAGTGAGCTGTGTTTGTTTACGCTTACTACGGTTACTTGGCGAGTTTCTGACGGCTTCGCTTTGTTTCGCGCCATGCATCTCCAACTTCTTAGCTCTATGTCAGTCGGTGAAATGCCGAATTAGCTCGGAGGTCAGACAGAGGGTGCGACAAGTCGAAAAGTGCTACAAGAAAAAATAAAAATTTGTGCATTTGAATCGCTAAAATGTAAAAAGGAGTCATATCTACATAAGTATTTCCGCATGCGCTTTTTTATTCAGTAAAATGTTGAAAAAAGAGCGTGGAGGGAAACGGTTCTGTGAACACGACCATTTTTTGCAGATAGCTTGATATTTGATGTCCGTTGTTCGTGTTTGGAATTTTCCTTTGGGGTTATTTTAAATGAACAGAGTATTGTACGAGTTCCTTTGATTCCCTGAAAATTCTGTATTTTTTTAAACTTTTATTATTGAATCAGTTTTTTTTTAAGATGGGGGAAAATTCAAAGTTTAGTTTTTTATGGATTTTATTTACTCCTTACAAATTTCTATAAGGTTTTCTTTTTCTAGGTACATGTAGTTAAATCGCGAAGAATTGTAATTTTTTAAACAATTGTGATAACGATATTTTAGTGTTTAAGAAACTGTCTTGCCAACTCAAGGTAAACTTTTTGATTATTTAGGGGTTCGGTTTTTTTAAGAATTAAAAAAAATTAAACAGAAAAACTGCTAAGTTAAACTGTATAACTGAGTCCTACAAATTAGGACAAACGCAACAATATTTCAATATATGATAAATATTTTAAACAATATTATAATAATATTTTAAAAAATGCTTAAAAAAATTCAATTGAATAAATTATTACTTTGAGTACATCTCCAAATGGCATATTGATTTTCTAAATGTAAACTAGTGTAACTCGTTGAGGTAAGTAATAGTTATCTTTTAAATCTTCTTCATTAAAACACGACTATGACTTTAAATAAATTTTGCAAGATAATTCTGTGCATTATCCATATTTAGCAAAAAGTGTAAATGTTCAATGTTATTAAATGTAAATAATATTTTCCCTATTTGAAAAATTATGTTGCTCCTATATTCACTTCAAAGAAGAACTAGGGGTGTATAACATTAAACTACTTTTAATTACCACTCAATAATTGACATTTGGTACTCTAGAATTGGAAAATTGTACACGTAGATTTTCGTTTTTTTTAGCAATACTTTTTAAATCTGAAAAGTTTTATACCAGCTACCGTTTGCGCATTCGCTATTTTCTCGAAAAGCTTAATCTGACGTCCGACAGGTACTAGGAACCCGTTTACCTAATTTGAAGTTCGTAACTCTTTTCGTTTTTCAGCAGCACCTTTAAGGGGCACAGTACCTCCAAAACGGCAAAAATTGCGAATTTTTTTTATTTGCTAAAATTAAAGTTTGGAATCTTCTTAATAAGTCTACCAAGATTCAAAAGTGTAGCTATATTTTAAAAAAAGTTATTCCACTTTTTATGCGGAAAGGTAGCATAAAAATGCAAACGAATGAAAACTTAAACGTGTTTTTTCTCGTGTTCATTTTTCCTTGATGACAAGGTTTTCAAAACGCTAAGGCTTTTTTAATTATTTATAAACGTCTAAGGAATTTTGTATGCAGTCTGTCAAATATGTTGACATTAAGAATTGGTATCAAAATTATTTTCAAAAGTAATACTTTTTTATAAAAAAATACTAAAGTCGAAATTTTTCAAATATGCTAAAAAAAATTGGGATATTCTAGATAAATATTTTTTATGAAACAACTACTGAAGATAAATCAAATTTGCATACCAATTCTTATGTAAAACAATTTAAAGTACATGAGGAAAAAAATTGGGTTAAAATAGTTTTTATTTAAAAAAGGCTTAGCATTTTAAAAAAAAATTTTAAAAATTAATATTTTTTTTAAATAACTAAAATAGTTTTTAAATTTTTTGTCATATATTGTTTTTAAATATAGGTTGAACTAATAAAACACCAACTTTATAGTGAATATGTCAAAATTAAAAAAGAATTGAAAGTGGTACCGTCTCTTTTAATCCAAAAAAACGTTTTAAATTTTGTAGCTACCATCTGCACGTACGTGATTTGCTCAAAACCTTATTATGACGTCCAGTCGGTACTGGAAATTGTACCAAATTTAAGGTCTGTAGCTTTTTATTTTTTCAGCAATACCTTTAAAGCAAAACAAAAAATATGCTGCAGTTATCTTTTGCGTACGCGAAAAACCTTCTTACGACGAAGACAGGTACTAGGAATTCGTGTACCCAATTCAAAGTCCGAAGCTCTTTTGATTAGAGTTGTAGAGTAGTTTAGACAAAGAGACGGACAGAATTTTCAAAAACCCATGTTAATAAATGTCCGTAATCTTTTCCCTATTATCGAAATTACGTCGTCCCCTATTCATTTTAAAGAAAAGAAATGGAAGAATATAACAAGAACATATTTAATATAAATATGTCTTCATGTTGAAGAAGGCTGACCTATTACCTTTTGGAAAGAGTTAAAACGAGGAAACTATTTATAAACTTGTCTAGTTTCTCTTTGAACCCAGCTGTCATGGACAATAATCATGATGGAACACTACATCGACCGCTGGCTAAGTACGCTTCATGAGTAATGGGTTTGAAACTTTGTATAAAAAGGAATGTGCTTTAAAAAAGCATGAGAAAATCATGTAGTATATTTGATTTCAATAGGGAACTGTAAAAAGGCCATTGTGTTTGTTGATGTTGATGTTTTCGGTAAAAACCAACAAGAGATGTTCATCAAAAGAAACGTTTAAACTTTCACAACCTTTAGAAGTTAATTTAAGTTTTAAAAGGTTGCAGCTAATTTAAAAATCCAAAGCAGGAACCAATAGCACTCTCAAAAATTGTTAAAGTGGCATTTCGGGTTTAAGTTCAATTCATAACGAAGCACTTTTAAAAAAACTGGATTTTCAAACAAGCAGCACTTTTAACAGAAATTATAACAATTTATTCATCAAGTTAAGTATAATATGAGAAATGAATGTGAAGCAATAATAGGCCAAAAATAACGAAGATATAGATAAGGTAATTGATTAATCAACAAACAAAATATAAAAAGTAAAATAATTTAAACTAAACATTGCAAATCACTTTAGTCTTCACAATTGGGCTTACAAATATTATTTTAAATTACATATATTGCTAGCATTATTGTTATTATTTAAATTACTATCAATTTACAAACTGAAATATTTAGATTTTATTTTTAAAATAATAGAATTTCTTGGCGGGAACGAACACCTGCCTCAAACATTAAAAAATATCATGTATTATTTCCAGAAGTTATATTTTATTTTTATTTAATTATTTTAATAATAAAATAGTTAAAAATCAATAACCTTGAATTAAAAAATAATTACCTACCAGATAAGTTGCATCTCAAACCAAAAACTGTCATGGTGTCTCTGAACTCTAATTGAAAACATAATTATATATTTTTTAACTAGCAAATAAATACCCGTTCTTCGCACGGACTAAAAGAATATCAAATCGATCCAAGTATATGTGTCATTTGATATGCTATAGGATAAAAAAAAACTTTGCATTTGTTCCCGTTCATTATAAAGAATAAAATACCGTTACTTATATTACTTTAAAATTCCAAAATAAAAATGCATCACTATAAAATGCACATCCTCATATCACAAAAATCGTCCTCAATATGAACTTACTGTCATCGCGATTTTCCTGATAAATTCAAAATTAACCATATATGGTATAACAATGTTATTTCACGTCAAATTCTCCATTCTGGTTTTTTTTTTAATAAATTGCCTCATTGGCTCGTTCAGTTATTTTTTAAATCATTAATTTAGTTTCTGAAGGTAATGGCAAGAAAATAAAAGCAATTTCAATTTTTGTTAATTTTTGTGTTCATTTTAATTTCTTCTCTCGAATGGCAACACGAAAGAGAAAAGATGATCGGAGTTGAGCGAAAGTGGTGTATTTTTTTCCGAAAATTCGAATTTTCTCTAAAAATGGAACAAATATGAAAAAACTGTTGGTATTAAAGGGAATCTATCTTAAAAATTTCGAATTTCTGAGGACAGTATAAGTAGTTCTTTTACGATCCACAGACAAACAGACATACAGACTTTTTCTTTTATTATTATAGTTTTAAAAATCAGTAGATATCAACAAAATTAATTTTAAAATAAAAAAATACCAATTTTAATTCATTATTTTATTGTATGGTTTAGAATTTAATCCTTACCATCAATCTATTTTTGATGCTTAGAAGATTTCTTTTATTGCGAAACTTTTTGTAATAAATATGTTGATAAAACCACATTGATAATATGTTAGATTTTCATCTCTTTGTGTCTTCTTTTATGGTAAAAAGATTGCATTAACTTCATAGAAATTGCTCTATAATGCCTTATCTGATCAAGCTCCTTGTTAAATCACAATTTATGGCGCAAAAGAATCTTTCGTCAAACACCTAAACGAAACCTTTTGTCGCATTTCAAAGCAGGGAAAAAAGTTATCGAGACACAAATGAAATGTTTGTTTCAGGCATCCGTCAACTGCCATCCTAAAGCGAAGGCCCTCAATGGGTTTCCGAAACAAAGATCTCAATTGCGAAATTCGTCAAGTGAATGCAAAAACTTTTTCCGACAATCCAGAGTCGCGAAAGCGTGACCGATGGAAAGTGTGATAGCGCTTTTGGCAACTTTTTCATGCGTGAGAACCTTCTTTAATGGAATATGTTGCCAAAAATACTGTTAGGACGAATAGGGTGAAAGTAAACGTTGATATGGTAACATATTACGGTATTTATTTTAACGTACGGTATTTTTTTTACATAATGGTACAGTCGAACACCAATACTTTGATTCTAAATGTCATACCAAAGCTAGCAAACCAAACATTTCTAGAAAACCAATATTCGTGTAATCCTTGTCTGACTTTATTTGTTTCAGTGATTAATTTTTTGACTATGAAATTATCATTAAATTTGCGTAAATCATATTTTATTTACGTTGCTTTTGTTAGAAACAAAACTATGAAACATTTAACCTAGACTATTTGCACAATATTTATAGCTATATTATTTAAATAACAAACTAAACTGTATTTAAAAATTTAGTACTTCTGCGGTCACCCAATTAGTACACAAGGAAAAACAATTCAATTTTCAAGTAAAGGCTGTTTAAAATGCAAACCAAAGTGTAATTGATATTCAAAAATAACTTATCTACATTATAAAAACTACATTGCATACGTTTTCTAACGTATAACTAACAACAATACATATTTATAAAACTATTATCGTAACAGATTTCGAGCTTTAAAAGAGTGTTATCGATTATATACTACTTCGTAGTGCGATGTCAAAGAGCAAAACCAAAACATTTCATTATAATTTACAGAATCATTTAAGTACTTAGAACAAATTTTGCCGAGTAATTACAAATGATGGACTCAAACCATATAGAAATATTTAAAAAAAAAAGTGGCATTTGAGGATAGAAAGGTATTCTACAACGCAGCCTTACTGCTTTTAATTGATCATGGTCTACTCTTGTTGGATCAGATTATAACTTGTATATCCCATTTCATGTACTAAATTAACGAAAAAAAACGAGAAACTGAAAAGAATTAGTTTACTGTGATGGGTGTGGATTGAAAATTATCGTATTCTTGAAAAGTGTATGCACTTATTGTTAAGGGAAGACTGCATACACTCGTAACAACATTTCCAAAACTTTAATTAAAACATTAAAACAAAACTCTAAAAGCATTCTAAAACTACACACTAAAAGACGTTTACATTCTATTTTGGCCCTTTCTTATCACCAATCAGTGAATATTAGTAAAAATTATCGCTGATTGATTTGATTGCTGAACTAGAACTATATAACAATCTAGTTTGGTTAGATATTATAGAAATGGCCTTTACATCTTTGTCAAGCTTCTGAGTCGGTCATGCTAAAAACAAAAGGACTGCGTTGACCATTGTTACAAGGTTATGAAAGGTAACGTGGGTTTTACAGCTGGAAAAAAAAACGGCTCATCTATTGATGAAAGGAGATAATGGCAATATTTGGCGGAACCATCAGGTACATCTTTAAAAGAAACAAGAGAAAATTTAAATTTATCGTACGGTTTTCCTCAATGAAACTATATTTAACCAGAAGTAGTTTTGGTGAAGACGGTTAATTGATTACTCTATCAAAAGTAGAAAATAGCCTTTTCATTGCAAAAAGTATAAAGAATAAAAGGCTTTAGGGGCGTCCATAAATTACGTGATGCGTTTATGGGGAAAGGGGGGGGGGGGGGTCGAGCCGAATATCACGTAATTTTTTTCCCCGAAAAAAAAATCAACTTAAAATAGCGAAAAAGTACAGTTATATTTCAGCCAAATATGTTTTTCGACTTAAATCTGCAAAATCTTACATGCTAATATTTATCGTGACTTTCCGAAACATATTAGAAAAGGTTGGAGCTTGAAAAATTTGTTTATAATTCACTAGAAAAGAAATACGAATTTTGAGAAATCTCACGTAAAATTACGGTTGGGGGGAGTTCAACCAAGTATCACGAAATATCACCGGCTGGGGGGGGGGGGGGAGTAAAAAAAACCCGTCGAAATTGCATCACTTGATTAAAGGACGCCTCCTTATATTTAGATAGAAATCGTAAAATAGATATGGTGGTGTGCGATATGTATTTTAAAAGGTAAAAATAACTATTCGATTAAATAAGCTAGCAAATAATTTTGAACCAATGTTTTTTTTATTTGAATAGAAAATGTATATGGTAGGGAACATTCTAATTGGCTTTACTTTAAGTAAAAGAATGCTTAAATAAAATGATTTAGTTCAACTTAAAGTGTCACAAAAGTATTTTGCTTTGAATTTTATAATTCCCTTCACTCATCTAAATAACATTTAAACACAATAAATTAATGCTTAAAATTAAACCTTTATGTTCCACTTCCTTTAACTTGATATATATTATACGAAGACAGCAGTCGTGATGACCAGCAACAAAATTGATTTAGTTTTTATTCAGCTAATTGAATCAACTTTCAAGCCTTCGGATACGGAAGACAAAAAGCTAAAGGCGAATCAAATTATTGGTCATTTCGTTATTTTATTCATTATTTAACGATTCTCGACTTCCGGATCTTTATTCCTCAACAAATGACGCCTCACGTAATATCATTCAACTACCATTGTTAAAGTTGGTGATAGAAACTACAACTTCCTCGAAAGAATTAAAAAGTTTTACATTATAAGGATGGGATATTACTGTTCTTTTTGTTAAGTTGCTCTTGAACGTTCCTGTTATAACTTAATAGTTTTGTTCAAGACAGTTGAATTTTGAAGAATAAATATATGTGATATTTCCCACAATAAAAAAAGTAAAACGTTTTATATCAACATACAAATTGAAACTATCCATCACCTCCAACAAATTGACTTTTAAATATCATTTAAATAACAAACTATAATAAAAAGAAACTTTGACGAAAGGAATAATTAGTATCAAAATGTCGTTATCCATTAATAAAGGCTTAAATGTAAATAAAAAATTAAGTCTGCTTTTTAAAATAAAAATAAAAAAATAGAAACGTCTTGTGCCTCTTTCTAAACAAACAATACGAACAATCAAAGAATCTCATTGTGCCATATATCCCGATGTCATTCGAAACTGATTTACATCACGAAATAAATTTCCTTCACATATTTGATTTAATATACATAAAGTTTCTCGGGGAACTGTTAGGTGGCAATAGTGATTTTTCCGTTCAAAATGCCATTATTATGATATTTAACTGGGTATAAAATTTTGAAGGGGCTTTTAATAATTGAAGTACTTCGAATTCGATTTTTCGATTTCGAATTCGATTTCAATTACTTCTAGTATCGATGCGCTGAATTTTTTGGCGAAACATTCACTAATTATGGGTTAAAAAAAATCCTGGCGGTTAGCACGACAATCGGCTTGCTTGACAAATATGGCGCTTTCCCCGAATCTTTATTATCGAGGTCTAACAGTACGTTAAATTTACTATTTAACAGAATGATCAAGACCAAACGAAACTCAATGGTATTTGTTTAACATCCTCCAGAAAGCAAGATCGCCAGGAACAATGCCTCCAAGTATTTACTCAGGGGCATATTTCGATTCAGATTATTTTTATTTGTCTGACATCGATGAGGATATGTCATCGATACAATACCTAGCTTGTTCTAAGGGTTAATTGTCGTGGGGTTCCCTAAGGGGCGAATTACTTTTTTTCTGCTCTGAAGATGCGCATTTTGGGACGGTTTCAGAATGACTTGTGGTTTGATGTACAACGTGTGTCTTAATTGCTTGTGATACAAGGAAATGCTCTCCTTAATGGTACATTACGTTTCAGTATTGATTGTCTGAAGACGAAAGAAGGAAGTTGTTCTTACACGAATACAAAGTACCTGTAAATGGTGTAAATGATAAATTACGCAGAAAAACTAATTTCACCTCATTCCCAGGGGAAACAATAAAGGTTTAAAGTAGATGTTTATTCGATAATTTTAGATGCATTGCATACATAAAAACAGCAACTTAGGATGATGTTTTTAGATGCGTTTTAAAATCGATTTTTTTCCCCTAAACGGGATTGTGTTTTGGCGGATTATGTATTTTGCAGACTCGGCATATTTCCTAGAACAGAGTACCATTTTTTTATGTTACCACCTAGGCGGCTCTCGCTAATAATTTTGACGCTCAGATTGCAAAGAATCTGAGCTCTCTGTGGATGTTAAAGTATGCAAAGATTTAATTTCTCCGAGGGAACCCAAGCTAAATGGGTAATCAAAAAACCTTTCACATGCCACATAATCATATGACATGGATGCCAAAGATTTTCCCATCCTGAATCTGCCGACTCAGCCAGGGATCGAACCCGCCATCTTGGGCAGATGAGGCAGGCATGCAATACCTCACGGTTACTGAGCCATCGTAAAGTGATAATTTAAAGTAGAAATCTTAGTAAAAAATTTTTGGGCTTGAAAAATAATTAACTAATTAGTTAACTTAAATAATTTAAACTCAGCAATCTTATACATTGAGTAAATAAAATTTATGTTATTAATAATATATGATTAAAAAAATGCAATGTATGATATTTTAGCATTCATCTTTTGCACTTTTTATAATTTTCATTTTTAAAAAAATAATATTTCGGTTATTAAACATAAAGTCATGGAAATTAAAATTCCATTGTAGGTCAAGATCAACTTTGAAAGGTTTTTTAATACATGAATTAGCATAATCAGTTTCTAACACATTTATCAAAACTCGGCTTTGTAAATAAGACTGTGGTTACCAATAAAAGTCCGAATTTTTCAACCATACAATTATTTTCTGAAAAATCTCATGATGAACAATTGAAATAAAGTAGGCTTTTCCTTTCTCAGAATTTTTATAACCCTGCTCACTTCATAAGAGGGTATTGAATTTACGAATAATCACAGCTTATTCCTTTAAACCTAAGTAATTATAAAATTTAATAAACTATGAACATCATTTTTAATGAAATCTCGATATCAACAAATTCTAACTCGTAGAGAGTATCATGTTTTTCCTGCAGTCAGTTGTCACAATTTCACAGCTGTATATCTCATTGTGTATATTCATTTAAATTTTGCTTCTTATATCAACCTAATTTATAACGACGTGGATATATTTTCATAATGTAAGGGACATGTGGTTTCTATAGCTTCTTTTACATCACTGTCTACATAAAATGACAGGTAGAATTCTGTACTGTTTGAAGCATTTTGTTACTCCTTTGGCTGTATATTTCTAACGTCGTTATTTTCTTAACTCTGCTCAATTTCCCTGATGGTATCTTAAGATTTAGCGTGCACCAACCCCTCTGTTGGCTAAAACACCGATTTCATAACTTGGTTTATAAATACACGCTATATTATTGGATATACACTACACGCCGGAATTATATTAACGAGCATAGTCTTGCTAAAAAATTCGTGTCTTTCTTTAAAGCAGCTTCTTAAAATACCATATTCAATTTTTTATTCAATATAAAAATCATTACAGAGCTACTAATGGCATGAAAGCTAATATCTAATTCAAAATCTTCAAGCCTGTTATACCAAAAAATCGAGAAATCGTGACTGAATAATTGTTTCATCCACATATAACACATTTCATTCCCAAATAAAGGTCACACCAAGGTTAATAAGTTAAAGAAAATATCATCACCCACTCAAATTGATGTCAATATCCAAAATGAAACACGCTTACAAACTAAACGGTCCTTACGTGACTGACAATTTTGAGCGAAACATCCTGATATGCCACCCCCATAATCCTTTCATGTCTAAAAATTTAAAAAAAAATAATAATAACTACCGTTATTAAAAAAGAGCCTATGTCTATAAGGATAGTATACAATTATGCCGTTTTTCTGCTAAGGCCTATAAATGTTAGGTGAGTCTGTTTTAAAAGTGTGTCAATCCCCTAGATCTGCTATCGAAAAATTACATCTTTCAGCAACGCTGCAGTGGGCAGATAAAAATTGCAGTAACTAGCCCAATGACTTGGACCATTGCTGAAAGCATTCAACTACTCTAACCTATAAGAAAACTTACTGGAAAAAGTCTTATTGTTTTTAGAAGAATAAGGGTCCAATTCATAGTTGTGGTTACTGCAGTTTACCTGCCCACGGCAGAGCAATAAACTATTAATGTCGGGAACTAATGTCAATCACAACTGACCCTTGTCTTCGAGAAGTTTTCTAAATGTTAGCTTGTGGAGCTCTGAACATATTTTTGTTGCCGTTTTCACATTAATTTTACTGGACGTTTCCTCTAACAAAGTTGGTAAATTTAAATTCGTTGCGGTGTGTAGGTATTTAAATTAATATACCTCGAGTCAGGGTAGATAAGATCAAGGAATATAAAGTTGGAATATGAATAAATATTATGTGGTTAATTCCATGCAGAATTACTATTTCTGTAGTGTAAGTCACATGTGTTAAAAAGGGATAATTTCTACATTTTTTAACGTTTAATAAAACAAGACTTGCGAAAGAGTTGATCTACACTTACTTTATCCAAATAATATAAATTAATTTATTTAATTGGCTTTTTGTATTTAAAAAGCTTTTTTTATCAAGTGACTCACGCTACTAAAATCTTCTGTTATATCGAATTAGCCCCTGTACTTAAATAAACATATATTTTCAATAAATATGGTTAAATTAATTTCAATTATTTAATTGCATTATAAATAAAAGGAGTTTCATAATGTGATTAATGTGAATAGTTATTCGATGTGTAGGAAACTGAATACGAAAATCCACGTGTGAATGTAATATTCAAAAAGGTACTTATAGACCGAGAGCCCGGGGCCCCCAGACCTAAGTCATTTTTTAAAGGATGAAATGTATCGGAATAGGTTCGGTTTTCATTTACTTTTAGTATATGCATACCCGCTAGAGTGAACCGATGGCCAATTTACAGGTATCGGGTGCAAAAAGTAGGTAAATTATAAGTTAACTTAAGTCATTTTCTAAAGGCTGATTTTTACGTATGTTTTAGAAAATAATGTTAAAAGTTAATAATAAATTTCCCAGACACTTTCCGTCGGCCGAAACTTTTCCCAGACGCTTTAAACGTCTTTATCAAGTTCAGACTTTGTCCCACGCATCTGGCGGCGTGAAATGGCGCTACAATCGTCCTCGGACGACAAGAAGGGGAAGTTAAGCAAAAAAGAACTATATGTGTGTATTGGCGATGTGGTTGGTTGGTTGGTTAGTCGATTGACATATATATTCCGGTTTGTGTGCTTGATCATTGGAGATGTGAAAATGTTGTAAGCTAAAGACAGCTATGGTTACTTTTTTTTATGGTGACAGAAATAACTGAGTCGATAAGCAATAAAAACGAAGAAAGAATATCGTTTCGATTTAATTAATTTTTTGTTTATATAGAAAAAAAATTAGTAAACAAGTAACCATAGCTGTCTTTAGCTTACAACATTTTCACATCTCCAATGATCAAGCACACAATGATCAAGCACACCGAAATATATAATATATGTCAATCGACCAGCCAACCACATCTCCAATACACATATAGTTCTTTTTTGCTTAACTTCCCCTTCTTGTCATCCGAGGACGATTGTAGCGCCATCTCACGCCGCCAGATGCGTGGGACAAAGTCTGAACTTGATAAAGACGTTTAAAGCGTCTGGGAAAAGTTTCGGCCGACAGAAAGTGTCTGGGAAATTTATTATTAACTTTTAACATTATTTTCTAAAACATACGTAAAAATCAGCCTTTAGAAAATGACTTAAGTTAACTTATAATTTACCTACTTTTTGCACCCGATACCTGTAAATTGGCCGTCGGTTCACTCTAGCGGGTATGCATATACTAAAAGTATATGAAAACCGAACCTAATCTGATACATTTCATCCTTTAAAAAATGACTTAGGTCTGGGGGCCCTGGGCTCTCGCTCTATTAATATTTAGTAAATTTATCTATTTCAGACATCTAAACATATTTCTTATCATTGGTATCTTATCATTTGATACGAAAGGTTTTTTTTGTAAGTATTTCATTTATTGAAGAAATCGTTTTGGAGTTATCGATTTATCATCATTAAACATGGTGATAAATGATGATTTTATTGATAATATATCGTAAATTTTCTAAGTATATTTTTCGAAGAATAATTTCAAGAAACTATAGCTTAATCAATACATATATCATAAAGATTTTAATTTCATGTTCAAAAATCAGTTACTACATTAATAGAGCTACAAAGTAAATTTTGTCGATTACATTTTATTGACTTATTTCAATCACTTTAGAAAATCCATTTCGTTGGTTCAGAGTGGCTGTGAGTTATTATGTGCCCGCCTCATAAGCCCGATATTTCGGGTTCGAGCTGCGGCTGAATCGGCAGATTTTCAAAATGGGAAAATCGTTGGTTACTGGAGTGACAACAGAAATGCTTGAATGAGAATAAATTATTTTTTGAGCCTCGGATGATGAATTTAATGTCACTTACGAATATTGCCCCAATCGAAGCACCGATCGAATAAAATGCAGTAATAAATGCTGTAAGAAACTACCAAAGTCCTGACGACGCAATTATAGGGTTACATTTTGTTCCAGTTCAGGTGCCAGCTACGTATGTTAACCACGGCTCGAAATTACGAGGCCAGTCGCCAATAGCCCGCGTGTTGCCAGTAGTACGACGTTAATTCCAACCTTAAAAAAACTAAACTCCTCTTCGCAACAGCCCGTTAGCGGGCCAAGACCGACCGTGTCCATTTCAGCTTACGTGACCAAGGGCTCTGGGGTGCTAGGCATATGTCCCGGTTAAGTGGTCAACCTCACGCGGAACCCCCCGGTATTTCCCAGGCATGCTTGGTCCTCATTTTATCGACCCACTTAACACATTCACTGCCACTATAGCGATGGAAAATTTTCATCGATAGAGGCTGATGTGAAGTAGAAGAACGTCCTGTTTCTTAAACCAGTTCGTTACATTGGAAATGATCTCTTCTTCATTTTCGAACAAGTATAAATGTTAGTACGAGGTTGTAAAATTACAAGGTTAGGTTGAATTAACGTCGCTAACTAAAGCTACACGACAGCTAGTTGTAAAAATACGAGGAAATGTTAGTGGCTTTTTCCAACTGGATAACTCATCATCTGTCACTAATTATTGAATTAAAAGCCAATAACCAGATTTGTTTCAGTGATTAACTTTTCGACTATGAAATCATCATTAATTTTTCATAATTCATATTTTTTTTGGGTTGTTTTTGTTAATTTTTTTTTTTTTAAAATAAAACAGAGACTATTTGCATTTTTTTTATAACTAGATAGTTGAATAACAAACTAAACCGCACTGCGAAATGCAGTATGTCTGGTGTCTGGTCGCCCTACACTTGAGACGAAAGATTTAATTTCCTCGTAATTTGAAATAGAATATACTCTTTCAAATCATCAAGTATTATTCCAAGCACAGCAGGATCAGTTGCAAAAGTGTAAAATCTAATATTCTACGTTCTATATCCTCAAATTGATCACCAAGTAACCTAAAATTTGCTTGCGGTGTTAACATAATTCAAATATAGGTGTTAACATCCCTACATAATTATGGCTGCATTAAATTTGTCGTCAATAGGCGAAAGATACACTTCGCAATAACACAAAAACTGCATAAGCTTTAAAATCTATGTATGGAAATTCATCAGTCACATCTGGGATTACTAGGTGTCAATTAAATATCATACTAAAAGGGTAGATGAAAGAGCTAGATCGTGTAGTAACCACTAGACCATCATGTTTATCAAGTTTTCAAACGAACTTGAACTCATAAGAACGGTTGGCGAAATTGTACTATGAATTTCATCAGAATGTGCTGTTATCGGTGAATCGGGACCACGCGACGCGCTGGCGCGTCAGTGGCAGCCAACGTGTTAAGGGATGAGACGACTCGATCCCCAGACATGTGGCATTACAATGTAAAGCACTACCACTAAGCCACTGGGCCTCGTTAATTCCACCCGATAAGTTTAAATAATTAAACAAATGCAAACAAAGTATATAGCTAGTTTTAGCGACACGACTCACAAGTACTGTGAGCTCATCACAATGAAGTTATAGCCAGATTACTCACTTATTTTAATGCGACATGATCGACCTTTATACAATGAGATGCTGTTAATTAACTTCTTGAAATAGATACAAGCACCTCGCGAAAAACAAACACAAAAAGACCCTAATTAAAAAAACAAATGTCATTTATATGTGAGTTTGTAGTTGGAAGGTTTGCAGTTTGTATGCCGTAGAAAAAGTTTGACTCAGCAATTAAAAAGCTATAGCAATTAAAAGAGGACATCGGAGTTTTAAAACTTATTAATTAAACTGTTATTGAATAGGAAAAAAAAACTAGATTCTTTAGAACCTCTGAATCTCAATGAGGCATAAGCCATTTAAACATGACTCAAAATTAATTCGTCACTTGACTGTGGTTCTAAAATACGACGCCCGTCGCCAATAGCCCCCGTGTAGCTCTAGTGCGAAGATAATTCAAACTAAACTAAACAAAATTACTTTGCAGTGTTGAATCGCTGAATTTTTTCTGACTTTTCCCATAAACATTATTCGACCAACCAAGATAACAGAATGAGTGCGAATAAACGTCGACACAATCATTTTAGGAAAATTGTACACTGCATGCAGAAAATACATATGCTACTACACCGTATTTTAGTAGCTGATTCAACAGCCGTGACATTTCGTCATAGCGTCATGAACGTGAACACTTTTATGAAAACGTAAGAATCAAGAAGAAACAATTTCTAATAATCCCATTATGCACGTTTATATGTATTCGTCAACATAAATCGCTTTCAAAAAGTTCGTATTGTTTTTGCCAAGGGGTTCAGGGTTATTCGCGAATGTGTTTTTTAAAAACAAGAACTCGATCGTTAATCACCATCCGATCTTCAGGCTACGTCATGACAGATGGCGCTCTTTTCTACGCGTTGGAACCTTGGAAAACTGACGTTCGATGGAGACACACCCCTCTCTCTCGAAGTTATTTTCGCCGGAATAGGAATTTCCGCAGTGGTGTTTTCGCTCTCAAGTAAATTAAGAACATCATTAGAAGAACACCAACGTACTAGGAGATCTCTCGTTCTAAAATGAAGATTGTAACGAACATGAGTAGAGGTATGTCTTCGTTGTTGCTGTCGAAATATGCGTGTCACCGTGCTTTATTGTTGAAAAACGTAGAAAGATGTTGCTCGACGCAGTCTTTCAGATTTGAAGATCTAAAGATCAATCTGGCCATGAGTCACCAGTTGATGCGAAAACCCGAAGCTTCCACACTGGCATTTGGAGCAACGTTCAGCGATCACATGTTCCAGGTGGAATGGACTCACTTTGGAGGCTGGGGAATTCCACAAATCGTTCCCCTTCATAACTTCCAGATGCATCCAGGATCCAAAGTCTTCCACTACGGCCAAGCAATATTTGAAGGAATGAAGGCATTCAGGCACGCCAATGGAAAAGTTACCCTGTTTCGACCAGAACTGAACATCCAGCGGCTTCTGTCATCGTCTGAGCGATCTTCACTGCCAACTTTCGACCGCGACGAGCTTTTAAAGTGCCTTAAGAAGTTGGTGTCGATCGACAAGCAGTGGGTCCCCGACCTTGACATGAGTTCCTTGTACATACGGCCAACATTTATCGGAGTCGAAGGCACCCTGGGCGTGAGTGCGGCAAAGACAGCATTACTGTACATCATCACATGCCCCGTCGGCCCCTATTTCGGAAAGGACATCACCAAACCAGTGTCTCTGCTTGCTGATCCCAAGTTTGTCAGGGCCTGGCCCGGTGGCGTTGGTCATTTCAAAATGGCCTCCAACTATGCCCCGACACTCTACGTCCAGAAACTGGCACAGGAACAAGGTCTGGACCAGGTCCTCTGGCTATCCGGTGCAGATCTCCAGATTGCCGAAGGTGGTGCCATGAACATATTCATTCTGCTAAAGACAAAATCCGGTGGAGTTGAGCTGGTGACGCCTCCTCTGGATGGGACCATTTTGCCTGGAATCACGAGGAAGAGTGTGCTGGAGTTGACAAGGAAATGGAACGAATTCACGGTGTCGGAGAGGACTCTCACCATGAACGAACTTCTCGAAGCCAAAATAAACAAAAGATTGCTGGAGATATTTCTGTGTGGAACCGCTTGTTGTGTCTGTCCAGTGAAACTGATTCGATTCCAAGGGGATGATATAGAAATTCCAACAATGGAAAGTGGTATGAAACTTTACTTGCGTGTTCTGAAAACATTAACCGATATCCAGTATGGTAGAATTAAGTCAGAATGGTCTGTTGATATTGAATGAAATTTTATTTTGCAGGTACGTAGTAAAACTGAACTTATTTATAGAAGTATCATACTTATTTATTGTTATTATTATTACGATTTGATATACAAGACTAAGATCTGTTTTGGTTGTGAAATACATAAAAGCAAACATTCCATTAGCTATATTATTTTTTAAAAGAAATATTGCTTACTTGTTTGTTGAAGTGAAGAATCTCATTTTAACTTCTTGAAATCTCGTACAATAAAATATAATCTCATTTTTAGAAATGTTGATAGTTAATAAAAAAATAAGTATAGAATAATGGATTATGAATTCTATTTTCATAAAAATATTTTTGTATAACATACAGCGCAATGCAAGTAAAAACAAGTTTTTACTACACATTTGACGTTTTTTTATAACCAATTTATTCAGTTACTTTTAATTTGAATAATGTTACCTTTTTTCCAAATTTTTATTTTTTTTTAAACAAAAGGTATTATACAACTCTTCATTTTGTTCACAGAAGCCTAGTTTGATAATAAGTATTAAAAAAATATTTTAAAATCGGATATGAAAGTGCCGTGTAATTGTTTACTTATGCAACAGGCTGGTTCATATAAGTTATAGCTTTTAGTTTATAGTTTTTTTCGTTCTCTAACTTTAATGTAAGAAGCATTTCTGAAATATTCTTTAAAATATATTTTAGATATTTTTTGTTTGGCAATCTGTTTTTCGAAACACGATTTGATTATTCCTAGTTGTCAATAGTTGCATGCCTATATATATGTAATGTTATAAATGACCCCTTTTGGGGTAAGTTGTTCTACTTAATGGGATGTACATTTTTAATTAAATAATAATATAAAAAACATAATTTACGAAATTTTCATTAAAAAAAACAAATATACTATTTGTATTCTAATTATATTTTATCTATAACTTTTTTAGTTTAATGAGAAAACTAAGAAATTAATTTATACAGTTTTTTCATTTGAAATAAACGTTAAAAAATATTTTAAGTTGTTATTTTATTCTTCGTCACAAAACCAGTTTTTTAAATGGTAAATAATTTGTTAATCTATGCACTTATTTGTAAAATCGTTTATAAAATTGTCAATTAACTAATTTTTATACGTTATTTATACTGCAAGAAATAAAATGCGTTTAAAAATGCGTAAGATTTTAAAGCTCTTGATGTTTCAATTTCTTTCTAATTTAACTACCAACCTCAAACGAGGAAGGTTCATTTAAATCCAAATTCCCCAAGCAAATTTAATTATAAGAAACCGAGCACATAAGTCTTGTGTAAATGTCTTTGATAACACATATTTTTTTTTCTTCCAATTGGTCCAACGAACTCTTAATTGATAATAAATACCATCTTAAGTATTGCTGTTTTCTGAAGTTTGCAGAAAGAGCAATTGAGTCCACTTTCAGGAGATTATACGATCCAGTTTCATGGCGAAGAAAATAGGACAATAAAGAGGAAATTCACCCCCTTTCACTCCTCGAAATCTGACCAAATTATCTTTTTTTATTGGACACTTGGACATTCATCTTAAAATATAAACCGTTTTAATGCTGAAGAAAACCTCAGTCAAAAAGTTAGTCACCGAAACAAATCTGGTCAGGCTAGTGCTTCTCCTAAATGCCCATGGGGCAGGAGTGCTCAGTCGGTAAAGTGTTTGTCTTGCATGCAGAGTCCCGCAGGTTCGAACCTTTCGCATAACTGCCTATTTATTAACTGTCTTAGCAGCCAAAAGTCCGATGAATAATTCCCGTGTAGAGGGACTGCACGTTAAGGGGGTCCGGCACCGTATTTTTTAATTTTTTTTTATTTATGCATGGTTTTATCCCAATTTTTTTTACTGATTGAATACATATTTAACATGCTTCTCCAATGTTTTTATTTTCAAAATTAAATAAAAAAAAACATTTTAAATAAAAACCAACAACATTTTGAAGAAATTGATGTTTACAATTTTTGATATGTCACTAAAAAATATGATTATCCTCAAAGTAAACATTTTTATGTGATACACAATAGTATATTTAAGAGATTGTCGTCACAGAATTTTTTTCAATAAATCAAATACAAAATCTTAACAAAAATATCAGAGTTAAAAATTTTAATTTTTGGTATTGTTTTACGCAGTTGTTAGGATAAAAATTTATATTTTCCAAAAAATAATCTTTTTGAAATTCTGTGAAGACAAAATGTTTATAATAATATGTAGTATATAATGTATAAATTTCTAAGGTCTACAATGGATGGTTCATAAGATATATCTAATTTGAAGTTTGGATATATCCTTGAAAATAAGAACAGCTTAAAAAATTTGCTTAAGTTTTGAAACTGCCTATTGTGTTGATGTAACTAGATTTAGTAGTATCATTATTTAATATGGTTCTATTGATTGTAGATAAAAAAAAAAAGGTACCATTGTTTTCAGAATAGTTCGAACTATTTAATAAAATATTAAAAGAAAAAATTTATTTTTTGAAAAACAATCGGTACCGGACCCCCTTAAAAAGTTTCCCTTAAAGAGTTGGGTGGGGTGCCTACTCAGGTGTCGGCTAGCCACTTGACTATGGTTCTAAATTATGACGTCCGTCTTCAATAGCACTAATTTGAAAGACGTAACGTTTTTATTCGGAAATGAAGGTGTTAATGGCATTCACAAAATCTTCGTTGATGGGTTAAACATGTGGAATAGGATACACGAGAACTATTGGCGACGGGCATCATAATTTCCACATTCAAAAGACGAGCCGACACCTGAGTGGACACACCACTCAACTTTTGAGGAGCGAGATCTTATCTTGGGGCCGACCTCCTTAATAGGGTATTTGACTAAAAAAATTATAGGCTTAAAATATTCTTGTGCCAAAAATATTAGACACGTATTTTTTCTTTTTTTTAAGGGAAAAAAAATGAATTTTAAAATTAGGACGAAAAATTACGCCCGAAAACGCTTTGTGGCTGTCACGTGGTATCTATGACGTCACTAGTAACTATATAAACAAAGTTTAAAACACCATTTTGGAATCTACTTTAAGCAAATTTGAACTATCCGCTTGTGTAAAACCTCCTTCCCTTATCTGTATAATTCTTATTTTAAGAGTAAATTAGATTAAATCTAGTTTAATTGCAAGCAAAACATTATCACACCAGTTTGTTTATATATACTAGTGACGTCAGCCAAATCGACGTGTTTGTGATCACGTGAGTACCGATGAAAAAAAAAGCCATTTTAAAAAAGATTTTTATGAATTATTTGAAGACCTATTTTGCAAAAAAAAATATATGTTTGTTATTTTTGGGTTCAAACTATAATTAATTTAATACTGGAAGGTATTTTAGTGATACAGTACAGTCAAGTACCCTATTGATCATGGTATAAAAAAATATTCGACCCGTCTCTATAACAGAATCTAGTACTTGTACTTTTATAGGTCTAGTGGGATGTTATTTCAACCAAATCAAACTACTTTCTCCAACATTAACGAGGGCTGGGGAGCTCAGTCGGTAAGGTTCTGTTCCGGGCGTTACCAAAATAACTGCCGTCAATAAACTGTTTGCGCACCCAAAAAAGTCCAACGATTAAATACCCCGGGAGTGTACGTTAAAATAATATGCTTCAATTTCTCTAATACTCTTGAGAATATTTTTCTTATATATACGCCTACACTACACACACATCCTCAAATATAATGTAACTAATACTCTACAATTCACAGCAAACCACTGAACAAAAGTCTTTTTACCAAAGAAGTTATGAGCAATTTGATTCAATAACTTGGTATTCCCCGTAATGTTAAAATGAAACTTTGGAAGCTTATATCTCTGGACGAGATATTCATATTTTGAGCTATTTTAAAATACTAAGGCTTTTTAACTATAGCACTTTAAACTGCTTTCTTTATTTTTTTAAATGCAAAATAATATTTTTAATAAAAGTATGCATCCCTTTTGTTCATTTTTGTCTTTGATTTTTTGTAAACAATGTTAAACAAGTTGAAAATTCGTTTTTTTTTTCATGGAAATTTCGGTGATTTTTCGTTAATATTGTTTTATGTAAAAGTAGTGTATATTAACTAAAATTGGAATGTATAGTTCTATTGGGATATTAATAAAGCACATTTTGAAAAGAAAATGTGATGAAAATTAAACTTTGAAATTAAATTTTGAATTAAATTTTGTCAAATTTTACACAGAATTTGAAGCTTTCCTTGCTAAAGAGTAGTTTTTAAAGATTTTGCTTACGTATAAAAAAACTGGAATCAAGAAGGGCAAAAATAAAGAAAAAAATCGTACAAGGTACCGAACTCCCTTAACAAACCTCGCATCTCGTTTTAAATTTGAGATCACCAATAATGCCGTGTCATTGTCCTTAATGAGACAATAAAATAGTGTCGATTTTAGATTGGGAATGATTGTTTTTTTTTAGGTGGCATCATTGTGATCAGCAGCCGACTCATCTACTCCACATTTTTCTTTGCTTCTCAAACTACGCAGAAAGTCATTCTAGTTTAATTTCGTTTTTCTTCTGGATTCCAAAAGCGACCTGAATTACTTCATGTGCTTTAAAATATCCTATCGTGCATCTTTGTTGACCGTCTTGCTTTGTCCAACGAGTCGTTTCATTCGACAAAATAATTAGCATGTCTCATTCTCCTGTTATAGACCTTATGATAAAAAATTAACGAGCTACACATCTAAAAAACTTTTAGTTTTATTCCGTGCATGAGAAAAAAAACTTGCTAAGTGCTTCTATTGTTTAAAATAATTGAGTCGGTAAAAAAAAAACTTTTGCAAAAAAAGGTTAAGTAAATTTCTAGACCTTATTACAATTTCATTACCTTTTTATTTTCCTTTAATTAGTGTTATTATTATTGCTGTTCGGGAAATGCTTGGACCAACTTTTACTTCAAATAATTAAACGAATTACTTATTCGATTTTTATTTGTTTATTTAAAGATACACTGCCATACAGATAAAATCCGGTTACATTAACGGAGACACTCAAAGTAAAGCTAAGATTTTTAGAGATTTTAGACCAGAGCACCGGTTTGTATTCTTGGAAAACACATCAAGTACTTCAAACTGTAAAATAAAAACTATTTTGATTCTGACTAAAAAAAATCCATTCCAACTTCATTTTAACAAATAATATAATGGACGACCGGAACGGCTACGCCTACGGTGTCGCCAAAGATACGTTAAACGTTGACTTATATCTCTCAAACAAACCACCCGGCAGCATATTCGTCCAAACTGCAACGTTCAAGCCCATGTTGTCGTTGCAGCTACGTCAAACACTGTCTTCTACCCTCAGAGGACGGTCCGCCCAGTTCGAATCGTCCATTACGATCAAGAAATATGAAATTGCTATAAATAGTACAAGTGTAGGTTAGAATAGTTTGGATTATCTTAGCACTAGAGCTACACGAGGGCTATTGGCGACGAGCGTCATAATTTTGCAACTCGTGTAACTCCTGTGTGAAGATAATTAAAATCAAAATGCAGAAATTCAGATATAAAAGGTTATTCTTATCCTACGTAAAAGAAACCCAGTTCAAGCAATATTGGATAATTACCCTCTAAGCTTCTTCCACTCAACATTTTAGTAACAGAAGATCATCTGCGGAAATATCCCCTTGGTCTTGACCCCTTTCTTTTACATTAAGGTATTCAAAGAACACCTTTTATTTTGTTTTCTTCGATTGCCCTCAAATCAAACGCGTTTCTTTAATTAGTTTCTCTTATGTAAAATAAATAGTTCTTCGAGGAAAGAAATGCGTAATAAACATAACACTTCGTTACACTTCCTAATAGAGTACTTAAGGAAAAACGAACATTGTTATTTGTTTTGTAACTACACAAACGAAAAAGAAGTTGTTGGAAATACCAACTTCATCCCAACGCAAGGAACGGATGTCAGGAACTATTTTATCTTTACATGTTCTTCTCAAAATAAGATTGTTTTAATAAGGCTGCTTTTTTGGCTGGTCTGGTATTAGTTTCTCTAATGTAAAATAAATAGTTCTTCGAGGAAGAAATGAGTAACAAACATAACACCTCGTTCGTTACACTTCCTAATCCTAATAGAGTACTTAAGGAAGAACGAACATTGTTATTTGTTTTGTAACTATACAAATGAAAAAGCAGAATCTGTTGGAAATAAGATTTCATCCCTACTCAAGGAACGGATGTCAAGAACTATTTTATCTTTACATCTGTTCTTCACAATATAAGATTTTTTTTTTAATAAGGCTGCTTTTTTGGCGGCAGATTCGGCATCTCAGAACTCAGAGCCATTATTTGTGGCACCAACTAGGCGGTTCTCGCTGCCAATTTTGTATCTCAGATTGCATTGGCTGACGATTTTCCCTTCCTGAAAATCTGAGACTGAGCCGGGGCTCGAACCCACAATCTATAAAATAGCGTCCACTAAATTTTTAAATTCTGCGAAGTCACCTTAATTAATAGAATTTTTTTAGCACTAAATACCTTTTATAAGATGTACAAATTATGTACATGATTTAGTTATCGTCAAATAACCTTCATCTATTCTCGGAAACATTTCTACCAAGAATTATCATAAAACATTTTTATAAACTTGCCTTTTCTATTTTAAAACGCGATTGAGTGTTTCTTATTTTAAATTATCTGATTGCAGAAAAAAATAATGGATGTTTTCTGTACACGCCTCGTATTTCACTAATGCATATTTAAAAAACAAAAAAGATTACGATGTTGCGGAACCCAGTCTGTTAAGGCCTTACTTTGCATGTGAATGGTCTCAGGTTTGGGCCGCGCATTACCAAAATAACTGGGGCCGTAGTGAGCCTAGTGGTCAGCGTCTCGGGATCGGAAGGTCCTGCGATCGAGTCCCGGTACCACTGAAGACCTACCGAGTATATGCGGAGTACGTGCTCGTTAAATCTGTTGGGTCCGAAAGTCCTCTAAGTTCCCATACCAAATCAATACCTCTGGGGGTGACAAGCCAATTCTGGGGATCCTCTAGTTGGCCTCTGTCTCTAAAAATTAGATGGATCCACTTAAGTGTGTGTGTGTTGTCTGTTGTGTCTGTCTTACTTGACGAAGGTTTATAAGCGGGTCTCTGACCAAGCACACAAACCTGAATATATATGTCTACCAACCAACCGACCAAAATAACTGCTCATCTTCATAAAAGGCATGTGCAGCCAAAACAAATTCGATAAACAATACCCCATACGTAGAGGGAGTGCTCTTATAAATATGCTATTAAGTCCCTACACAGCGTACGATGTTGCTTGTTAAAGTTGCGTTAGGTGCCTACTCAGGTGTCGGCTCGTAGCTTGACTGTGGTTCTAAAATGTGACTCCCGTCGCCAATAGCCCTCGTGTAGCTCTCGTGCAACGACTTAACTCACCAAAAAAGTGTGCACGAAAATAGCATGTCTAAAAAAACAACTGCCCTCAACAAAAGACCATTAACTTTCCTACAAATATCGTCGATATATTTCACCAACCTCGAGGCGATTCACGTTTTCGAAGTTGGAATTCCGCCCTATACCGTTCGAAAAAATCTTCTTCCTCCATCCCATAACGTTTCTTTCCCCCTTTTTCAAAACGAACGATAATGTTCTAATGAACTAAATCTGTTTAACGGTTGCCATTTAACCCCTGGAATTAGAACAGTGGAATACCGTTAAAAAAATGAAGTTTTTATACATATTTTCTAAGTTCTTTCGGTTTTTTTGCTGTGTTTATGATGGTTCCTATCTGAAATGGTCGAATAATTGCACCTGTCGTTACTGTATCCGCTCTGCGATTATTTTGGTTACATACCCTTTCGGTATCTTATGAATATAAGATACCGAAAGGGTGAAGAAGGTATATTCGTTATAAGGCTTATTTATATTCGTTCGTATTTTAAAAGTGAGGTATTTTTTAAGGACTATGATCAGTTTCGTGCGCCTAGTACGTTATTTAGACCAAAATATCTATATCTTTAAACTGTTTGCATTTTATCACCAAGAATTAATGTAGAAATAACAAACAAACAAAAACTTAAAGCGAAAATATTATCCTGTTTTTTTATTAATTTGAAGTTATATTAATTCATTATATACAAAAACCCGCTGTGAATACCATTAACACTTTACGTGTCGAATAAAAAAAGTTGTTTCTAAGTTTTTTAAGTTCGTGTAATTAAATTCGTAATACATAAATTGTTCGGTTCTATGGTATTTATTTGTCTTATATTTTGCTTATTTAGATAAACTTGAGCAGAAAGTTTATTTTTGCATGGCAAGTTATCTTGCCAACCGTTGTTAATCAGTTAATGGTGCAGGCATCTGTGGGTAAACTAGGCTATTTTAAAACGTTACAAAATTAATTAAAAACATATATTTTCACATTAAAATATTTCTGGTTAAAAATATTTTTATACTTGTTAAAAGAAATGATTAAATTATAAAGCAGCACTTTGACAGGTAATCTGATTTTAACAATTATCTCTTAGAACTCACAATCCCTTGTGAACATATTTTAGCAATTGTAAGCTGAATCTGTTAAATTCTTACAATAAATTTTTAAGAGATGAATATAAAAAAATTAAAAAAAAAAAAACGTTCTTGCCTTCAGCCTTTAACTCAATCCTCGGCATTTCGTTCGACTGTTTATTACCTAGGTGTTTCTTCTTGATAAAATATTAGAAAAAATGTATTTCATTTTGGATGTTTAATGTAATTATAAACTAAACATATAAAATTTTAAACAAAGTTTACAATTCATCAAAAATGTCATTTTAATTTTTTTAACAAAAATCCTACAATCAAATCATTTAATTCATAATAATCAACACATGACATAGTTTAGCCTACGAAAATGTGCTGATACCTTAACTAGAACTAGTTAGGTGTCTTATTTTAATTCCATCATTATTTTTAGAACATAATTAAACTATAAGTACACAATTTGAAAAAGAGCTCCATCTATATTAAATATTTTCGGTAATAAAATCCATACAATGTAAACAAAAAAATATTCTAAATACGCAGAATGAAAGTAGATCAAGTAGAAAAGCTGACTGGTTTTACGATAGCAAATATAAATACATTTTTTGTTTGTTTAATTCTCTTGTTGGCAAAAATGGTCAATGTTTATCAAAGGCTTGACATAACGAACAAACCATGTCAACGAACTTAAAAATTTCATTCAATTTTTTTTATGATTTCTTTAATTTTAAAATCTGTCGTTAATTTGAAAATGCTATCATCACATATCCTCTGGAAAGTAGAACAAGATCAATCATATGGATCCTCCTTTGACATATATAAAGGGAAAAATACTTGTTCATAAACAAAATGGTGTTTTTTCTTAATGTCCGATTCTCACTTACATCTCACTTACATCTGCGACGAAGGGAAAACAATGCTTTTAAGAAAATCGCTTCGAGAACAACAAAATAGAATTTTTCTACTTTACGCGCGCGCGCGTTTACAGATTATAACAAAAAAACCTAGTGTTTCTTATAAGAGTTATAAATTTTTTTAACTGTTACATGATTTCATCCTATGCTCTTCTTAGCAGTGCTCATGATTTATCGCAATAAATATTATATAAAATATTATTGTTTTCCCTACACACACATAATGGGGCTGCAATATTGGCGGTCAAGCCTTTGCAGACTCGGCATATTCCCCAGAAATAAGAGCCATTTTTTTTGTGGCACCATCTAAGCGACTCTCGCTACCAATTTTGACGAGCAGATTACAATGAATCTGGGCTCTCTGTGGATGTTAAATTATGCCTAGATTTAATTTTGCCGAGAGAACCCATGCCAGGCCCTCAAGGGATCTTTTACATGCCACATAATCATATGACATGGGTGCCCAAGATTTTCCCATCCAGAAAATCCGACGACTCAGCCGGAGCTCGAACCCGCGATCTTGGGCTTACGAGGAGGACACGTTAAACCTCTCAGCCACTGAGCCGCTTTATATAAAATATTGTATATAAAAATATAGTAGACAACAGTTCTTCGAAATAACCACAAATAAAATACACCCTTTTTTGAATAAAGAAAAAACAGTCTAACATTAGATTCTCTTGATGAAACAGTGACCTAAATTTAGCGAGACGACCTTCAAAGGATATATTTAGGTAAGGGGAGTCTAGAAAAGGGGGGGGGGGGGTGTTAGTCTCAAACAAAAAAAAAGTAGTTGGTTGTCAGTTTCTTCTTGCTTTCGATATAACAGTAGGATATAATTGGAGGAATTAGAATACAAGTGAACCAAGTCCACTTTTGGTCATTTTCGAGTTAGTGCAATCGCATGCACGAACTAGCGAACGAGTCAAAAGTTGGATCTTTTTCCGAAATTTAGACTTGGGGAAACAGTGGCAACATCCCGGCCAGCCCCCAAAACCTATTGTAAACCAGGGCCGTTTGAACAGAAGGTCATGCTATTTCGTTTGACGGAATTTCGAGACACTGGTTCACTTTGAATTTGTTCCACGTTGCCGTGCTGTAGACGCTGACCTCTATATAGTCAGCAACTGGTACGAGTGTACAATGCTTTGAAGGCTCGGTATCCATTACTAGTCAACAGACGACGTGCACTCCTACAACATGACAACGTTCTGCCATACACAGCCAGATTGGCCACGAAAAAGATTTAAAAGCTATTGAAGTTTTGCCCCGTTCTGTATACATAGTCCTTGCTCCGTCGGATTATCATCTTTTTCGATCCTTGGCTCACTTTCTGTCCGGACAGTTTTTCACTAATGTGAGTGATGTCGAGATGGGGTGGCGCGAGTTCTTTGCATCGAAGCCTGTCGAATGCTATAAACATGGCATTGAACTTATATGGCAGAGAGATTGAGAAAAATCAAATTTCATAATGGAATGTAATTTGAGGAATAAATCCGTAGTATCGCGACGAAAAAACTTTTGACTATCAACCTGGTTTGTAGAATTTCAATGCCAATAATAATAAAAAAAAACTTTAATTCAGATACTATCCTCTAGGCAGCAGCAATTGAAAATTGTTAAAGGGTAATTTTGTTATGAAGCTGTAACTTTAAACCTCCGTAGCACAAAAGAAGTTTTATATGTACTTGATTCACTTGTATTCTGAGACCTCCGTAATTGGAAAGCGAAAACTGGGGGGGGGGCAAAGAAAGGAACTATGGTCGAATGATTGGGAACACAAGAATTCTGTTGAGGCCCAAAGAGGTATTTTGCCTTTTGACCATGAAAAAGGATTGAGTTTATGTGCTACGGCCTACGGGGTCCACACAGGCGGTCGGATTCGACAAGTTTCCTCTAACTGGTGATCATAATTTATTGATTGTTTAAGTCTCGTGTGGTGCACAGAAATTACAGACTAATTGATAAAAGATTATATAATTGATTTTCGGAAAACATTTGAAATTGTGTTTTGAAAGACATTATTTTTGTAAGAAACATTCAATAACTTACTTTGAAACTATTATTGCTGCCTCAATCATGTAAACGTCTAGGAACGGATGTCGGAAGACATCGTTATTTTTTATATTGACCAAAATGTCCCTTGTAGACATAAAACTTTTTCGAATTTAAAAACGAAAAGATTTTTGTTTTGTAATACAAACGGCACTAACGTTAATTCTTAGATTCGTCTAAAAAATTTTGAAAATTATTATTGGTGAATCGCAATTTTAATGTACAAGTATTTATAATTGTATTTACTACATTATAATTTACATACACTATCAAATTAAATACAATTAACTCATCAACGACGATCGGCAAGAAAATTTGCCAAACAAAAATAAGCTTCGTGCTTACATTTATCTAAATAAACAAAATATAGGGCAAATGAACACTATAGTAACTAAACAGTTTATGAAGGACACATTAAGTTAATTAATAAAATTGGCCAAACAAAAATGAGCTTCGTGCTTACATTTATCTAAATAAACAAAATATAAGGCAAATGAACACTATAGTAACTAAACAGTTTATGAAGGACACATTAAGTTAATTAATAAAATTGGCCAAACAAAAATAAGCTTCGTGCTTACATTTATCTAAATAAACAAAATATAAGGCAAATGAACACTATAGTAACTGAACAGTTTTTGAAGGACACATTAAGTTAATTAATAAAATTGGCCAAACAAAAATAAGCTTCGTGCTTACATTTATCTAAATAAACAAAATATAAGTCAAATGAACACTATAGTAACTGAATATATTTTATTCGGTAAGGAAGGAGCTATGGGTATTCGCAAATTCTTCATTAATTTGTTATAATATACTATTATATGATTATCTGTCCACACCCTCATTTTTCTCTGCATCTACCACTGATTAATACCCACTCAGAATCAATTAAGGGTACACACGCACAAAATAAATCATTACTATTTAATGCAGATAATATACAATCATTCTGTCATCTGCCTAACTACGATCAAAACAATTAGGTAACTCCATTACTTATGAGCGGTGCGTTAGTTTCCCTAGTCACAACAACAGTTACCTTGAACAGGACTTGGCGAGTGACCTTGAACTTTCGTTCACTAATCAAGTATTGGGGGAAACCCGTCAGTGGAAAAATAAAAAGTCGGCATCGAAATCAGTTCAGTGTTCTCTGCCCCAGTTTCCCCTACGATAAAATGTTTGACCACTTCATTACTCAATAGGATTTTTATTACCCTTCAGAGATAAACAAGACTGTTAAGGAGTTGCTTTCCCAGATTTGGGATGGCACAATTGTAATTGTATTTCTGTTAAATGTAAATTTTATATTTGAATCGATGTGACAAGAAACGATAGCCAAATGATATTTTACCCTTAAAATTCGTTTTATTGATATTAGTATTTTCATACTTGGGGAAGAAATGCTTGAGTTTCAAGGCAATGCAATGATATTGTTATTTCGAAAATTCTGCATTAAGTCTTAAGGGACTGACCTTCTCTATCGAAAATGAGTCAAATAGCAGTTACAACCTTGCGAAACAAAACCAATGTGGTCTCCCGAGGGTGTTGTTTGCGAGGCCACTGGATCAGGATGGGACCTTGTGTTATATCAGTTTGGAACTAATTTTCTGTTCGATAAATTACAGGTTCGTAAAGTGGCCTCGTTTGCCCCTATCCGAAGAGTTAGCGACTAACCCTCCGTGCTATTTAAAACTTGGGGTGCGTAAGCACACAGCGACTTTCAATTTCCACTCAATAAATCAATGCATTTAAAGGTTGTTATTATATAACCTATAAGGGAAATTTCAGTAACTTTAAAACCGAAAAAATATGTGGCAGCTACCTTTTGAGCATGGGCGATTTTCGAGAAAACCTTAAAGCAACGCACATTCGCCGTTCTCTTCGTCTCATTTATGATCGACTTCTGTCTAACTTAACTTTGGACCACAGTTTCATATAGTTCATGTTTTTATTTGACATAAGTTTATAACTTTTCTAACAACGACGCCCCAATAGCCAGGTTTGTCACAGTTACGTCGCTGCAACGTAATTTTTTGTCACTCTAGGTCACAGTCGCAATGTGACAAGTATGTGACATCACAGTGATATCGCGTAAGTCACCGTCACAATGTGACTGGTATGCTATATCAAAAGGATGTCACTATGCGATCTTGCAGTGACATCATATTGTGACTTGTATGTGATATCGCAGTGATGTCATCTAAATCCCAGTCACAATGGGGATATCCCACAGATGTCGCAATTTGCTCTTGTAGTGACATTACATTGTGACATGTATGTGATGACACAGCGATGACGCTTTAATCCCCGTCACAATGTGACTTGTATGTGATATTCCAGTGATATCACAATGTGATATTGCGGTGGCATTGTGTTGTAACTTGTATGTGATATTCCAGTGATATCACAATGTGATATTGCAGTGGCATTGTGTTGTGACTTGTATGTGATATCCCATTTTTGTCCCATACCAATATGGCTGCAGTATGATCTATGTGACCTTGCTGCTATGTCAAGTTCGTCGCTAATTCGCCACGAAAGACACCTAGGTCTCATACAAGTCGCAATGCGACATTGCTGCAATATTATGTTTAGCACTATACCCAGCTAAAAATAAACTGCAGTTTTTCTACAGAAGCGAAGTGATTTTGAAGTATTTCTACAGTCAACTGCATATTTTCTGTAGAAGAATGTCGACTGTAAAAAAACTTCAGTTATTTTGCAATAAAATCTAAAGTTAATTTGAAGTGATTTATTTCAAAGGTTACTGTGGGCTGTTAACTGTAAAAATACAGTAGATTTTTTGAAGGGCCATCTTGATTTTAAATACTTTAACTTATCTAAAGGTGATTTGAAGTGATCTATTAAAAAATTATATAAGCTGGTTAACTGCAAAAATACTGTAGATTTTTCGTAGTTTCATCTTGGCTTAAATTATTTTAGCTATTTTTTTAAAACTAATCTAAAGTTTATTTGAAGTTATTTTTAAAAAATAATGTGTGCGTTAACCCCAAATATACTGTAATTTTTTTTGTAGTGAATCTTTATCTTAAAATTGCTCTTTATTTTTGAAATTAGTTTTGATATTTTACACTTGTAGTAATTGTATCCCAGCTAAAAACTGTAGGAATTTTTCGCGGAAAAACATTTAATTTTTAATGTAAACATTTGCAGTTTTTTTTTTGCAAATTAGCTTAATATTTTACGCATGTAAAACGGGTACATTTTTGTTGTGCCTTCCTATGGACAAAATGTTTGCAAAAAAAATATATTTCTGTGTTGGTAAAATATTCTTAAGTTTCCAGGAAAATTTAAAATGAGTTTATTACATTAAATTTAGTAATGGTTTTTTTTTTGTAATCTAGCTAAGTTCAAATCGCAGATCTAGATTTTGTTAATCTGTAACTTCTAAAAATTCAGAAACGATATCAAAGCTATAATTGGCGATTCAAATTCTTTTTTCCAATTTCCATGGACGTTTTTGATTTGATTTTGCAAAAAAGAAGAAAATAATGCACCTATATAAAGAGACAGTAAAATTTAAACAAAAAAAAGCAGATTTAAAAATTATTTGCTTAATATTTCAGTTTGCTCAATAGCTTTGCTCTCACCTTTTTATAGAAACTTAAAAAATAAATTAATCTTAACGGAATTCTTAAGATATATTTTTTTTCTAACTCACAAAATTTGCATCCAATTTATTTATTAGCACCTTAGAACAGTTAATTAAATCTAATTTAAATATTTTTAAATAAAAATCATAGACAAATTGTACGCAAAATCATGAATCAAATTTATTGACTATAATCGAATCCATGGAGTGTGTAATTTTGTATGTTCTAATTATAAGATATACCATTCCTAATTTTAAAACGCGCTCCAATTTGCAAGATCCAATAGCGCAGTTGGTAGCGCGCTGAACAGCTACACAAATACCCCCAGATCAAATCCCGTGCTCCTGCCTTCCTACTTGGGTATAAATACAACTCGACTTCCTGATAATTATTTGTATTTATCTTTGTGAGATTTAAAAACATTTCACTAGATGGCGCCACCAGAAAAATTTTACTGCAGTTTATTTTTAGCTGGGTAAATCACATACTGGTCGCAGAAGTCAGTTATGTCACATACAAGTAGCAATGCAACATTGCTGCAATATTATGTTCATCACTAAATCATATACTGGTCGCAGAAGTCAGTTATGTCACATACAAGTCGCAATGCGACATTGCTGCGATATCATCGATATCCATGTTACGTAGAAGATACGTAACAAAAGCGGACATTCAACTTCTATATGACAAAAAAGTGACTTTGTATGTGACATCACAGCGATCTTCAGTGACTTGTATGTATCGGAAAGGTAAAGGGATCGATCCAGTGATTATTAGCAGAGTAGTAGCAGCAAACATCTTTTTATTATAAGTTGAATAACATTTAGCAAAGAGTAAAGACGACACTGTTACAAGCACATCATTTCATAACAAGAACATTTTAGTGTTACATCACATATTCACATACAACACAGAGGGCGCTACCGTCACGCAGGACGGGCTCATTTGATGAAAGGTAGAAGGGGTGAGATTGACTTACACCAATACTCCCCCGCAATGTCAACCTTTACCTTTTTCAAAATAGTCCTTCACGTCACCCATACCCATAACATACTTAGGCATTTATAATGTTTGGCGGCAGGCAATGGTTTGGTCAATACGTCTGCTGCCATTTCCTCGGTTGGTATGTGACAGATCTCAATTTCTCCATTTTTTAGAGCGTCTCTTACGAAATGGTGGCGGATGTCTATATGTTTCGTTCGTTTATGAAAAACTGGGTTTTCTGCAAGTTTGATTGCACCCATGTTGTCAACCAACATTCGAACCTTATCCACTTTTTCAGGGAAAAATTCATTGAGTAACCTTTTAAGGTATATCGCCTCTTTCGTACCGTCCGATATAGCCATATATTCACTCTCTGTTGAGGAGAGTGCTACGGTAGCTTGTTTGCGACTCTCGTATGAAATTACGCTACCACTTAGAATGAAACAGGTTCCTGTATAAGAGCGTCTAGAGATTTCGCAATTTCCAAAATCCGCGTCCGTATACGCATATAAAGGATCATTTGAATTTTTAAAGATTAAACCAAAATTTATTGTCTTTTTCAAATAGAGTAAAACGCGCTTTGCTGCCGAAAAATGTGTTTCATTAAAACAAGTTAAGAATTGACCTAACTTACTCACAGCATTCGCTATGTCAGGCCGAGTTGAAACTGCCAAATACATTAGACCTCCAACCAATTCCCGGTATGGTAACTTATTTTCACAATTTTCCGCCTTTTCTAATTTAACGCTCAAGTCCATTGGTGTATTAACAGTTTTCGCGTCCGTCATATTAAATCGTTTTAACAACTCATTTATATAGCTAGATTGACTCATAGTTATTACACCTTTCTTTTGTTGAAAGTTGATCCCTAAGCAATAGTTAGCTATACCTGAATACTTTGAATTTACATATCTATTCAAATAATTTTTAAACCTATTAAGCATAGAGGGATTTTCAGATATGAGGAGAATATCATCTACATAAATACAAATGACAGATAATCCTACATCATCTCTAATGTAATATACACATGGGTCACTCTGCGATTGTTTAGCACCAAAATTAGTCAATATATCATTTATTTTCATGTTCCAACACCTTCCTGCTCCTTTCAAACCATATAGAGACCTTTTTAATTTGCATATAACATTCACATTGTCAATAACAGATAACATCTCTTTAGCCTTTTGGCATAACACTTTGTCACATTCATTTTCAATTAAGTATCTTAAACCAACATCAAAATACTTAGGTAATTTCATATATACCTTCATCCAAAGTACCATTTAAGTGTGCACTAGTAATATCAAATTGATGTATATCTAAACTTAACAATGAAGCAATTGAACAAAGTAATCTAATTGATGATATTCGTCGTGCAACAGTACTATATGTTTGATTTTGAAAATAATTAACATTTTCAACTTGAGAAAATCCCTAAGCAATTAATCTGGCTTTCTTTTTGGAATCCCTATTTTCATTTAATTTATTTTTAAGAACAAAGCGGCTACCAACAATTTCGGTGTCTGACTCGTAATTATCCGTATTTTCTAATAAGTCAAAGGTATCATTTTTCAAGATTGATTTAACTTCGGTAGCAATTGCTGCTATCCACGATTCGGATTCTACAGAGTCCAAAGTCCTTTTAATGGGAATTTCATCGACAGCCAGATTACTGCTTTCGGGATCTGTCATGTTATATACTTTCTTTGGTCTTCCGGCAGTACCATCTCTTAATATTCTTGGCCTCCCACGAGCTCGCTTAGAATGAGCCGTTTCGGTTTCGGTTTCTGTCTCTTATCATTTGGTAATAAATCTAAATCGTCTTCGATGCTTTCCCCCCCCCCCCGTGATCGTTCTCTTTTTCCCCCCCCCCCCTTCTTGACTTTCAATAACGCGCGACCTTGAATTGGCGCTGGCCTTGCCGTTTTGCAAAGTTTCTTTTCCTTTATTGGGGTCTATTTTCTCAGCTGATTCTAGGCTTTTGGGAAAAAAATAAAAGTAGTCTGAAGGATGTTCATTTCGCTTTTGTTTTGATCGCTTTTGAATTCGCTATCAGCTGTTTGCTTACGTTCATCGAATTTAACGGACCTAGTGATTTCGACGCGTTTTTCATGTGTTAACCAGATT
This sequence comes from Oedothorax gibbosus, assembly GCA_019343175.1. Classification (NCBI taxonomy): domain Eukaryota; kingdom Metazoa; phylum Arthropoda; class Arachnida; order Araneae; family Linyphiidae; genus Oedothorax; species Oedothorax gibbosus. The sequence continues at coordinate 478,826 of JAFNEN010000737.1, read as the reverse complement.
CTAAAGGCTTTCGTGTTTTCACTATATCCAATTAATTTTCCCTCTTTTGCACGCGGTTCATATTTCTTTCTATTTTTGTTGTTATTCCATACAAAAGCCTTACAGCCTCGGTGGTTTGCCGAAAAAGAGCGTGTAAGGGGTTTCTCCGTTTAACGTCTTTGAAGGTAGTCGGTTTCTAACGTAACAAGCGGTTGTTACTGCTTCTCCCCAGAAAGTTGGTGGGAGTTCAGACTCAATTAAATAACAACGGAGTAAATTTCCTAGCCGTAAATTAAGCGTCTCACAAATCGAATTTTGCTGTGGAGTATTTTTAACAGTTAATCTATGTTGAATTCCACAATCTTTTAAGAATTTAGAAAATTCATTATTCGTATACTCTCCCCCATTATTGTTTATTTTACAACTCAATTGATTCTCCAAGAAATTTTTCACCTCTTTAAATGCATTAAATGCTTCTGATTTATGCTTTAGGAGTTTTACAACTGCATACCTACTATAGTCGTCCACAAAGGTGATAAAATATACGTTCTTACCAAGGGACTCCACATCAAATGGTCCGACGACATCAGAATGTATTTTATAACATTTTATAGTGGACCTCTCAGTTTTATGTGGAAAGGGGGCTGCGGTGAGTTTTCCCTTCACACAGGTTTCACACAAGTAATCCGGGCACTTAATTTGACCATTCACATCGATTCCTAGAATGTTGTTGTTCTTTATAGCGTTTTCCAGGTACTTGAAGTTGAGGTGGCCGAGGCGTTCGTGCCATCTGATTATGTCCGCCTTCCTTTTGGTATCCAGGAAGTCACTTGCAAGGGCCGATGAGGGAGTGTCCAATCCTTTCAAGGTGTAGAGGTTACCTCTTCTTTCTCCTTCCAACGTCTGTCCGGTGGGGTGTGCGATGCTCGCTCCGTCTCGGGTAAAGGTGACGGTGAAGCCTTTGTCGCAGATTTTGGAGATAGAGAGGAGGTTGTTTCTCAATCCTGGGCAGTAGAGTGTCTCGCTGACTTCAATTTCTGCTTCTTCTCCATCAATCAGGGTAGCTACTTTTGCGGTACCAATTCCATTTATTTGGGTGGCGGTCTGGTCTGCCATCATCAGATTATTTTCAATAGTAGGAGAAATCGAATCAAAAATCTTTCCAACTGGGCTTAAGTGTGATGAACTGCCTGAGTCTAGTATCCACTGTTTTTGATCGTTAGAGTCCATGCGGTTTGTGGAGTATAAGTCACCTCTGTATTGAGTGAAACGTGTTTATTTTTCACTCCGGAACTGTTGCAGTTCGCGGCCTTGTGTCCTGGTTTGGAGCACTTGTAACAGAATATTTTGGCTGTTTCTCTTCCATTTTGGTGTTGCTGCTGTTGTGGCCACTTCTTTTTCTTGAAGGGTTTCTTGTTGCCGTTGTTCCACTTTGGCTTGTCTGCGGTCGCCTCATCATGATGGGGATTTCTATTTTTCGAAAAATATACCTGTTCAGGGGTTGGCATCTTATCTTTTGAATTTCTAGCTTCAAATTCTTCCAGTAGCTTAACTTTTAGATCATCTGGCGACGGTAGTTTGTCCCTAGTTTCGATGGCGATGCGAAATTTTTCATAGTTCGCGGGGACGCTGTACAGCATTAAAATGGCCAATAAATCATCTGCAATCTTGACATCGAGTGCGTTCAGCTTATCCACAGTATCGGTAAAGTTATTTAAGTGTTCTGCCATATTTTCACTGGTCGTGATTTTTCGAAACAAAAGTTGCTTCAACAGCGATGCCTTTTTGGCGGGACCTTTTGATTTGTAGATCGACTCTAATTTTGTCCACACGTCGTTTGAAGTTTCATAATTTTTTATATGGCATAGTTCACTTGGACTCATGGCTAGAACGATGTCAGCTTTGGCTTTAGCGTCAGTAGTTGTCCATTTTTCCCGATCAGCTGCTACTTCTGGTTTTACGTTTGTTCCGTTGACAAAACTCCAGTGATCATTCTTGATCAGTACTGCTTCGATTTGGATCCTCCAAGTAGAATAGTTCGATTTATTTAGCTTTTCGATGCTGTTGACTTGGGCCATAGTCGTATAAGTCCAGAGGCAGGAGCAAATGAAAGAAAGTTCTCGTGCTAGCAATGGCTGCTGAGACGACGGTTAGCTTTCTAAGCCTAACCTCGCTACTCTTCAAAAGTCCAGAATTTTAGCGGCGGAGTCGTGCCTGGTCCCATAACCTATCGGAGAGGAAAGGGATCGATCCAGTGATTATTAGCAGAGTAGTAGCAGCAAACATCTTTTTATTATAAGTTGAATAACATTTAGCAAAGACGACACTGTTACAAGCACATCATTTCATAACAAGAACATTTTAGTGTTACATCACACAACACAGAGGGCGCTACCGTCACGCAGGACGGGCTCATTTGATGAAATGTAGAAGGGGTGAGATTGACTTACACCAATATGTGATATCGCTTTTCGTCACATACTCGTCACATGGCTGTTAGGGTGAGTCAAAAATATTTTTTTTTGTTTAAAAAAATCCTATTTAAACAATCCACCTTTTACAACAACTGCTCGCACTATCAAATGCGAAATAGGAACAAATCCGAAAAACATTTTCCTTTAACGCAACACGCTATAATACCCCCCAAAAACATTTCAAATCCGCCCTCATCCGTGCCTCATTTGCATATGAGACACATAAATCACTGCAAAACAATAAGGGATCTCATAAAAATAAACAATGAACCTTTTGTGCAAGCCGCGCTCAGATCTCTGTCGATGTCTAAATGGTCCGAGAACACTTTCCACTCTTGACAGCTACATTACATTGTCTGTTTTCATTTCTCTAAACAATGGAAGGACGTATCTACAGTATGTCGGAGTTAAAGGGGAAAAGGGAGTACAACTCAACTTTTTTTTCACATTTTCATATAAATGTTAAATTCTGCCCATTTTTTCAAATGGTCATTCGGCAAATTTTAAAAATATTTGTCATTTTTATTTTGATACCGAAGTGGGAAATTTTTAGTGAAATGTACACACAGACCAAAATCCGGACACAACGCAACTGCCGAATCACAAAACTTCTGACAAAACAGTCATTCGGCAAATTTTATAAACATTTGTCATTTTTATTTTAATTCCGAACTGAAAGTTTTTAGTGAAATGTGTGCTCAGATCAAAATCCGGACACAACGCAAATGCCGAGTCACAAAACTCCTGACCAACCATAAAGTCATTTGGCAAATTGAAATGTTTATCATTTTTATTTAAATTCCGGACAGTGAAATTATTAAGGGGAATGTGTGCGGCTTAGAAAGTAATTTTTCCCATTGGATGAAATTTTACACAAAATATTCGAACCAATTTCAAAAAGTGGGATTATAGAGACTTGTAAGTCAGCTGCATTTATCATATAAAAAAACCATTTGTAAAAATATCCAATACTGCCGGAGAAATGTGGCTTTGAAAATAATTTTTCCCATTGGATAAAGACAGACACTTTGGTTTGGAGACCCTTTCGCCCTTAACTTAATATTTGTATTGTACCAATATGGTGAAAATTTCAATATGATTAAGTTCAGATACTCATTGCAACCATAACGTTCGTTAACACAAAGAAAATACTTATCTTAAATGATAAACATTTCTCCACTATATTTTCACTTCTTTATATACTTTTACAGTTTATTTTATTTCTTGTATGCCTTTCTGATAGAATGCATTAAAAAAAGTTTTATTTTATATTAAAAAGATTATCCTTTGCTCTAACTTTTTTAATGCGTGTATTTGGGTTATGTTTGACTTTATTAATAAAAAAAATTAAAATAATGTCCCTCAAATACGATGAGCTCTTAACAATTGATGATATTAGCTATCAACATAGAAATAAAGTTACTAAAGTTTTTAAAGCTTGAAAAAAAATCTTTCTACTTTCAGAATTCAATTTTTTCCCCTAATCTTTCCCTCCTTTGTCTTACTCGTCATGATTAGAATAATTTATCATAAAGGACATTTTTCTAAACACTAATACAATTACAAAAATTGTCGACCAACAACAGGCCAGAGGCTCAGCAAGGTTGGTCCAAATAAATCTAATACTTTACCAGTTTCCAATGGCTATCAAGATTCTTCTTACAATCTTCTACTCTCTTCGAATACACCACATAATCTGGTAAAGCATTCCACTCATTGACAACTCTATTGTAAAAATAATGTTTTCTTACCTCCCTTTTAAAGCATGATTCATTCAATTTCTGATCATGTCCTCTGGTCCGGTTATTTAAGGTAAAACCTAAGCCCTCCATGTCTCCCTGTTTTATGAACTTGAATAACTGAATTAAATCACCCCTGGCTCTCCTATTTTCCAAGGAATGCATGGTGTAAAGATCTTAATCTGTTATCATAATCAATGCCAAATAGATAATCAATACAGCAACATGCAGAAAACGCTATAGCAGTGAGTATAATTTGAAGAGTCAATAGCTCTTAAAAATAATTATTGCAGTTTTCCCAATTTGTTGGTTATTTTGTTCAACTCTGCAACTTCATGTCTCATTTGCATGCGCGATGCTTCATTCTTCCTGAATAATGATTCAGAGTACATATTTTTCCTTATTCGCAGAGGAAGATATACGATGAAAGTTGATAAATACGTGCTTCTATAACTATAAATAGTTAGTGTATTATTCGTGAGATTCGGTTTGGCTATGTGACCCCGTCATTATGATTTTCCCTGATGAAGAATATTCTTACCCGATTAGGTATGCAGGCTCTGTCGTCTCAGCCATGAAAAAAAAAAATTGTGAAATAGTGCTAGACATAATAAAAGACCCTCTAACAAATATTAACTAATTATAGTTTATAGCAAAATTATAATTTATAATAAATTAGGATTTTCAGTAACCGACTTTATTGATAATTAATTGTTAAGTTTCCGTTAAACCGAGTAGGCAACTTTCGAAGTCCTCCTTCCCATGGAACAACCCTGGCTACGCCACTGACTTGACCAATTAAAATGTACCAAGACCGTGTAGCTCCAGTGCCACGTTATTTCAACCAAACCAAACTCCTGGCCTTCCCAGCCTTTTTGCCTTCCCAGGTAATTTATATTTGATTAATGAAGCGTCGCATCGTAATATCGTTAAAGCAATTCTCTTAGAATTTATATCAATGGATACTTTTTTTTCCGTAAATATACAAGTAGTTATGGCTATTTTGCTAAAAATATTTGTTGACAGATTGCATTTTGTCTTAGAACCAAATTAGTACGGCAATTATCTACAATGCAGAAATTATAATACATTGTATTGCATACATTGTAAAACATAAAACATTGTATGCAAAATAACTAAATAACAAATTGAAGGGGTTTTTTTTATAATTAGAACCATTTAAAAATGTTAAGATATCCTATCTTTGTAGCGTCATCCTTTGGAATTACACTTATCGTTATATTTAAAGGAGTCTTCATCAATGTGAATAAGATGATTCTTATAAAACAACAGCAACTATTTTGTTCCCAAGTATTGTCTTTGCAATTCCTTATTCGATTTCAAATAAATAACACAATAAATATCCAATAATGTTAGACCACCCAAGATGGGCCATTCAATCGTTAAGCCGTCGATTTATTGAAATATAAGAGAACAGCTATTCTAGAAAGGTAACAATAAAATCATTTTTGACATTGACAATACAATATTATTATATATTTTCAATACAATATTGAAAGTGGAATGATTTTTTATTTTGTCTTTCAAATCACAGATCACAAATGAAGGTAAAATACATCAATGATATTTTTAATATAGAAAACTTTTACGCTTGGAAATGGAACCTAGTTTGAATGAAAATAGAATCAATGTCAGTTGATTGTATCTTTGAGCTTAAAAAAAATATGTTTTTGCGAGATTAAGATCTTTGTATATAAATGCGACACAGAAAATTGTGTATTTGACATCAAAATAAATTCATTCTATAGGTGAGTTTTACAGATATAGATCCTCTGAAAACTGTGTTGTTGCGTTGCGATAAGAAAGCAATAGATGGCTTTGGACGTATGTAGAACAACACATATAAAGAGTGTCTGTGAAGTAAAAAAACAAGAATGTCGTTTGACGCTAGTAAGATATTAACGGTTGAGGAAAATGCGTATCTTTAAAAACTAAGGGTTGTTTGTTCTAAAACAATAAATGTTAAATGATGAGTTGAGGATCTCGTTACAGTAGAGTTAGAGTATTTCATTGTTATCTATTAAAATTTACAACGTAAAAAAGCCGCTCCAATTACAATATAAAAAGTAGCTCATAGGGATAGATACTGTATTTTGGTAATAAGTAAAAAAACATGGAAAAAACCCTGCATGATTGATATACACATTTCATAGAGTCACTCAATGTTGATTTGCACTAAGAGTTACGACAACTCAACACAATTTTATTGTTAATGTTAATGTGGTTTCACTTTCAATGTTGAATGCTAACAGACTCAATGTTGTTTCTCCCCACATTGTTTTCACTCGAAGAGAGTTCACTTTTGTCCACGTTGTTCCCAGGGGGACGTACATAAATTACGTCAAGCATAAAATTTTGATTCTCTTGACCCCTCCCACCCCCTATGTCACGCTGCGTCACGTTGGATCAAACCCCTCCCCCTAAAATTACGTCACGTTGTTGCCCCCCCCCCCCCTTAAATAAAAAGTTAATTTTATTATTTCCCTTTGTTTCTGATATAGATTCGAAAAAATGCATATTTTTATATTTAAAAAAATTAACTTGGAAAGAAATTTTTTTTTTAATGTATCTTAAATAATTTATTCATTGGAATATACCAACATTGTATTTACATTTCCGTTGTCCAAGGGCTACCTAGTCATTCGCTAATGTCTTCTAAAAAAGGGGGTCTGAGACTAATCGGAACTGTTTAGTTCTGGTTCTTTTGGTGTTCATCCAGGCAGCTGTCAGCCCTCTAATTGGTCAAGATAGTGTCGCAATTTTGCGTGATACGTACGAAGGTTTGTTACGAAAAGGTCTGTAAAATATAGGAAACTAATAATGCCGAGAAGCTGTTGCATATAATAATCTACCCATCCTCATTCTGAAATAAAGTGTTTCTTATAAAAAAAGATTTTAAATTTTTTTCTCAAAAACTTCAGTTTATGTAAAACAGATTTTTCGTGCAAAACTGGAAATTTTCGAATCGTTACGTCACGCAAGCGATTACCACTCCCCCCTCCATGTCACTATCCGTCACGTTGGCGCATACCCCTCCCTCTCACCTCTAAGCGTGGCTTAATTTATGTACGTCCCCCCGATGGTTTGGTTTTCCATTTCTTGACGACGTTGTCATATGTTCTGGGAAAATTAAAAGAATCTATGCATTTAGTAAGCAATATTTTTTTTATTTTAATTATGTATTCAAGATACATTAAAGTTAATTGGCCTATACCAATACAGTGATGGGTGATGTGGATTTTTTCAATTATTTTCGACTTTTTTAGTTTACAGTTCTTGCAATGGACAGTTTAATTAATCCCTCTGTATGAGGTCATATCATGATAAAATGTTCATGTCAAAGTCAGCACAATCTTTTTTTTTTAATCATTTTTTTTATTTGAAAAATTACGTGACATATTTAAATACTAAATACTAGTATTAATGCGACTACTAGTATTAATGCAAAATATTAGCTCTGCTTTTAAAATAAATTATTCGCTTATTATTAGTCTTGCGTTATTATTTATGCCATTGTTTGGAATTGGGGGAGGGCAGAGGGTTTAGAGCTGAGGGAATGTCTTTGATCTTGAAAATCTGGTCAAATTTGGTTGGAGCAATCGCACTATGGCAACCCATGAGTGCATTGCCGAAGTGATGTAATCTTAAGCGATCGATTTCTTTTTTTAATTAAGGAAACACACTAAATATATACATTTAGTTGAATAAGTCACACTAGAGCTTACATGAGGGCTAATGGCGACGGGCGTCATAATTTAGAACCACAGTCAAGTGACGAGCCTACATCTGAATAGGCATCTAATTCTATTTTTAAGGGCGACATCGCAGCTTCGGAACTTTGAAGCACATTTATCATGCAATCCCTATACAGAGGGATTGATTGATGAGATTATTCGTCGTATTTTTTTAATCAAAGTATTTACTCAAAAATCTTTGCTCTGCTTCAAAACAAAATTAAAAGGTTCAGCAGCTATAAAAAATTAAGAATGTAAAAATGAATTAAAGAGTATTCGATTTTTTTACTATTTAAGTTTTTCCTAACCGTATTTTCACGGAAATGGGGTTAAAACTTGTTTACTCAAGACCGCGCTAGATGTCGCCACCAAAATTAATGGAGGACATTGAAAAAATTGACTTTGTGAGCAAATAATACTAAAATTAGCCAAGCTTAAAGATCGATATATCAGTGACATTCTGAAAGCGATAGGTACAACTATCGAGCTACAATGCGCAAACACACTTTAAATTATACTATGTATTTTTAGAAAAAAGTATATGGTAGAAAAAGTTAAGGTAGAAAAATTTTCAGAGAAGTTTAAAGCAGTATTTTGAAATTCTTTTTAAAATACTTGTATTCTAAGTTAAAACAAGTACAAATGTTAAACATATTTAATTTTTTTTTAATTGACGCTGCAGTAGCGGCACATACGGGGTGTTTAAATACAGCCACGTGGCTTAGTGGTAGTGCTTTACATTGCCATGCACAGGTCCGGGGATCGAGTCCCGGAGTAGGCGAGAATGACTCATCCTTTCATCCCTTAAGTGGGTCAATCAAATGGGAATCCAGCATGCTTGGAAACTAAACACTGGGGGTTCAGACAGATTCTGAATTGAAACACGACCATCAGATGAGGACAGGTAAATGTCCCCTCAACTTTTCAAAAACTTGTTTACTTTAGTTACAATTAAAATAAAAACCTCTTCCTAGATTTTTCAAAATTTCACTCAAGTTATAATTTTATATGGCTCATTGTGAGTATAGCCTACAAATATTTCAAAATCTAGATAAGATATGTCTTTAACAAGTGTGAAAATAAGTAAATACTTATTGTTCACTATTTTGTCAAAACTCAGTAGATGTTTAAAGATAATTAATGCTGAAGCAGTTTACTTTATGAAATTTATTTTTATTAAACATAAGATGAGCAATTTACAGAGATCACAAGGTTAAAACCAGCACATGCTATTCACTATATACAATAACAGATACTTGATCTATGAAAAGTAACAAATGATAAGTTTTTAATAATAAAAGAAAATATAACATGCATTCTAAAAGCATTGCTATCACACAAGGAATTATAAAAAAGCAATATTTTAAGTTGAGCTAAAAGTACATCTGAAAGTTCAGTGTTCAACTATATAATGGCTAATTATAGTTATAAAAAGGCTGTCAATTCTTAAAAGGTTACATTAAAGAAAATCAATGTTCAGATGACACTGTAATTGAAGAGCTTAGTGGAAGAATGTGCTAAGTGAAAAAAAGGCGAAAACAGCAAAATGAGTTTTAAAGTTTTTAGTTTATTGCACTCAGATCTGCTGAAAAGTTCTCAAAAATGCACAAAAATCTCAATTTAAAAAAAAAAATGTCACTTGGCATGTTCTTCCACTAAGTTCTTCAATTGTTAAAGACATCATTAAAAAGGATAATTAAAAGTAAGTAAATTTACACATACAATTTTATTAAGTTTGTAATTTCATCGTTACATATTAATAAAAAAGATGTCTGGACATTTAAAACAATAATTGGGATATAAATAACATGTTTGTTATTTTTCAATATAAAGTTCAATGAACAAGCAAGTTTACAAATGATTCTTCTGAAAAATAGCATTAAATAGATCTTAAATCTTTATGCAGGCAGTGTGATATAATGCAAGAAACTAATCATTTAGAAATGAGACATCTTTTTGGAAATTTGTTTTTTATGTGTTATAGTTTTACATTATTTATAATTAGTTACTGAGCTTTTTTAGAATATTAAGAAAATACAAGAATAATGAAAAAAAATTCGTTTCAATTAAGTTTGTCAATGAATAAAAGTATGCGGAATTCAATAAAAATTTTAAGCTTAGGAAATAAATTAATAAAACATTTTAAATTTGGGGTTCTTCCTTAATATTAAGTTGTAAACTTTTAAAACTATATAAACATAAAAAAAAGAAAATATACAATCCATAAACAGCATTATTTTTGCTTACATCTTCTTAATTTTATAAACAGTTCACTTATTTTCCTGAAATATAAAATAATGTACTATTAAAGATCAAAAAATCAATATCATACTTAAATTCAAGTGCATGATTCATTTTATATAAACAAAAAAATTAGTGATGAAAGTTTTTAAAAACCATTTGCTTCATAAATTTTGAAAATATCAAAACATTTAATTATACAAGTCAAAAATTAAAATTTAATGCAGAGGACATATAATGTGAACTTTTGTAGAATTCACTTCACAACTTTTCACTTCACAACAGTTTTCAACTTTTAACAATGCAAATTTTTTTTTATTATAAATTAGAACGTTAACGCTTTCCAAAAATACCATTGCAGCTGCTTTATTGTATACAAATATGAGGTACCAAGAGGACCAAGCAGATTTCCGAGGTCTTGCTAAAAACTTTTGTTAAGTGGTTAATTTATACGCCATTTCGGATTAAAACAAAAGTTAAAATTAACTATTAATCACAAAAAAACCAGACAAAAGCTTATCCCTCAAATGGTTAATATCACAATAAATAATTGTTAACGCTTTCCAAAAATACCATTGCAGCTGCTTTATTGTATACAAATATGAGGTACCAAGAGGGCCAAGCAGATTTCCGAGGTCTTGCTAAAAACTTTTGTTAAGTGGTTAATTTATAAGCCATTTCGGATTAAAACAAAAGTTAAAATTAACTATTAATCACAAAAAAAAACAGACAAAAGCTTATCCCTCAAATGGTTAATATCACAATAAATAATTGTTAACGCTTTCCAAAAATACCATTGCAGCTGCTTTATTGTATACAAATATGAGGTACCAAGAGGGCCAAGCAGATTTCCGAGGTCTTGCTAAAAACTTTTGTTAAGTGGTTAATTTATAAGCCATTTCGGATTAAAACAAAAGTTAAAATTAACTATTAATCACAAAAAAAACAGACAAAAGCTTATCCCTCAAATGGTTAATATCACAATAAATAATTGTTAACGCTTTCCAAAAATACACATTGCAGCTGCTTTATTGTGTACAAATATGAGGTACCAACAGGGCCAAGCATGATTTCCGAGGTCTTGCTTAAAAAACTTTTGTTAAGTGGATTAATTTATAAGTCATTTCGGATTAAACAAAAGTTTAAATTAAACTATTAATCACAAAAAAAACAGACAAAAGCTTATCCTCAAATGGTTAATATCACAATAAATAATTGTTAACGCTTTCCAAAAATACATTGCAGCTGCTTTATTGTATACAAATATGAGGTACCAAGAGGCCAAGCAGATTTCCGAGGTCTTGCTAAAAACTTTTGTTAAGTGGTTAATTTATAAGCCATTTCGGATTAAAACAAAAGTTAAAATTAACTATTAATCACAAAAAAACAGACAAAAGCTTATCCTCAAATGGTTAATATCACAATAAATAATTGTTAACGCTTTCCAAAAATACCATTGCAGCTGCTTTATTGTATACAAATATGAGGTACCAACAGGGCCAAGCAGATTTCCGAGGTCTTGCTAAAAACTTTTGTTAAGTGGTTAATTTATAAGTCATTTCGGATTAAAACAAAAGTTAAAATTAACTATTAATCACAAAAAAAACAGACAAAAGCTTATCCCTCAAATGGTTAATATCACAATAAATAATTGTTAACGCTTTCCAAAAATACCATTGCAGCTGCTTTATTGTATACAAATATGAGGTACCAACAGGGCCAAGCAGATTTCCGAGGTCTTGCTAAAAACTTTTGTTAAGTGGTTAATTTATAAGTCATTTCGGATTAAAACAAAAGTTAAAATTAACTATTAATCACAAAAAAAACAGACAAAAGCTTATCCCTCAAATGGTTAATATCACAATAAATAATTGTTAACGCTTTCCAAAAATACCATTGCAGCTGCTTTATTGTATACAAATATGAGGTACCAACAGGGCCAAGCAGATTTCCGAGGTCTTGCTAAAAACTTTTGTTAAGTGGTTAATTTATAAGTTATTTCGGATTAAAACAAAAGTTAAAATTAACTATTAATCACAAAAAAACAGACAAAAGCTTATCCCTCAAATGGTTAATATCACAATAAATAATTGTCTATATATATCTCAGCCATATGTATTAGGGTGGTTCGAAAAACAACATTCTGAGTATCAACTTCAAACAGGGCTCAAAAGTTGCGGAATTACGGATTAATAATTAAAAAATTCTAAAGTTATAAACATAATAGGCCCTGTGGGTTTGAGGTTTGACTTGAAATTTCAAACATTTTTTTTGTAATAACTGAAGTATTTCACACATAAAAAATGCGCTAAATAATTTATCTGCAAATTTTGGCTGATATTTCGAAGTTAGTCGTTTTTCGCCTATTTTTCGAAAACTTCAAACCCACGGGGACTATTATGTTTATAACTTTAGAATTTTTTTAAGTATTTTCTGTTAATCAGCATGACGATACACAACTTTTGAAAACAGTTTGAAGTTGATACTCGAAAATTTTGTTTTTTCAAACCACCCCAATATGTATTTCCTAACAAATTAATATATTTTTTTATATTATAGTTATGTTAGTGAAAGTAAATGATTAAAAAAAATTAGTTACTTTTGTACTGTTGCTTTCAATTCTATAGTCTGAGACTTTTCTTGGGCCTCCAAAAGAATATTTTTTGGAATCCCAGCCAAAGCTGCCACATTTATGCCATAACTTTTCTTACTCCTTCCATGAACGACATTGTACAGGAAGGTTACACTTTCAATGTCAGTCTCATCATCCTCTAAAAATTAAAAAAAAGAAACAAAAATTAAATTAACTACATCAACATGCATATATAGTAATAAAATATGTTTTCCTAGTATCTAAAGCATATATTAGAAGGTAAATTTCAAAACCCAATATCTTCAATCTTGACCTAAGCCACTTCTGAAATTAAACACCAACACACGGGTTGTAGTTAACTTTGCTAAGCACAGAGACAAAATTGGCTTGAGTCAAAGTTGGAGAGATTGGATTTTGAAAATTACCTCCTCATATGAGTCATAGAGAAAAAAACAAGCCAAGTGCAATTAAACTTTGATAAAGTTACAAAATAATTAGATTTTTTAAGTAATAAATATAATAAAAGTCAAATCAAGCTTCGAATGTCATTTCCATAACATTCACCAATGCCAAAAACAAATATTAAAAAGGATGTATCCAAATACAGTAGGCTTTCTCTTAACAGGACTCTTGCCTAATCCAATCCGGTTTAACCGTACAAACTTATTTTATCTTTAAAGAGTAAAACATAAGTGTTAGGCCAAAAAGCTAAATCCTAAAGTATAAAGCTAAAAAAACATGTGTTTCGTTTTCAGTTCCCATAAGTTACTGATTACAAAAAATGGTGGACGTATGCAGCAAGTAGTCAAACTTCTTGGCTTCAATAAAACAAAGATTACTGATTTTAAGTACAAACTTAAAGTAAGTTATAAAAGCTAACTTAAGTGAACTAAAAACATGTGTTTCTTTTCAGTTCCCATAAGTTACTGATTACAAAAAATGGTGGACGTATGCAGCAAGTAGTCAAACTTCTTGGCTTCAATAAAACAAAGATTACTGTTTTTAATGGTACATAACTTAAGGCCTTACCACACGAGAGCTCGTTCGTTCAGCGACATCCGTACGCCATATCAAAAACTGGTTATTGGAGCAGTTTTTGCTGGATGAGCTTTTTCGAGTCGATCTGAAAAAATCCGGCTCCTTTTGGCTGTTTGAACGGCTGCTCCAATCAGAACGAAGTTCAGTCGTGACGTCACGTTGTGTTACATGCCTGTTAAACTTGTGATGTCACGCATGACGTAGCCGTTCTCTCGTTGATGTTTTTGCTGTCCCAAAAGTTGTTCGACGAGCAACGTTCGTACCGTGTGATAAGGGCTTTATAATGCTTTAATACATTGACTAAAACGATGCATTATTTTGATCATGCATTTATTTATAAGGCAAATATCAACAATGTAGAAATGTGCAATCAAATGTACATCTGAACCTTAATTTATTTCAATTCTCTAGATCAGTGGTTCCCAACCGGTGGTACGCGTACCACTGGTGGTACGCAGTAAAATTTCCGGTGGTACGCATGAAAGTTTTATCGATCTTCATACACAAGATAGTTCCATGAAAGATTATTTTAAATATAAATTTTTTTATCAACTTCTGGATTGAATGTAAAACCGAGTACCCTTTGATTTTCTGGAAAGCTCTGCTATTTTTGATGCCATTTGTTTCGAGTTACTTGTGTAAGAGTGGATTTTCTGACCTTTTGTACATAAAAAATAAACATAGAAGCACAAGTGTTGAAGAGGACTTAAGAGTGCAGAATCTTTTTATTTCTCTTTTATTATAAGCATGTTATAAATAAACAAATATCTAACCATTAAACATGAAGTTTTCTCAGGAATTTAATTCAAAAAGCATTTGAACACTTTTAGAAGAGTAAATATTTTACGTTTATTAAAATATTAAGATTTGGTGGTACGCCAAAATTTCTCAAAAAGTCAAGTGGTATGCAAATGCAAAAAGGTTGGGAACCCCTGCTCTAGATAAACCAGATTAAATGCTTTGGCCTCAGTCCATTTAAGCTGGTTAAGAGGCTGGAGGTGAAGGTATAGTCTGTTTACTGTAATGCAAGTCCCAATTGTACATAATGCAGATATAAAATAAAGGGAGACACATAATACATACTATCTTTTAAAATGTATCCCATGTGTACAACAGATATTGCATCTGGGTAGACAGTTTTTAGTTCAATAATGGATGGATAATGTGTGACAAACATTGTGAAGCACTTCATCTGAAAGAAAAACTTGATGTGTGAAAGATGAATTGATGTGTAGAGAAGCCTAATTAAACAAAGATAATTTTCACTACAGCTATAATTCATAATTTAAAGCATAAATGGGAAAAGCTATATTCAAATTTGTTGATTGCTATTTGAGTTTATTGATAGAATTATCACACACTCACATTGTTAACAGAATAAGAGTAATAAACTTAACCCTTTTTACCTTAATGAGGTTATACAACATAACTGGAAAACTTTAAATGATAGAATTATTTATTCAGTAAGAAACATGCTAGATTAAGACAGAAAACATTAATATCTAAAGTAAATTTTGGAAATATATTTGTTAATGTTTGGTTGGCTAGTAAAAAAGAAAATAACTAGGAATTTTGTTTGGTTGGAAGAGTTTGTAACGGCAAACTGGGCTCTAATATATAAACTTGGGTCACTAAAGACAGTCTCCAAAGTTTAGACATATATAAAAAAATATTGCCCATTTGCTTTAACTTCACTGTAAAGTTTTGGTGAATTTGGAGACATGCATTGACCATTGCCTTGATTAAATGTGCAGTCTTTTCCATCTAAATATCACAAAATGCCAAAAAATTGTTCTGTTGTGTACTTTGGTACAATGCAGCAACAGTATCCTTTTCAAAAACGCCAAAAAAGAATGTTCCTTCAACATAAATTCACTTCACACTATTACGTATGTTTTACAATGATACTAGTTTTTTAAGGGAAAACTGGTATCTTTAAAACCTTATTTTTCAATATTCAGTTATACTAAAAAAATTTAAATAGCACTAAAATCACCGGTTAAGATTTAACTGATTTAAAGAAACCATTTTCTTTTTCAAGAAACTGCAGTATCAAGACAGAACTTTCATAATGGTGTAGAGTGATGTTATGTTGAAGGGACAGACTTTTAGCGTTTTTTTAGAGGATGCTATATCTGCATTGTACCATAGTACATAACAGAATTTTTTTTGCCATTTTCTGACATTTAGATGGGAAAGTCTGCATGTTTCATCAAGGCAATGGGTCAATGCATGTCTCCAAATTCAGGAAAACTTTAAGGGTTATTGACTGGTAAGTATTTGGTCTGGGTTTAGATCGAATAGGTGCCAACCTGTAAAGTTGATGCAAATGGGCAGTAATACATAGAAGAGTTAAAATGGCTATATGCTTGCTGTTTGGCATAAAATTGGACCAGGGGTATTACAAATCTTTTAGATTTACCTGATATCGTGTTTCTTAATTTATCATATAAAAAATAAATACAATTCACTTAATAAAAATGGAAAAATAGACTATAAAACGTGCATTAAAATGATTTTCTCTATATTTTTAAACATATTTTTGGAAATTTTTACTATTAATTCAAATAAAATTCAATTAATTTTTTTTTGTGATTCATGATATCTTTAATTATTTAAGCCTACCTGATCTTTAATAGCACAATTTTTTTAATCAAAACTTTTCAATGAATATTTGTAACTCAAAATGTTTTTTATCTAAACTTTTGAGACATACTATATTTATTGATTAAGAAACACGTTATGTGGGAAAACAGTATTATAATACTAAATCCAATATTATAATAATTATATCATTAATATGTAACAGTTAATTTCAGAAGTATATATGTTAAATTTTGGTTGTTAAAAAAAGAAATATCGGGGATTCTGTTGTTGCATGCCCCCGGAGGCCAGCAGTGCTAGACCAGGTCCATGACATCGTACACCCTCAGAAAGTCCAACACCATTAAAGGGTCGTCGTCTAAATCCTGCTTGGAGAGCCCCAGGCACACGAGTATGTGATCAGGCGAAGCCTGCTCAGAAAAGCAGTTAGAAAAAATTTTGAAGCTCCTGGATCCCTCATTAAATTTCAATGTCTTAAGGTGACCACTTCGAAAGCGGGAAAGAGCAGTGTTTGATCCTGTCTATTAAAGCCAGAAGCAAGGGAGCCTCCGGACGCGAACATTAATACCAATGGTGCACTGGGGGGACAATCCAAGTGGTCCTGTTCTTATGTTTAATCTTTGAGTGAATCTCCGAAAAGGTGAGAGGCACTGACGGAACAGAGGCCTATCGGGGATTCTTATTTTGGTTGAAGGAATTAGTATCAAGAATATTCACTTACTTTAGAAATCAAGTATTCCAAGGAAGCATAAGCTATAGCAGCTCCGTCATTTGTGCTAGTACCTCTCCCAAGTTCATCCAAGATCACAAAGGATTTGGAGGTGCAATTTCGTAATATTTCAGAAGTTTCACTCATCTCATTCAAGAAAGTGCTTCTCCCTTGAGACAGTGTGTCTTCAGCACCCATCCTGAATAAAACATTAATTTGAACTTGATTAGCAAGCATGCTTGGGCACAAATCACTGGGGGCTGAATTGCGTGCAGTAGACCTTGCCCCACTATGAGCTAACAAATTAAACCAAACAGATTGAACCAATGTGTTTGGTTCAATTTGATAAACACTTGGTATAAAAAAATTATAAGAACGCATTTCAAATTAATTTTATTTAAGTGGTTGTATTGCTAAAGAGAAGAAATTTGCCTAGTCCTTCTTTCAAATAAGAACGAGTTTATGAGTGAGATGCATAAATTAAAGTTTTACAAGCTTAGTACATTTATTCCAAATTCATAACCTACTAAAGAAAATCCCGGTTTTTGTTTTAAAATACATCATTCTCCATCATCAACATAAATCAGTATATTTTCATCGGACAGCAGCCAATAATAGACAATAATTTGTGACAGTAAATCATCATCCTAATCCTATTCTATTCAAATAATAAGCGATTGGAAAAAACGAATATGTAGAGTTTGAATAAGCAAAGTTTGGATAATTGGAGATTTAGAATGTATTGAAACTTGAATAGTAAATGTTTTTTTTTAATCTGCATGTAAACTTTAATTGAAATGATGCTCACTTATTTATATTAAGCTAAAAGTCTGAAAATTGAGTTAATATGTTTTTATCTTAAAATTAACTATGGAGACAAATTTCACAATATAATACCTGGCATAAATTTTATCGAATAGGGACATTCTCACAGCTTCGGCAGGAACATAGCTACCTATCTGTGCCATGATGGCAATAAGTGCTGTTTGTCTGACATAAGTACTCTTTCCTCCCATATTAGGCCCAGTGACAATTATGCAGTTAATATTTGCCTAAAAAA
Organism: Oedothorax gibbosus; assembly: GCA_019343175.1. NCBI lineage: Eukaryota > Metazoa > Arthropoda > Arachnida > Araneae > Linyphiidae > Oedothorax > Oedothorax gibbosus. The sequence goes on along the minus strand of JAFNEN010000737.1, from coordinate 460,634 downwards.
ATTAAATAATGAGTCTGATATGTTCATACCACATATTAATAATGTTTGGATATGTACAATAGTGTATACAAAAATTAATTTTTTAGTTCTTAGAAGTATGTTTTGCAAGTAATTTTGAAAAAAATAGTGTTTAACGTTTTCTGAGGGGTTGTCAGTTTAGTAGAATTTGAGGTTTTGAGCGGGAGTTTTTTTGTGTGTGTGTACTATGAATAAACAAACAAGCTCTGTTAGTTTATGGAGATGAATAGTCTATTTTAACTTTTGTTTTAATCTTAAATAACTTAGAAATTAACCGTTGAAAAAACTTTTTAAAATGTGTCTGAAATCTGCTCTGACCCTCTCGGTACATCATTTTTAATACAATAAATAAATCAGTATTGGTATTTTTGGAAAGCTTCAATATTATAGCTTATAATAGAAAATTTAGTATTAAGAAAAATTGTAAACTAAAGTTGTGATTTCTACAAAGGTCCGCGTATGTGTACCTCTGGAGAGAAAAGGTTAAGGAAATAGCAATAGGACATCAACTTACATTCATTGTTATGTCATTTGCAACATATTGATTTTCTTCTCCCATTATCTTTTTCAGTATTGGATGTTGACCTTGAAGCACATGGAAAACTTGCTCTCCTGAATTTACAATGTCAGGCCTGTTTCAAAATAAATGAAAACTAATGTTGATAAAAAAAAAGGTGATGCCCCAAATTTAATAAGAATTTTAGGCAATTCTAAGAACAGTTTGAATATTTATCAATAATTGAAATGCCTGGTAACTGCAGGTTAATCTTAATTGAAATAGTTAAGAGAATATAATAGGTGCTTTTTCAGTTGTGCATTTTTAATGACTATTTCCTATGTAAATAAAGTAAGTTATTCATGAAAATAATTGACATCTTAAATACTTCATCATTTTATGAAATAAAAGGTAAAAAAAAACTGTCAACAATAGAAATAGAAAAGGTAATATTACGCTAAAAATGCTTTTTTAAATTAAAGTGTTTTTTAACTTAGGCAAAACATAACTTAGGGCAATCTCAAAAAATGTTATCATGAAATATATGTCTTAAAATTGAGTTTAAAATTTTAATAAATAATTAAAAAGGAGAGGGCTAGAAGCAGTGGTGTTCTATTTGCCTGTTTGTTTGTCATTAACTGCAAACATTTTGAGCTAATTATTGCATGAAACAAGTATTCTACATTCTTTAAATTATAAAATGGTGTAGTTTATAATTTCAATTTGATTCTGCATTTCTTGCCTGCAAACTCTTACAGACCTGCAATAGTTTTCTTGTTTTGCTACTTTCGCCAGGCTGAAATAGCAATCTAATTCTGCTAAATGCGATATTGCTCTCTTATGCTTGAAGAAACTTGCTCCAAAGTCGCTAAAAGAAAGGAAAAGAAACTTAACATAGCCTATTAAAGAGTCAGAGGATGTCATAAAATTTTGATCTTGAGGAAACTAAAAACTGCCTTGTTTACAAAGATATGATTACTTAATGAGGAACTTGCAACCTACCCAAAATGACGTACTTATATTATTTTCTGGAACATTAGAAGCTTCAGATTCTAAATATAAGCTTAAAAATCATAAAAAATTATTAGTTTTACTTGAAATATGCCTATTAAAATTCCATGAAACTCACGTGACCGAAAACGGCGTCTGACGTAACAACACACCATTTGGCCGACTTTTTCTAAAAATGACGCTATGGTTAGCATGTCCATAATTAAAATAAACATGCAAAGTTTTTCAAAATGTTTTATTTAAAAGAACAGACTGCTAACTTAAACCAGCTTTTGATAATAAATTAGAACAGCTTGTTTCTTGCTTGGTTGTTGAATTTAAAATCGTACAAGAGCGCGCTGTTGACACTTCAGACCTAGTCAATCGTTGGATCAATCTAAATCTTCGTAGGAGATCTACCAAGTCTGAAGAGAATAACTGGAACTTAGAAAAATCACTAACTTTTTTACTAGTGTGAAAAAGTGTTACTAATGTTTTTAAAAGGGCTCTTGTCTGCCAATGAATTGGAAATTCATGCAACTTCCTCATTACTAAAATTCTGTTATACTTTAGAAAAACACACACAAGAAAACAATTCCATTTGACAATTATTTAACAAATGGAGTTACATAAAAAAAAACCTATTGTGTTGCATTGATTTATTTATACTGATTCAGCACGTGAAAATTATCTGTAGAAAATTTATTTGTTAAAAATCCATTAAAAAAAGTTACAGTACTTTTTTGTTCTCTTGTATTTTTCAAATCATATTTGTTAAACCAATTTATATTTTATTGGACCTGTCCAAAAGTTTTTTTGAGTAAAATCTGAAAAAAAAGTCACTAAAACAACTACTTTTAAGAGTAAATTATTAAAAATATTTCAAATCCATTGTAGTTTGTGAACAAATCTTACTTCAAAAAGGAGGACCAAGCTTTGCTTGCACATTCCTTCATTCGTTCCTTAATTTGCTCAATCTTATTAGAAAGTTCTATTACTTCTGGGGACTTAAAACGAGAAAACTGTTTTGTCCTGAAAAGAGAAAAAAAATATCAAAATCAGTAAAACTAAAACTCTGGAGGCCAAATCATCTTTGGTCATTTAAGGCAAATAAAATATTTGTAATTAGCACATCTTTTTTATTCAGAAAAATAGTTCTGTTAATTTTTCTGCAAAAATGCAGCTAGAAATCTTTTTTTTAAGCCACACACACCACGCCACAACTCCAGGCACAACTAGACTATTGGCCACATATAAATAAAACTAGACGTAAAGGACTTTTAACTCAGTTAAACAAAACATTACAAGGTAGAAATAGACAACAAAGTAAAGAAACTAACCAGATGCTAAAGGTCATAAGATTTTTCTGGTAAGTAAAAACAGCAAGCTTACTGAATCGAAAATTTTCTTTGCAAGATACTTTAACTTGTCAATTAAAAAGGTTAAAGAATTTGTATTAATTTAAAAAATATGTATTTTACTTTAATGAAATTACATTTTAAATTATTAATTATACAAATATGCAGCAATAACCAAAGATTTCAAGTAAAACAATAAAAACTTACGAACTTATTTTAAGCCAAGTTTTGGGAACTGAACGGAGATGACTTGTAGGAACTTCAATTAAATACTGAAAAAATATTTTTAAAAAAATAAGAATTTGATTTTTTTCAGTGAATAAATGTGTAAAAAACTTACTTTATTCATTAATTAAATTACTTTAGATATTTTCAAATAAAAATAACTACAAAAAAAGTAATTTAGAATTTTATAAAATATTCAATTGGCTTGTTTCAGGTGACCTATTTAATTCTAGCTTTCATTACTGTTTTTCCTACAATTGGTACACTGTACTCATGTGACATTGAATTACCAATCAAAGCTCAAGAAAGAATTTTTTTCATTCAGTATTTCTGTTGCCACTAAATACCTGAAACATGCCCATGTAAATATAAGTAAAATAATGTTACTTAAATGATTTAAGATATGTTTAAAATAAGTGAACATATTTTCATTAACATTTGACAAAATAATAAATTATTATGATATATAAATACCTTTTGGCAATTTACTGTTGCATACTTAAAGTTTATTAATTTTAAAACTTTGCAGATTTCAGGTTTCAAGTTATTCAAACTTTGTTCGGCACTGGCTATTTCTTCATGGCAAGTTTGTAGGTCAGGATACAATGATGTATCTCGGAACACATTGTTTTTATCACCTTCTCTTCAAATAAATTCACAAAGAAAACAAAACATTTAAAAAATAATATACAAGTAAAGAAATTCAAATCATTTGGAATTCACTAATAAATAAGCCGTGGGCGGGTAAACTGTAGTAGCTTGACTAAAGGCTTGGACCTTTGTTGCAAGCACTCAATAACACTAACCTATAAGGAAGTATGCTGAAAGATTGAAAATTTCAGTTTAGTTTAGTTTGAATTTTCGTCGCACTAGAGCTACATGAGGGCTATTGTGGCGACGGGCGTCATATTTTACAACCACAGTCAAGTGACGAGTCGACACCTGAGTAGGCACCCAACGCAACCGTTAAGGGCGACATCATACGCAGCGTTGGGACTTTGAAGCATATTTAACGTGCACTCCCGCTACACGGGGTATTATTCGTCGGACATTTTTGGCTGCACGGGCCGTTTATAGGTCGGCAGTTATTTTGGCGATGCCTGGGACCTTTCGCACCTGGGACCTTTCGCATGCTAGGCGAATGCCTAACCGACTGGGCTCCCCAGCCCCTGAAAATTTCAGAGAAAAAGTTGCCCAATTCATTATTGTGGCTACTGCAGTTGCCTTGGTTTCCTAATAGTCCAGTGAAAGAATCGAGTGGCCAGAAAAGTCTGGTGAAAAAATGTGAACAATACAAACGAGACAGTATGATTTATTAGGGAGCGTTGTTCGTCCACCACTCACCACCGCTACAGTCTGTAGCACGGAGCGTAGGGGAGAACGTAGGCTCCACCGTTTTTATCTGTCGTCCGTTGCTGAACTGAGGCAATTTTTGGTTCTTTTTTTGCGTTGTGGATAACAAAAGTGGTCAAGATGTCAAATGCGGGACCCAAAAAATCATTTTAACAATGGAGAAGAATGATATCCTCATAGATCCATTTTGAAGTCTGAATCACAGAATGTTTGACACTTTCTGCCGACAATCAACACCAAAACAAGTTTCGCTAGGTTGACAGACTTTGTCAGTTTTATTCTGTTACAGTGCGACGTCAAAATGTGATGTCACAACCAGTTTTGTGTGGTTGCTCGATTCTACTACTAGACTGCTAGGAAACCAAGGCTTTACCATCCCATGGCAAAAATATAGAATAATTTAAAGAATAAAATTACCAAAAGCTATTCATGATTGGTACACATATGGCAATAATTTATTACAATCAATGCTGATTATAAATATTTAAACAAAAAAAAACACATTTTCAGGATACAATACCACTTCAAGACATAAATCTTATGAAAAATAGACAGATCGTGTCAGTAATTTTTAAAAGTCTTATTTGGAGGGAAAGTTCAGAATTCAAACTTCATTTGGTTTACATTACAATTGCTGGAGTAGCTCAGTTGGTAAGGTGTTGGCCTTCAGACCTAGTGATCTCAGAAGGTATGAGATAAAATATGGTCTTCCACACTGCTGGTGACTAATAGTCTGTATGCAGCCAAAAATCACTATGTATAGTGCTGGTGCACATAAAATTTGTCATGGTCAAGTGTCCTGATGCTATCTACAATAGTCCTACACAATTGCCTTGAATGACCAAGAAAGTAAATTTGTATCAGTCTGACTCAATTTAAAAAAAACTAATGTTCATTGGCTTAAAAGGATCACACTAGCCCAAGTGTAGATCTAGTGTGATCCTACTAAACCAAACCTTAATTATAGTTTTACTTTTTACATAATAAAATGCTTCGGGTGAAATGTCCTAATCTTGTATAGCTAAAAATAAATGTTATCAAAGATATACTCATCTTAAGTGGAATATGCTTGGAAGGAACATAAATTTAGTTTTGGGAAATTGTAATAAAATGCAAGAGCTTCGCAATTCAAAGTTATCTAATCACCACTAAACAAAACACTATAAAAAAATGATAAACACATGTGTTTTCAGCAGAAAAGGTTTTATGTCTGTAACATAGGACACTTGTATATTTTATATTTATATTAAGGTATAAATATGTATGAAATATAAGAAACAGTGTAATACTTTGCAGCATTTTGATCAATGTTTGAAAGGAACCGCTCGACATCATTCAACAATTGTGGCAGATCGGAAAAGATTATTTTCAATCTGGGAGATTCTACTTCACAGTCTATCTTATCATCTGCACTTTGCAATTCCTCTTTTATTTTGGAAAAGGCCTGTAGGAGCTTAAGAAAGTCCAAACAGCTACACTGAAATAAAGTTATAATTTTGTTTAATACTACAGCAATGAGAAGCTGCTTGAAAAAATCGAATAATATGATGCAACTAATGCATGGATTCTCAAAAAAATAGTTTAAGTGTTATATACTTTAGGCCAAATAAAAAGTGCAAAACTTTTTAATTAAATCTTGTTTCACTTGTTCTTAAAGAATATATTTATTTACATAAAATATAACAAGCATTAATTGCAAAAGTTGGTCCAACATTATTGATGAGTGGTTAAATTAACTTTATCTTATAATAGTTTTATGCGAAATCGGTTAAGTCAGAGTTTAACGACATCTGGATCAGGGCCGGATTTAAAGATTTGCCGCTTGTAGGCTACGATTGATTTGCCGCCCCTATCACAATATTCTCCCCCTCCCCCGTCAGGAAAGGTAGCTGGTTAGCTGCAAAATAGGGATGGTATTTGTTTAAAATATACATATTAGAATCATCGATGTACCTTTACACACTAAATTGAAAGCGAAATAGGCTAATTTTTTTTAAATTGTTCTACTTTTTTTCTTTCAACTTCAAAATCCGGGAGGAGGTGGTGCAATTGCCCTCACAGCGACCATGTTTGCTACGAAATATTAGTACTATATATACGTTTACGGTTTACGCATTAATGTAAATTATTTGTTTTCTTTCTTAAAAATATTCGTATCTTTATAATAATTTTTATGCCGATTGCTGCTTTAATTGGTCGTAAAATTTGCTGCCCCAAAAAATTCGCCGCTCTAGGCTACAGCCTATTTAGAAATCCGGCACTGATCTGGATGAACACATTTCAGCTTTGAAACCTTAAACATAAAATGGAAGTGTAGAAATGAATTACATACTGATATTCTAGGAAAGTAGGTATAGCCAAAAATGAACTTTGGTCTTGAGTGACAATCGTTGCTATATCAAATTATTTTAACCTCCCGATTGGCCAGGAAATGGGCAAATATGTATGGTTGTTTTCACTGCATAAATTTTACATTTAATTTATTTCAAATAATATATATATATTTTTTTTAAATAGAATCAGGTTTATTTTGAAAGAGATGATCTTAAAAACATTTCCAGATGAAAAAAGTACTTTATGAATAAAAATGTGTAAATGGGCTTGTTTCACAAGGGATCTGGCAAGAGCTCCGCGGTCTTGTTTTCATTTTTCTCGAATAACTTTTGTCTTGGTATTCCAAATTGAGTTTTCTAAGAATATTTTAGTTGTTATTTTTTTTTAAATTCCAACTTCTTTTAATGCAAGTTTTCCTTGATAAATGATTAAAACAACCAACAGCACAGCAAGAAAATGTAATTTAAAAAAATAACAACTAAAATAACTTATTCTTAGAAAACTCAATTTCAAATATCAACAAAAGTAATTAGAGAAAAATGAAAAAAAAAAACCTGCAGAGCTGTTGATCCCACGTGAAACAAGCCCAATATAAAATTTAAAGTTAATGTAAGAAAGACATGCACAAAATACGGAAAAAGCTGAGTCTAACGAACAGAGGGTTAAAATATAACAAATTTATAGAAAATTTGATGCTTTGTAAAGTGAAAGACAAGTGCAAAGGGTACATGTGTAATATTAACAAGTGGTACAACTAATAAATTATCTGTTTTAAGACTTGCAAGGCATTTATAGTATTTAGTGATCTATAATATTATTTATAACTCTAAGAGAAAATTTGATTTTTAGTTACTGACACCAAATTCTGATTACTTATTTCTTCACTAGATGTGGTAAATTATAAAGTTGATTACACGATAGGCAATCATGCAATAAATGATTTCAAAATTAATCACTTTGAAACTTAGAAAATATCGTAAATGGATAACAAAACAAAAAATTATAAGTGGTTTTATGTACTAACTTTTTGATAAAAGACATTACACAAAATTCTTTCCAGGTCAGGCAACTTGTAAAGGATTCTTTCCACTATTTTAAAAACAATACTATCCGAATGAATGATCTCTGTCACGATGTTTAGTCTTTCTTCAAGAAGGCTAAAAAAAAACAAAGGTTGTAAGTTCAAACAAGTGAGGTTGAAGTAGGACACATTCATTTTTGCTTTAAATTAATAATGTATGGTGCTAATGCTTAAAATTACCTTGAAATGTGTGTATTGATTTATTGAACAGTAATTGAGAGTCAAGTAGTGTTACACAGTCTTAGTTTTTCTTACATTTAAATAGATTAATAAAAAAAATAACACTTAAAAATATAAAAAGTTACAGTATATTTTAAAGTTGTGCTGTATATTAAATTTTTTAGGAGAGGGCTGATTCTGAAAAAGTGGTTTTTGAACATGAGTCTGCCTGAAACCACTTTACAGCTGGAAATACACTGCTCAAAAGAATTAGGGGAATACATGGTTTAAAACCTTTCACCCCCAATGATTCCATTTGGAATCATCAGCTTCTGATTTTTTTCTCACTAAGTTGACCTCGCACTTATTTATCGTTAGATGGAAGAGTCACGTCTTTTTAAAAAAAAATTTTAAATGTATGTTTTTAATAAATGAAAATAGAAAAAAACATGGTAAAATAAAATTCACTCCCCAATTTTTATTTTTTTTTTTTAAATAAATTGACTCTAAATTCTTCACACTTGCATTCTTAGATGTTTAAAAATTGATTTCAACTTTTTTTAGCAAATAAAGTTTTGAAAAATTATTGTTATAATTTATTCAAAAGTTATGATTCCAATTCTTGGAATTATAATAATTTTAGTTAATAACCATAATAATTTTAGTTAATAACCATAATAATTTTAGATTTTTTCTCCGGTTTTTTACCATTTCATTCTATATGCATAATGAATCTATTTCACAAATTTTGGATTTATAAAATAAAAAGTTGGAATTGAAAGGGTTAACAAAAGTACGAAACGTGCTCCCCTAATTGTTTTGAGCAGTGTACAAGAGCTATGGACTTCAAATTTAGTACATGAGTTATTAGTACCTGTTGAAATCATAAGCTTTCGGGAAAACTGCACTGTGCAAGGCATAGCTGCTATAGAACTTTTTGGGTTCTGAATTCATTGAAATAACATCATAGAGTATGTATAATGTTTTAAATGTATTGATTTATTGAGTGGAAATCAAAATTTGTGTAGTGTTACACCCCCCTAGTTCTTTAAAAGAGATTACCCTAAACACCAAGCTAAATGGATAATTAGGGATATAAAAAAACAGAGATGTTGAACAATATTTAGTACTAACAAGTAAGTATTATCCCTTAAATTTGAATATGTGTGTATGCAAAAATAAATGAAATTATGACACTTCTTAAATTCGCAAATAATGTTACAAAATAATGGTATAAACTTATTTAAATGTTATAAATTAAGTTTAAAAAAAGAAAAATGCTCTATTTGTTTATGCAATTGTTAAAGTTAAATGAAGAAGATGTGCTCATGAACAATTTATTTAAGATTTAAAGCAATCTGAGTTAAATCTGTTGCTTCTTACCAATATTTTTTTAAAGGTTTAGCAATCCAGTTTTTTAGCAATCTTTCACCAAATTTTGTCATTGTCCTATTGAGTACCCAAAACAGGCTTCCTGATTCTTTATGGCTTGAACTATTTGTCAGAATATCTAATCCTTTTAGTGTGGTAGAACTCAAAATCATATCATCATTTGTTGACAGTGGCTTGATGTAACTAAATGAAAAAATTACACACCTTATAATACAATACTGGGATTGGAAAATTACTTTTTAAAAGTAACTCGATTACAGTTACTTTATACGAAAAATAACTAATTACTGTTACTTTTAAAAATTTCAAATTATAAGAAAAATTTAAATTTAACCTTCTTAAAGCTTTTTAAAGTGAATCAAGATAAAAGAACTATGGACAATCAGGAAAAAAGATAAATAATTTATGCCAAACCCCAAAAATATCAGTGATGAGGAGCGTGAAAAGTAAAAAATTTTTTCATTACTTTGATACTGCTAAAAGTAACTAAGTTACAGTTACTTTCTGAAAAAAACTAAAGGGGTTACTCAACATCACATATAAAAGTAACTGTTACAAGTAATGTGTAACTACAATACCTGATGCAATATATACATATGATTAGTGCATTATAACACAAAAAAAACAGCCCCCATTTACAATGACGATTTCATAATAATAAATTTTTTACTCAAAAACAACATTCAACTTTATTAAAGAACCAAAAATATTCTGAAGTCATTAGAAACAACAATTTAAATAAGGAAAGGAATAACTAGCAGCTCAAAACAAAATTTTGTCTTTAAAAATAAGTAAAGAAATGATAATTAAAGCAAGTTGAGCTTGAAAACCATAAGGATTAATTTTTATGCATTCCTCTAGGATCATATATATTTGGTTTAAATCGATAACTCTTAGACACTAACAGCAATACAATGTCGACGAATATTACATTTATGATGGTTTTTCATTAAAAATGAAGATTCTACTGAAACATTTAAACTTAGTTCCACAATTCTTAAAAAGTGTACCGAGAAAAGTTAACTTACTTTAAATGTTTCAAAAATCCTTCCAATTTGAATTTGGTCAGATAGGGTATCAGGGCGGACAGACAAGAAATAACAGGTGATGGTAAAGATAAAATAGTTTGCTTCAGATCTGTGGAATTTTTTGGTTCAGTGCCTTCTTCTGTATAAAATGAAGACACACTGTCTAACGCAAAAGTGATATCAAATATGTCTTGAGGGATTTTTTCTGTCCTGATAAGTCTAAACAAGGTAAAAAAAAATGATAGGTTTTAAGACTTGTAAGCATTGTACAAAGCATTTATAGTATTTAATAACATAAATATTATTTATAATTCTAACAGAAAATTTGATTTTAAGCAGTTGAAACAGACCTCTTGAGTTATACAATTTTCAATCAATAGCATAAATATAAAATCAACAAAATAAAATCCTAAAACAAATTCCACATTGTCATTTAGGAATGAAATATTATCGTTATGATAATTTAGCAATTAAAACAAACGTGTAGATTCTGAACAAAAAATTTATATATGTCAAATAAGTCGACACGGAAACTTCGTAAAAATTAAAGATCTTTTATTAAGACTTATTCATCAGGATTCAGGAAGAGATTGATTTGATGTCTGCAGTCGACGAAAGAGTGTGATCGAATGTGTACAAAAAATGACGAAAACATCCGTGCTCTGTTTCACTGACCAATTACATCCATGGGAGAGTTGAAAGATCAATTAAAAATATGTGCTGACTAAATAGTTTCTGTGGGAACGAATTGATCTAAGCGACTGTTTGTCGCCGACAGGGTGTGGTTGGGATGTTAAAGTACTAAGTGATATTAAGGATATATGAGAAAGATAATTTAAGTTATTAAGTTTAATTGGGGTACAAAATATAAGATTTAAGTTATATTGAGGGGGTTAAGTTATGATATGTCATATATATATAAATTTAATACCTATCTGTTGAAAAATTACTTATGAGATTCTCCGTTTCTTTACTTAAACTAGAGGGAAGTAAGATCTCTGCTGGATTAATGTGAATAAGATATGTTTCCAGAATGTTTCTCAATGCAGAATCTTGAAATGAGGCATATGTCACATCACCAGAAGAAGCTTGTATAGCCTATTTAAAAAGTTTTTAAATGTAGCTTTTATGCAATGTTAAAAATGTAAAATGTTTTAAAAATGTAAAAAATAAATTATGCAATGTAAAATAAAGCTAAAATGCAATGTAATAAAATAATAAAAAATAATTTAGCAATGTAAAAAATAAAAATAACAATGTAAAAATAATAAATAAAAAAAAGTAAGTAATTGTAACACAGTTACAATTACTTTTTAAATACATTTTTTGTTATAATATATATTTAAATGTTCACATTCGATTGTAGCCAATAGGTACCCAAATTCCTCCAGTGAAAAATACATAATTTGAAATGTCTCAAAAGAGAAACACAATTAGTATAACATTTGTTTAAGTAAAATTATAAAATTGGATATATCATTACAATTTATTTAAAATGCATTGCATAAACTGTAGGTTTATTTAATTTTTAAAAGAAGTTTTAGAATATTGCTCAAATTCATCTACAATTTGAATTTTTTTTAGCATCATTTTCATTACAGTCTTAAACAAAGTCATTATGTAATATAGGTACACAGTTAAGTAATGTAAGTAAAGTTTTTCAAGGAAACATTAAATTACATACAGTACACAGTTTATTAAAAACATCAAGAAATTATAAATAACACCAACAAAAGATATATTTTTACCACAAAAGCAATATTCAAATTCGGGTGGCTAATTGGAGATGGTTCTTCATAAATACACATTAGATAGCCAGAGCTCATGTCTTCATTGCTAGCAGAAAATGAATCTTCTATATTTTCTGAACATGCAGCTGCAAATTGTGTCAGTTATTAAGGAATTCTAGCCATCCACTTTCATGAAATTTTCATTGAAACACAGTAAATAATAAAAACGAAACCAATGAATACTGTTTGTTAAACAGCAAGGTATTATTAACTCAAAAACCACAACTCTACAAATAGGTGTACATTAAATCGGTAGGTGGAACTGTTTTAACAAGCAAAAGTTTATCTGTAAGTTAAGCATGATAAGCAGAATCCCTAAAATTAATAATTCAATTTTTTTATTAATCTTACATTTTTAAATATAATATTTCAAACTGTAAGAGTTTGAAATTTTGTTTTAATATTAAGATTTTGAAACCAATGCTGTGGAGAAATTTTACTTGCCACATGATACTCAGCTGTAACAGTACAAAGTAAAAACACTGTGGCGTTACACATTTCTCGAATATCCAACTACACTGAAATTCATTAATTATTCAATGTTTGTTTTAGTAAAAACTGTGAGTTTATACTAAGATTCCAGTTTAGATATGCACCTATTGGTCAAATACTACAAAGCCCAATAATCTTTCGTAATTCCAAAAAATACCAATACTAGAAGAAATTATCTCAAACAAAAATATGCATATATTTGTTGGGAGATAATTCCTTTGTCCCCAAGGACAGCTTGTCAAACAATGTACCCGTCATTCTACTTTGAAACTTACAGATCAAACACTAGGTAATTATAAAGGTAGCTTCTAAATAAATTAAAATATAATTTTAAATTTAATTTACTTATTAATTATAAACATTCATATAAATTGCACAATGAATTAGTAGTCACTAGGATTACATCATACAGTAATAAAAGAAATACTAGATTACTAATAGTTACTATTAGTAACCTAGTAGGTACTTTATAGAGAACTAGGAGAGTTAGATTAGGTTTATAATTTATTTTTCCATATTTCCTTTTTTGATACTTATACCATTGAAACTAACCACATGACAAAAGGATATCTTCACCGATTAAAGTTGACTTAGTATACATGGCATCGAGTTCCCTGGTAAACAGATCATTTTTTGTATTACCAGCCGCTTTGATTGCAGCTGTTTCAGTTTGCTTGATTACTCCAACTTTGTAGCCTTTCAGAACCAGCTGCTGAACATAGAAGTACAGTCGAGAAGCGAGAACTCTAGCTGACATGAAATTGTGGCTTTTGAAATAAGCAAGGTTGAACAATTTTGAGACAATCTGAAATACACAGAATATTTTATAAATAATGAATAAGGTTAACAAATCAGTTTAGTAAATTGAGATTAAAAAGTATAATTACTCTGACGTTTGAGATAGGATTGAAATAGAGATATAAATCAAGTTTTGAATGTTTTCAAGTGTAAGACAAGACAGAATTTAAAAAAGTGAGAACAACTGGGTTGTTTTGCTCTAATTTATAGTTAGGGGATGCCTAGAAAATAATCCAGGAGTCTTTTTTTATAAATTTATTAATAATAAATTCTATTAAAAATTAACAATGTAAAAAAATAACTTGAGGATAATTAATTCCTTTAAAAGAGTTTTAAAATGCATAAGTGTAAAAAAGCACATTTACTTCTCAATGAATAATATCCTCAAACAGACATATTTATCATATAGAGCACTACTATTCCTGTTTCAGTTTTGTAAATTTGTATTTTAAATATAACCTTAAATAACCCCCTAGAATATCAAAAGACTTTATTGGTTTGATCCATGGTCACCATTAGAGCAACAAATAGGTAATTTTCAGTCAGCCTTATAACTTTTAATAACAGTCAAGTGATGAGGCCAACACCTGAGCACAAAAAGATACAAACACTTTCCTATGTAAAGAGTAAAATAAGAATAACAAATTAATTTTTTGATGACACACAATCCTGTTGAAACATAATGTATTAGATCAATTACCTCAGCATCTTTATCAAATAGTTTGTACTTATAACCACATTCAATTAGCAGTATTGCATCTGAATATTTTTCCTTGAAGTTCAAATATTGCTTCTCAAGAGGAGTATACCTGAAACATGTAGAACATGTCTTACACATTTTTATAGAGATGCAATTCATATTGATTGTCAATAGGTGTTATTAAATGCTAAATAATTATTATTAAATAATAATATTTTAAAATATCATTAATAAAACAACAATTTTATTACAGTGGAACATAAATTTCAATTAATTGGTTAATTTACACACACTATGTGAGTCTATTGATATATGTAAGAACTATTTGTTTCTATTTGTCTTTTTAAAGAATTCACAGAAAAGACACCCCTAATTGATTTTTTTTACTTACTTAACTCTAGAATTTGAAACTGCTTGCTGCTCAGAAACTGCATTTGATTCTATATCTTCGATTGTCTCAGAAACAGGGTTCAAACAGCATTTTTCATCATTGCCTTTTAACGACTTATTAGCCCCAGATGAGCTTTCAGGGTTGAATATTCTTTCTTCATCAGTGATAGTCTTTTTAAAAGAAAAAGAGTGCAGTTTTTCTGATGTTGCTTCAGGGATAACGCAGGGCTGAGAAATATTGGACGAGTCTCGTTTTTCAAAAAGCTTGAGAATCTTTTTGGTAGGTGAGTGTTCCTGTATAAAATCAAAAAGAAATTATAGTTAGTTTGAAATATCGGCACACTAAAGCCACAAGAGGGCTATTGGCGACGGACGTCGTACTTTAGAACCAGCGTCAAGTGACGAGTCGACACCTGAGTAGGCACCCAACGCAACCGTTAAGGGCGTCATCGCAGGCAGCGTTGGGACTTTGAAGCATATTTAACGTGCACTCCCTCTACATTTACGTGCACTCCCTCTATTCGTCGGACATTTTTTGGCCGTTATAGGTCGCCAGTTATTTTTGGCGATGCCCGGACCTTCCGCATGCAAGGCGAAAGCCTAAACCGACTGGGCTCCCCAGAGTTAAGGAAATAATGAATCATGATAAAGCCTTTCAAACATTACAATTCAAATAATGCCTTTAATAGTATTTTTGAGATTTTAACTTACGTTTGTATCTTCATTAGCAGCATGTCTCTTTTTAAGAAAAGAAGTAGGATATGATGAATCAGATATAAAATATTTTGATATGTTCGGTTGATTATTTGCAATTGAGATACCACTATTTTTGGAACATTTCTTTGTTCTTTTATTAGGCATCGATAAATGGTGTTCAAAAACTTGATGGATTCTTGATGGATTTCGAATTTCGATTTGTTTGTTTACTTCCGTCGGTGCTTGCGATTTCACAACCACCGGAGAAAATGACGTCAGAGAGACTTAAACGAATGGTAAAAATTGTAGCGCCATCTATCCCATCAATTCTTAAGCAGAGACCAATTTGAAAAGTTCGATTTAAAATGAAATATATTTTTTTAAAATCATTCTACAATTCGTCTCCACCTTTTCAAAATTCTTTCGACTAAACAATTCTGGTAATTACAGAATAATTTTTATAGAAACTAGTCAAAACTGATTACAATGAATTTTTTTAAAAAAATTAATTGGGCTAATTCATTTAGTTTTATCTTTAAAACATTCTATAGATTTAAAAAAAAAAAAAAAATTAAAAATTCCTTTACTTACACCTACTCTCCAATATTAGTTAATTTAAGAAAAATTTAAATGTGCAATTATTTTTTAAGTAAAATATTTTTATACTGCAAATTATGTAGATAAAATACTGGAATTATACTACAGATTTAAAATATATATATCAAAATATATTGTAATGAAGGATTTTACTTAAAAGTATATTAAAAGTAATTTGAAGCATTTTACAAATTTCTCAATGAAATAGATTTTTTTTTAATTCTTCCATTTATTTCAAATATAATGAATAAAACAGTTAGTATTTACAAAAAATAATTTAATTCTGTTACTTCATTTTTTTTAGATAAAAATGGAATTTGTACTAAAAAAAATAAATTTATAAAAGGTTTATTAAATTTGACTAGCATTGTGCCTGCATAGTGTAATACATTTTATTTCCTACGACTAAAAAAAATTATTAAATGATTGAAAATCCAGATAATTTTCAAGCAAAAAAGATACACAAGATTTTAATTTGAAACAAAATTTCATATTTTTTTATAATAAAATTGTAAGCATATTATACATGAGGTTTTATATGCAAATTTAGTATACATAAAGGCACATAAACATATTATACATGAGGTTTTACATGCGTTTCATATGAAAATTTATATATATTAAAATATTTTTAGTTTTCAAGGATATTTACTTATCTCTTATGAACTTAGTTTGTAGTGTTTTTTAGTTTTTATTGAGTGTTTAATTTTTCGAAATAAACAAATTATAAATAATAACGAGTAACTAACACATTTTTCTATAAAGTAAATGGAATGTACTTTTATTTTTTCATGATCTGTATGAAAAAATATGAAATTGAAAGGAAAAATACATATATTTCAGTACAATCGTTAGTACACTAATAATCTAAAATAATTCTATGCACAATATATAAAGAGACAAAGAAAATTTCTTTTAACTAAAAGGAAAGAATAAAATTGAATTGATGACCTTGTCACAATGATGAATGAAAATTAATAATGTAAAAAATGTCATATGAGGCTCAAGTTTAATAAGTTTATAATCTGGATATATATCAAGCTTGAAGTTGGTGAAAAAAATATAAAATGTTACTATATATGTATATTCATGATAAATAATATAAAATATGATATATTATATAATTTTATAAAAATATATTATGTATCATGTAATTACACATAAAAAAAAGCTCAGAATTACCGACACTTCATACAATTGTAAATGTAGTTTTCCCTACTGAAAACAACTTCTGTGATCTTTGCACATTTTTTGTGATACCACTATAGTGGTATCACAAATTACATGTACTGCATTGTGCCATTCGCATATTCGAATTTTGTTCATCACCTTTTTCATAGGGTCTCCTGCACACACAGTAAACCTGTATCTGGATCAGGGGTGCCTACAAGGGGGGTCAACGACGCAGACTGCGTCGTTGAAATTTTAGGGGGGGGTTTAATTTTTTATAAAAATTATTAATAAACAGCCAATCTTGATAAAAAAAACTCAGCTAACTCTGATTCTTACTCATTGTCTGCCCCCCCCCCCCCCCCCAGCCAACGCAACTCCCCACTAGCCGACGCAACACCGGGGGGGGGGGGGGGGGCTCAGAAGTTGTACTCTGGCGAATTTTTATTTGGTTTAAAATAAAACACAAAGTGGCAAGATAATCAAAAGTGGCTCCAATTTTTTTTTATATTTTTGCCTTCAAAGAATAGGGATGGGCAACCATAATTCAAAGCAACACCAGGGAAAAAAAGGAGTTATAAATTATGTTCGTTGGCGTCTACCAGACGATACGATTTCTGACAATTATTTCCAATAAACAATCCGATCACTGTAACAAAGTGTAAACACTCATAAATCGCACGCAGTTTATAAAACATTTCGGTGAATTGATGACGTTCGCATTATAGTTTGCCAATGGAATCAATGAGATATTCCCGCCATATTTTGCAGCTGGCTCATAAATCTTTCGAACTTAACTTTGTATAACATTTTTACGCATTAATGACCTTCGGATAAAATTTTTGACTTTTTCCCGCCAAATTAGACTCGAAGCCAAAATAACTAAATGATTGCTTGAGAATCAGTAGGAAAATACTTGTCGTCTTGTCTCAAATGTGACGGGTCTGGGTAATTGAAGATAATTAAATAGTGCAATTCCGAGTTTCACGGTAAGAATTTTGTTATATTTAACTTTAATTTTTTTTAATTTTAGGTTTTTTTTAAGTGAAGCAATCTCTGTAAACCTTATAAAATAATTCTGATGTGTTTGATAATGTCAAATGTGTTGCATTAAATAAAAAGCTATACAAAGATAAACTTTTTTTATGCATTAAGAATTGAGGGAATGAATTGGAAGCCGTTTTTGATTGGATCACGTGTCCGGCTATTTTTATTGTTTTAAAAAATAATATAATTACATAAATTTTGAGCGGAATTTTTTACCAATTATTTAGATTCCGATAGCTTTGGCTGTAAAGAAAACCTTTTTAAAGGAAAATTAAAAATAGCTTGTAATTCCGTATTATAAAAGATATTCCAAAAGGTGCTTCCCTTTTTCGATTAGGGGCAACTCTGCTTTGACCTCTCAGTAGAAAAATATTTAAGAAGAAAGTCAGTACTGGGGTTTTAATTCTTGGGATAAAGTTAAGTTACCCCATTCGATGGTACTTGAAATATCATTTTACTATAAGGTTTTCTATATACACCGTAAAGATGTAGTTAGAGGCTACTTTGGTTAGGTACTCCCATTTGCCCATATAAATAAAAAATCCTCACCGGTTTTTTTAGGGGGGGGGGTAATAATTTTCTAGGGGGGGGGGGGGGGGTGCGTCGTTAGCTCTGGGGGGATCGGCACCTCTGATCTGGATATCCTGCATTTTGTTTATTTCCGTGCGTTTAACAGTTTCAGGAAATTGGGTAAAATGTCCATTTTTCAAATATTTCTTTAAATGTGACCTAAAAGATGAAGTATCATATATTATCTCTGAAGGGCAACAGCCCCTTGCCAGGGAAACAGCAAATGCTATTATCTTTATAAAATACATATCTTTAGTTTAAACGCGTTTACTGAGAAATGTAAATTTTTGCTTTAAAAACTTTCACGTAATGCATGATTTCACAAAAAGTTTTATAGATAACTTCACCAATTTTGTTTCCAGCATATTGATAAAACTGTTTTATAGGCTCTGAACTAGAATTATAGGGTTCTATATGTAATTTCATTTTTTATAGCTGGTTTTTCAAAGTAACAATTTTTTTTTAAAAAAAGACAATTTTTAACGAAAACCCTTAGTATTGTGTCTCGATGAACAATATTTTTCCCCTTTTCAATATATCAATATATTCAATTATTTTTTTTATGAAATAAGATTTTGCGTAACGACGTTTTACTCCCTAATTTAACAACATAATAGCTAAAAATGTATTAAAGAGGGGAGAATTTGTATTCTCGATTTGTTTTCTGTATATTTTATCGATATAAGTGTAAAAAAATTATTTATAAATTATATGCTTCATAAATAATGGTTTTCAAAAAAATTATCTCGAATGTAGGTGGATACCTTAAAAGGGTTATGTTTTTCTGGCATCATAAGTTTGCCTGACCGGGAAGCTGATCCCCCATAACCCTCCCGCCCCCCCGCTGCCACCATCCCTGCCTGAAAGAAAACATATTCATTAGTTTGGGTTTAACTTATTAAATATAAATGATAAGATTTTTTTTTGCCATTGAAATGATAGATACGATTGCCATCGATTTTTGCCATCATTCGCTTAGGTCTCTCTGACGTCATTTTCTCCGGTGGATGTGAAATCGCTAGCACCCTTCTGGTGCGCATCCAGAAATTCTTCACTTCAGTTTAATAGTTCTCATTAACCATTCCTGAATTTAATTTTATTTTCTTAAAATGTGAAAGGGTTTTTAACTAAATATTAATTTTATTGTTGTCTATAGAGAGATTTTTATTATATTTATAATATCTTTAGAAACACTATACATTTATCCGAAGATCTCCAGGTGAAACAGTGCAAAAGTAAAACAATGATATTTAAAATATATGCTATCAACACTAATTTATTGCACACATTGAGTTATAAGGAAAACTGGAGTGAGGTGTGTGATTCACTGAACAGGGCAGCAAACGAGCCGGTTCAATAACGAAACGCGGAGGAATACACAGCACTGCAGCAGAAACGAACTGGGCAGAAAACCTAGAAACTTGCCTATTTCGCTATTGGTTTCGTCTTCGCTGGTTCTTAGTTAGTGATCCACATTGCTATTTCTTAAAAAAGTTGGAATTTAAAGTTAAAGAAAGTTAATTCTTTCGAACTAAAAATGTTAAAATACATTTAGGAGCCCAAGTCAATATGATAGAGGGGTCTCATACAAGCATTGCATACAAGTGTAGGGAAAAGAGTCCTTTTCTGCCTGGTTCGCTCAAAAGGGTGTGAGTGGGTTTTTGGCCCGCTGACACTTCATTCCAGTTTCCCTTCTAGCTCAATGGTTGCACAGAGTTTATATTTTTCGGTAAATTTTTGTGTTTGCCAATTCTTTAGACTCCTATGTTTTGTGGATCCATGCCTAAATTGATTGTATACACACAGAGAAGGAAAAAACAGATGAAGATAATGTCTGCAATGTATTGAAACATAAAACTACCCTACCTTCAGATAAATTATCTTTGTAGTATAAGCACTACATGTATAGATGTTTGTATTTTGACATATATTTATAATACTTCTAGTGTTTCTATGAATGTGCACTTTGAAAAAGATTCATTTCATCCATTATTATATTTTTATTTTGTTTTTTAAAAGTAAATCAGGCATGAGTTTGGTAACAAGTTGGATGGTCATCCGAGCATGATATAAAATGCTGCTCATTCTGACAAAATTATCTTTAGGTAGTAGAGCAATTCCTAAAAGGTTAAGAACCTCATATCATTTGAGTCATCTACACTGAAAATGTTACAGATACTAACATGACTTTTAAATTAAGGAATTAGTATTTTTTCTTTTTACTTAATTTCTTTCTTAACTGTTTATGTATGAAGCTTTTTCCACTATAAATTTTATGGTTTTGAAAAATTACCTAATTATGTAATAGTGTTAATCAGGGATTGGAAAGTTACTTTTAAAAAGTAACTCTGTTACAGTTACAGTTACTTAATCAAAAAAGTAACTCTGTTACAGTTACTTAATATGAAAAGTAACGTGTTACAGTTACTTAATACGAAAAGTAACGATTCACAGTTACTTTTTGAAATTTCAAGTTATAAGGAAAATTGAAATTTAGCCATCTTACCATTTTTCAAAGGTTAGGTTAGGTTTGAATTATCGTCGCACTAGAGCTACACTAGGGCTATTGGCGACGGGCGTCGTATTTTAGAACCACAGTCAAGTGACGGGCCAATACCTGAATAGGCACCCAACGCAACAGTTAAGGGCGACATCGTACGCAGCGTTAGGACTTTGAAAAATATATAACGTGCACTCCCTTTCACGGGGTATTATTCGTCGGACATTTTTGGCTGCACGGGCCGTTTATAGGTCGGCAGTTATTTTGGCGATGCCCGGACCCGAACCTGGGACCTTTCGCATGCTAGGCGAGTGCCTAACCGACTGGCCATTTTTCAAAGAAAACCACGATTAACGAAACATAAGCACAAACAAAATGCTGAAATTATAATTAATGATTTTTTTTTATTTAACTTCAATCCTGGTTCAATCCAAGAAATAGGTGTGAACGTGGCCCTCTCTCTCTTTCTCTCTCTCTCTCTCTCTCTCTCTCTCCACACACTTTGTTGTTGGTCATTGTTGTAGAACCCATTCAGGTTCAGGCAACACAAAGGGGTTTGCACTGGTCGAAACTTGCCGAACGACAACCTGCTTGACAGTCAGTGTGATTTATTTCAAAACCCTTCTTTTAGGTAGAAGCCTGTAATTACGGGTCTTAAAATGTGATACTTGGAAAGGTAAACAGACAAGGGGAAACATTCGTACTTAAACAATTCTGGCTGAAAGCAGTCGTCACGCCTTTAGCAGCCAAACTGGACAATGCATTTTGCTTTTTCCCTCCCAAGAAAAGCTCATATTTCGTGAATGCGAAAGTTTGGAAATATATATATATGTTCCCTTCTTAGGAGTGGAATTTCAAAATAAGCATCAGACAGCCTTCGGAAAGTAACGGAAAAGTAACGCAATTTTTCGTTACTTCGTTACCGCTAAAAGTAACTAAGTTACAGTTACTTTCTGAAAAATGTAACGGCGTTACCCGACGTTACCTAAAAAAAGTAACTGTTACAAGTAACGCGTTACTCCAATCCCTGGTGTTAATGGTACCAGATCTTATTTAAACAATTAAATGCAAAGAAAAAACTTACTGAGATGTTATTAGTTTTAAAAAATTTCTTTTAATACACATTGTTTGGGTGAACCTGTACCTATTACCTGCCATACCAGTTCCAGCATTTGTGTTTTTATTTATGCCTAAATAAATAAAATACTACCAATACATACTTTCTAGAAAATCCTGAATTGTTTTTTAAGTAGTAAATGTTAAGGTTTTACAAAAATAATGTTATTGCCAATATAAAAAAATGTGTTTGCTGGTTGATACTAAAAAAAGTTATACTTAAATATAACATTTTCAGTTTTTAAACTATTTTTTTTCCCATTTTAAGGTCGTGATGCAACAAGAGCTTATATAACAGGAGATTTCACCGAGGCTGGCCTGATTGATGATGTTAGTGATTTTGAAGCAGCCTCTCTTGCTAGTTTGGAAGATTGGTTAGGCTTCTATAAAGAAGAGTATAAATATGTTGGTAAGAAAAATGAAACAGGTTAATTTCAATTGCTTACTATTACAACCCATTCCTGCTTCTCCTATCTCCCTGTATGGTTTTCCAGAGAATGACAGGGCTGGGGAGCCCATCTGTTAAGGTGTTTGCTTTGCAGGAGGAGTCCCCAGGTATAGGTCCGGGCATCGCCAAAATAACTGTGAACCTATAAACGGACTGTGCAGCCAAAAAGTCCGACGAATAATACCCTGTGTAGAAAGAGTACACATTAGATATGCTCCAAAGTTCCAACACTGCATACAACGTCACTCTTAATGGTTGTATTGGGTTTCTACTCAGGTGTTGGCTTGTCACTTGACTGTTTTTGTAAATTACGACGCCTTTAGCCAATAGCCCTCATGTAGCTCTAGTGCGGCAACATTTCAAACTAACCTAACATAAAACCACTTGAGAGACACCCTCCCCCCCCCCACTTCCACTCCACTTGTTTTTTGGAGAGCAGTAGGTTAACCTCACAGCAAAGCCTATATATATATATATATAATATATATATATATATATATATATAATATATATATATATATATATATATATATATATATATATATATATATATATATATATATATAATATATATATATATATATATATATATAAAATCCTAATGTGTTTTCTGGAAAACCACACATGGTGGTGGGGGTAGCCAAGCTTGTGTTGTAATTGTAGGGAGTATAGGAGGTATGGTAGTCAAGGGATACTACACGGTTTTTGTATGAAAGATGCTGTCTATAATTTATAATTTTAGTTATTTGGCAGTTTCCAGGGTGTCAGACATAAACTTTTTCTAAATTTCTAGTTAAAAAACCTAAAATTACTTATATTAAAAGTTTTTGAGTTTGTCAAAAGAAATTTTTAAGACTTATGCATGTCTGATGTGTTATAAACTACAACAAACATTTCTTAAAATATTTTAACTTTTAATAATTAATTGTTTACTCCTGGTTCGAAGAGTAAAAAAAATTAAGGGAAATGTGTATCTAACACCATGAGTAAACAAGTTAAAGCATTTTTTAAATTTTTAAAATTTAGTTCTAAGTAGGAACATTAAGCAATTTATTATGACTAACATGGATGCACGACTGTATCATTTATGTTTGAAAGCTCCTATCTCCTGAAAAAAAATGTATCTTGGGGCATAAACCTGTTTCAAACAGCTGATTTATTTAAAAATGTTTCTTTTTATTCTCAGGCAAAGTTGTTGGTCGCTACTATGATCAGGATGGCCAGCCAACCAAAGAGCTCCTATCAATCAAAGAGAAAATGAACACCGTTCAGAAGAACAAGTATCAAGATGAAGTGGATAAGCAGACCTTCCCCCCCTGCAACTCAGAGTGGAGCAAAGAGAAAGGCAGTAAAAGTGTTGGTGTAGCAAGAAAAGGTGGAGTTGAACACTCTTTTTATTACTAAAGTTACAGTTAACATTCAATTATATGAGCAAAGGAATCAAAACATGAACGATTCCCACATATTTTTTTAATATTCAATTAGATAATATAGAGAAAGGATATTTTTGTAGAAAAATTTTAGCATACCAATGCCACATTTAATAGTTCAAGTTTAAAGATATTAGTTTGGAAGTACAAAAGTGTGGGACGAATATAGGCCAGGGGCCCAGCAAGATTGGTCCATAAAGTTTACAAATTATTTACCAGTCTCCAAAAATATCGAGATTCTTCTTGTTTTCTTCCACTTTCTTTGAATATACAACATAATCTGGTAAAGCATTCCACTCATTGATAACTCTATTGTAAAATTAATGCTTCCTTGCCTCCTTTCATGGGTAATGGGATATTTTTAAAAATTGTATCGATACTTAGGGGACATACATAAAATTACGTCGCGCAATAATTTGACTTTTTTGACCCCTCCCTCCCCCTATGTCACGCTGCCGACACGTTTGATAGAACCCCCCCCCCCCCCTAAAATAAGGGTCACGTTGTTGCACCCCCCCCCCTCCCCCCCTTAAAGAAAAAGTTAATTTTAATATTTCCCTTTGTTTCTGAAATTTGAAAAAAATGCAATTGATATTTATATTAAAAAAAAATTAATTTAGAAAGTAAAAAAAAAATTGAAAATTTATCTTGGTTAAATAATTTATTCATAGGAATATAACCCCAACATTGTATTTACATTTCCGTTGTCCAAGGTCTAACTAGCCATTCGCTAATGTCTTCTAAAAAAAGGGTCTGAGAGTAATCGGAACTGTCTAGTCTAGTTCTGGGTCATTTGGTGTTCGTCAGGTAGTTGCCCAGTCCTCTAATTGGTAAAGATAATGGTCGCAATTTTGCGTGTTACAAAGAACCAATACGAAAAGGTCTGTAAAATATAGGAGACTAATAATGCCGACATTGTTGCATATATAATAATCTCCCCATCCTCTTTTGAAATAAAACTGTTTCTTACAAAAAAAGATTTCAAATTTTTTTTCTCAAAAACTTTATTGTATGTACAACAGATTTTCCTTGCAAAACTGGAAATTTTCGAATCGTTACGTCACAAAAAGCGATTACCCCACCCCCCTCCATGTCACGATCCAGTTTGTTGGTGCATACCCCCCCCCCCCCCCCCCTCTGAGCGTGACATAATTTATGTATGTCCCCTTATTTTTCTAAAGTATTCGATTTAAATACATGTAAAACTAGGGCTGTGTATCATAGGGGCATTGTAACTTATTTTATTGCTTCTTATTCCAGCGGTGGTGTGATCGTAGTTGGGTCGGTGTACCGCGTGAGCTACATGTTGAAGGTCGAGACCCTCGCTGTGGTCTGCATCAAGAACTTTGGACCCCCCTCTCTGGGCCAAGACACCAAAAAGAATCGGGGGACTTGGACCACCCTGGACTGAAGGAATATCCAGGATGTCCGGAATTTCTGAAACGTGCAGTGTTTCACATCCTTGAGAGAGGGTATAGCGCTGGTTGCAACGTGCCTTAGGGAGTCGGATGGTTCTATCTCGCCCATGTTAATTTTCTAACATTAGGAACATTTTTCTCCGGAACTATATGAGATATCACTATGAACCTTTTTTATAGTTTGTCCCTTGCATATAGCTCTTGATTTTAACTGGGAATATTTCAAAGTATAAAAAAAAAAACTTTTACAGTGATTTTTTAAAAAATAGTATTGAAAAACACACAAAAAAAATCAGATTTAAAGTTATATAATTTTTTTTTAGCTGAGATATTTAAAATTCCTCAGTTTAAATCAAAGAGCTATATGTAAGGAACAAAATATGATAAAGTTCATAATGATATCCTCATATAGTTCTTGAGAAAAATGTTCTTAAAGTGAGGAAAATTAACATGGGTGAGATCGAACCATCCGACTCTCCTTAATGAGCCTCTAAAAAAAACTTCTAAACGGTTTAATGGGCCTTTAAACTCTTTCCAAGTCCCTTTATTTTCGAAAATGCACCCCAAAACTCTTAAATTTAACTTTTCTTACATTTGTTAGTATTGAACAATGACTATTCTTCAGTGTTTATGGGTGAAGTTTCTTTATAACTTTTTTGACTATATGTTATTGGAGACATCTGCAGAAAGGATGTAGCACGAAAATTAAATTTGATAAAACACTGTGTTACCTAACATGGTGAAAATATGCAGCAATTATAATTTTTTTTTTGTATATATTCTTATACATTTATATATTATATAAAAAAAATTCTAATTATTTTTTCTGTTTCTTTTATAATAGAAAAAAAAATATTTAATAAATTTTATTTTAAGTTTTTTTTATTTTAACTTAATAAACAATAAGTAATTTTTTAATACAAAGTTCAAATTAGTTTCTATTCTCTTTATTTTATGGTAGTTAATGCAATGTATGGAATTATTTATGCAATTGTTCATTTGCTGTAAATGAATACACAAAAATGTTTGGAAAAGTCAACACTGTTTAAAAAGCTAAAATTTAATCTGTCACTGTAATTTTCGTTCTCGTGTCCAATTTTACATGTGCTAATAAATGCATGAAATTATGCCTTGGAATAATACTCATACATAACCTTTAAAACTTTAAAGTGTTTGGAAAACCAGCTTATTCAAAGTTAGTGGTAACCTTATATATAATTGTAGATATATATTGGTCTGTGATGTTATTAATTACAAAGAATTATGAATGTTGATCTTTTGAAAATAAATAAGAGTAAACATGTGCCTTTATGAGAAAGTATTATAACTCAAAAAAAATATTTGTTGCAATGGATGTAATTTTTGGCCTTTGATATGGTTAAAATTATGAGTGATATAATTTTCCTTTGTCTTTCATTGTGTTAAGACATTGCATGGTCTCCAATATAGTTGGTGCAGTGATAGTTCACTGTTATTACAACACATATGTTACATATACTTAACACAATTAAATATACTTTCACATATTCAATAATCCTTATTTTTTAAGTTTTCTCATTGTCATATTAGTTGTTCTCTGGTGAATGATGTTATGTCAAGGGCTGTTATAAAAATTTTGGTTGTTCAACATTTTTTAATGCTAAGTTCCCATGGGTTATTTAAAACTTCTAACAGCAGAGGTGCTTTGAAAAACTATGCATTTTATACTTAGCCATTGAAAAGTTTAGTCCATTTTTTTTTAAATCTTGAATGCATAAATAGAAATGTATAGCTGAGTTGTTTAATGGAAGGTTCATGTTCAATTATGTCTTATTTAAGTTGAATTAGTTTTATAATGATTAAATTGTAAATATTGCTTTTTAATGTACCGTCAGTGCGGGTAACTGGCCAAAATCATTGTTTTTTTTACAAAGAAGAAAAATTAAACTACAAAACCGATTTACACACTTTAAAATCACTAATGCATTTTAAGTATTGTACTTTTAGGAATAATTTGCAGGCATTTTTGTTACATTTTATAAGTTTTTAAAAAAATGGTACTAGTTTAAAAAATTTGGATACGATTCGAGTCCAGGAGGGTAACTTTGGCCACAAGCACGAAGTACTTACCAAACGTACCATTTACTGCTTTTTGGGCTGTGTAATAAATTGAAATTGCAATATAAAACTACTAAACATTAGAATTATTAGTTTTTAAAGTTTATTAGGTGATTTCAGGATAAATACAAGAGAAATTCTTATTTGTTTCAGTTTATGCTGCATCGCCCAATGATTTAGCCGCAATACTTTACAACACTTTCAGCTGACATTTTTAAAAATTAATTTACATTTCTAAAAAGAAAATCAACTCATGCATTTTGAAAACCAGATTTAATGATAATTATTTTCATAATCAAAACGCAAACGATATTATAATGAAAAGAAAATAACATATTAGTAATTTTGAATTCTAAAAAGTTTACATTTCTAGCATTAGCAATTTTAAATGTCGTTCTATATTATGTTTAAAACCAGTTTTAAAAAGACATAATAATATAGAATATTCATAAGAATAAGATTAAATGTATTATATAAAAAGAATCTCGATTTTTGGTTAATTTTTAAAGTGTAATATAGCATAAGGAAATCATTGTAGCTATGGCCAAAGTTAGCCGCATTCGTGGTCAAAGTTTCCCGGTGACAAACAATTAAATACAGCTTTTGAAATATTCAACATAGAATAAAATAAATGGTGGGATATTATTCCAATAGATTAAAGAATCGTAAAATTTTGAAGTATTTACTTACTCAATATTGAATGATTTTTGAACAATTCTAAATGAAGTTTACTGAAGTAGTTTTTTGTTCTTCAACGCTTGCAGAAATAAAACACACTTTTTTGGTGTTGTCAAAACTAAAATAGAAAAAAAGTCTTATATTAAATTAAAGCCAATGTTGCCACCTTTCTAAAAATGCTAACTAATTTAAAGTCTGATGATTTTGAGCAGAGAAATTTTAGAACAAATATTTTTCCGACGCATGGCCAAAGTTACCCTCCATGGCCAAAGATACCCGCTTTGACGGTAAATAAAATCATGTTTATGACAGTAAAGTCATGGACTTGTTTTAATTTTTGGTTGATATTATCCATAATTAATATTCAAGTGTTCTTAAATTAGCTTGAAAATGTTTAACGAGATTTGCCTACGAATGACATTTCGAATTATTATCTTTTTAATTATTTGTGTTTTCAATTGCACACACTTTTAAATTTCTAACGAGGAATGATTAGAACATTTTAATTTTATATTTTAGTTGCAATCCTTTCCTCAAAATGTTAATGGTACAATATCAAATATATTTTGATTTGAAATGTTGACTTGATTTTAACATGTATATTAGATTAGATAGACAAATAGATACAGTGATAAAGCTATTTGGTTATGATTATTTTAAACTAACCTTTATACAGAATTTATATCAATATAAGTAGAAATAACCACCACCTTTAAAAATGTGTTTTATTTTCTGCATGCTATGTTGTATTGTGTGTTAAAATCAAAATAATATACTGGGTAAGTAATAATGAATATTTTTTACGCTATTGGCTGTAACTATTCAATGAAAAATATAATGAGATACAGTCATAGAGCTATTTGCTATTTAGTTAATTATTTTAAACTAACCTTTATTCCAAATTTGTATCAATATAAGTAGAACAACCATCAAATTTTAAAATTCATTTTGTGTTTCTGCACACTATGTTGCAATAAAAATAATATACTTAATGCTGAATACTTTTTTTTTTACAAACGGCTATAATTATAAAATATAACAATACGATTAACACAGAATGTAGATGGAACTCCGAAATTTCTTTGCGTAAGGCACAGGTGTCATGAAGCAGAAGCCTACTTAATTTGAACTTTAAAAAGACTGTATTTAGAGATGTCACCTATATCCGAATTACCGTAGCTGGCAACAGCAAAAAAAATATATACATTTGGCGTAGAATATGAATCTTTGTATCCGCTTCTTTTTGAATGTGTTATGCCAGGGCCAGTTGTATGGGATTTCAGGAGAAGTATTAGAATGTTTTAGTTCAATAGTTGTAGCAAAACATGAAGAAAAACAAAATATACAGGTAAATTTGTTAAGCATTGCCGGTTGAAATTTAGGACCACTATTTTTTTTTAATCTTATTGTTACATATGATATTCCAATCTCTAGATGTACTGATGCTTTATAATTTAAACAAATGAGTGATATTTTTGTACATATTTATTGCAATTTTTAGTTGTATTGTTTTCAACTACTTAATTTACTTTATAAATGATTTTTAATTCTTAAACTGTATTTGGGATTTACTTGTGTTAATATTTAAAATTTTTATATAATTATTATTTTTAAATTTTAAACATAAATACAGATATTTTTTTTTCTTCCTCAAATATTGTGAGAGTTCGAAATATGTTAACTATAGGAACTTTATTATTTTTTCTACTTTTTATACAAACAAGCAGAATAAATTGTTGCTTTTAAAACAAGTTTTTGTTAATTTCTTGAACTTAATTCGTTTATACTCCATACACACCAATATATACAAATATATATTTTTAAATCAAATTACTGTTTTGCAAGGGTACACTATTTTTATTATGAGTATAATCTATTTAGTTTACTATCTATAACACAAAAGGTATGCTTAAATTAATGTGAAAAATAACTTAAATTTTCTATATCAATTTATTATCAAAATTATAATTCAATTATTACTTATATAGTGTTATCTTTTTTAAAAAAAAACACAAATTAACTTTAGTCATTATATAATACTTTATTTTTTTATACAAATGTACATCAATTAACATTTAAAATTCTAAACCATTACACATCACAGAAGTTCATTTTCATGCAACAATATCGATTAACTTCCTACGAAGCTCTCAAAACAATTGTTTGGACATTCCTTTTGGACTTGCTTTAAAAATCACATGAATTTTGTTGTATAAAACTAAACCAAAGTGTCATTGCCAAAAATATAATTAAGAAACAGTACTAATTTAAAGTTTCACTATTTTATTTACATCCTTTTGTTGACCCTTAATTAAAAAAAATATTTCAGAACTTATTTTTTTACTTGAGGTTTTTTATTAGGGAGGCGTCCAAAAATTGCGTGATGCGTTTTTTTTTTTTTTTTTTTTTTTTGGGGGGGGGGGTCGTCAAGCAGAATATCGCTAAATCTCACGTAGTCGGAGGGGGGTTTCGTCAAAGTTCACGTAATATTCCTCGCAAAAAAAAAATCAACATAAAATATATAGCGAGAAAATCTAGTTAAATTCCAGTAAAGTAGGTTTCTCGAATTAAATTTGCAAAATCTTACACGGTAATATTTACCGTGGCTTTCCGAACCACATTTCAGATTGTCGGAGCTTTAAAAAACTATTTGAAATTGACCAAAACAGGAATCAAATATAAAAAAAATACGAATTAAAAAAAAATCTCATGTAAGATTCCGGGGGTTGGGTGGGGATGAAAGAACTCTCATCAGAAGGGGCGGAGGGTCAAAAATTCGTCAAAATCGCATCACGTGATTAATTGACGCACCCTTATGTATATTTATTAGGAAAAATTTGTTGGTCAAAAATTACATTCATATATGTACAGTTTTTATTTTTAAATTAATATTTTATATTATGTTTAGTATATTTTGTTTTCTTTCATGATATTTTCTTCTTATTATAAAAAATAATCCTTTCAATAATCACAATAGTATTTTAATTAAAAAAAAACAATGGAAATGTAAACAGTTGTAGTTTAATCTAAATTTATTTCCGAAACTTCTTATTTCATTTTTATGTTAAAATTTTTTCTGAAATTAATATTTATCTCAACTATACATAACATATATATTTACAGGTTTTTTTGTTAAATTTAATATTTTAGATGATGCTTATCATAGTTTGTTTTATTTCTTGATATTTTTACTTATTATATGCACAATAATATTTTATTTAAAAAAAACCGAAAACGTAACTAGTTTTAATTTAATGTAAACTTATTTTCGAAATTTCTTATTTTTTTATATTAAAACTTTTTATGATATCAATATTTATCTCAACTATACATAACGAACTTCTTACACATCAATATATTTCTAGAATACCATCATGCATCATTGTATCTACCATTATATAAAAATGAATAACACTTTAAACATTTGAAAAACAACTTTCTGGTCTAGTGATCAGTAAATAATATTTTAAATGAGCATTTTAAAACCACCAGAAAAGAGAACCACACTATACTAACATACACTCACAACCTACTTCTAAGATAAAGAAACGACTATATCTATCATAATGTTTAACCACTTAACAGTTTAGAAGGTGTGTGGTAAGTTTCATGACTTTTCTTATGCTCTGTCGTACGTGGAATTGTATTTTTTAAAATAGTTTTTCTCAGTCTTTTCAAATTTCAAAGCTTTGTTCCAAGGTCTTTTATTTGAAACTCAAAAGTATCACCCGAACCAATATACCTTCTGGAGTTGAGCAGCCTGCGTACGGGTTGCCACATTTATTTTCTATTAGGTTGATCGAAATATGAATAATTTGTTTCAGAAACCCCAAAAGTCACAATTTAATGAAAATTGAGTTTTTGATGTTACTAAATTCATCCTGTGTAAACACACATTCTTTGAAGGAATCCTGTTAATCCAGTGATTTTCAAAGCCATGGGAAGCAACCGAAGATAGCATTTCGAGGAGAAACCCGTTGCTGTTAAAACCGTTATTATTATTTTTTTTTCAATTTCTCGAAAACTATGTTTCGTGGACTTATGGGGTTTCTGAAAAAAAAATAATGCAATTGTTGTTGAACATAAATAGACAACTGGAACAGCCACGCTCAACAGTGATGACACAGTTACGTCAAGCATTGTCCTCTTGCTCACAAACAAACCACGCTCGAATTGTCCATTCCGCATAAGTTGAACGAATAAAAAGACGAATCAATCGCAGACTCTTTAGCGGAACGTTGGACAGTCGAGTTATTGAGATACAACAGCTGCTTGGCTCCTTAGAAAAATTCTGCTGTGGTGTAGGCTTGCTTTCTAGGAGGTGTTGACTGAAGAACAAAACAATATCCGCAGAAACTTTTTCCGTTTTGTTCGATGGATTGATTGAGAAAAATAAATATGTTAAGTGGTTATAGTACCTGCAAAGTTGTTAAAAATTCAAAAAGAAGGTGTACTCAGAGTTTGATCTATATTTGGCTATTCTTTTTCTTTCAGTTATAAGTATTGAAATGTAGAAGTGGGTGTCAAAACTTGGCACAACTTGGAAGGACGGTGGAGATTGATTTTGAATATTTCGGATTTTCGGCTCTGCTTTTGTATTAGAGTAGTGATTAGATCTGTTTAGATTATAAGATTATAATTTTTTTTTCTGAAATGAAATAGTATCAGTTTTATAATACAATAATATTTAGTTGTCATTCATTGGTAAACTGATCAGATTAGCTTATAAACCCACGCCGTTTTGTTTAAAACTCTAAATGAGTCTAAATTTGCTATATTGAATAAAATGTAATTATTTTTTAAAATATAGATATACCACAAAATAGCATTACATAATAAATATGCATTTTAATGTACAATATTCTATTCCTAATAATTTATTGTACAGTTACTAACTATAAGAACTATAATTTGTTTGATGAATTTTCTATTCTATTAAATGCAAAGTGTATTAATGTAATATACTTAAAAAGAAATAAAGTATTTTATGAATTATAATATAATATTGCACCATTTTTCCATCACAATTAAAGTTATATATTCCTTGTAGTATATACTATTAACCGTCATAAAATTTTAACATTATTACATCGCAAAACATTTATACATATATTTAATATTTAAAATTATAAGATATATATTTATCATCGCAAAACATTTATACATATATTTAATATTTAAAATTATAAGATAAATATTTATCATCGCAAAACATTTATACATATATATTTAATATTTCAATCATAAGAAAAAGATTTTAAACTGCATGATTTTTAGATGTATTCAATTTTTTTTAATTATTTCAAATACACTATTTTTTAAAAAAAAATATTATAACAAATAAAAGCGGTTAAGCGACAAAATGTATTGTTTAAAAATACTTTTTTTTCTCATTTGCACGTAACTTGACCAAAGACATACGTGCAACCTACATTATGTAAAAAAGCTTAAATAATCTTTTCTGAAATTCATTTTAATAATGTCGAAAAATCAGTCATTTACCAAATTAAAAATCTTTAAGTTACGATCAGGAGAATGAGTATGTTTCAGGTCTTGAGTGGCAACAGAAATATTAATGAAAATAAATACTTTCTCGAGCCTCGATTGGTAAATCCATGCCATGTGGGAACAGAGGAAACCAACAGGAGCACCGATAGCAAAAAGGGTAAGAACGAAAGCTGGAAGAAAATTCGTCACCTGAATAAAACTTAACTTCCAGTCTCAATAAGAAACTGCCTTTTTAATTCCATGATAACTTCAAACTGCTGTTTAAATTTTGGTATGGATATGACAGCACTGCCTTGTGAGATTGTCCCGGGACTTGTATCTTAAAATGTCACGCCGTCTGAAGCGGACGTTTTAGAAACGTTTGTCGCTTTAGTACCGGAATAAAAGGGATTCTCCGAGGTTGGGTTCGGAGTCTGAAGAGGAGGATTCATGTTCAAAACCACGCTGGCGTCTTGATAGTTTTCTTGGTCGAACAGCCTGCCGAAAGCGGGGAAGGAGTCAGAGTTACCTGGCGAATGAACGTCAGTGCTGTGATGATTCTGCTGCAGCGTAGCGGCTTGTGGCAAACAGTCGTGACTGACGCTTCGACCTGGAGACGACATGGACGGCGTGTTGGCGCACTGGTCGTCTTCCCGGATGGTCGGAAGACACGGACTGGAAGGCCAGTCAGACAGATGGGGGGCACCCGAGAAGTCCAGGGACATGTGCGCGTCTCTGTCCGAGGCCACGTTTGGCGACGACGGTGACCGCGTCCCCAGCGTCGAGGCATCCGAGTTGTAACGATTGACGTTGTCCACCGACGAGAACTTAGTGTCCATCTCGATGACGGTTTCCTGCGAGCACCCGGAGGACATGGACGCCTGGTGGCTGTACTCGTGGTCCTTATTATTGTCCTTGACCTGCTCCATGCTCATCCATTGCGCCATGCTCATCAGGCGGCTGGACTGTTGTTGCGGCAAAGTGGGAAGGCTGCTCTTTCTAGCGGTCGGGAGATCGGGATTTGGCAGGAACGGATTTCTGCTGCTGATCTGGCTGACCGATGTACGACGGAAGCAGTTGTTTTCGGCCATGGAATGTGAAGGACGCCCCGCGAGATTCGCTAAGCTCGAGTATGAATTCGAATGGGATATGGAGGTGGCTTCGGACTTTCGCCACACCGAGCCCGTTTCTACCAGGCTGTACTTGCGACGTGTGCCAATGCCTCCCAGGTGTGCCGCAGAGGCCGAAAGCGCAGAGTGTTTCTTAGCTCTTACCCCTGATGCGTTCCTCGACCGAAGCACAGCGTCCCAGGAGAGGGCCTCGCCACTCGAGTGCCGTCTTCCCCTGTTTCTGTGGGTATTTATGTGGACGTTTTCCTCGAACTGTTCCACCAGCATTTTGAGTTCCCAGTCATTGGCGTCTTCCTGCTCGGAGTTGTCCTCTGGCTGATTAAGTTCTTCCTCTTGTCCTGGGTTGACGTCTTCCACTAGGCTCTCCGGCACGGTTGTGAAGATGGGCTTCAAACCGGAACACCACGGCGGCTCCTCGAGTTCAGGAGGGGGCGGCGGAAACTCCAGTCGCCATCCCCACTCTGGGTCAGTTACTGGAGGACCCTGAAAAAATTCATCGATTGAGAAAATGGATAGAAAATATGGGGTGCCTGCACTGCGCAATGGTGTCTACGCACCATTAATTCATTGAAATGGAATCAATTACTGTTATATATATTTGAGAAAAATATGCATGAATATGTATAGGTGTACTGGCTATCGCTGGAAGTGAGACACTGAAAAGATGAAACGAAACAAAAACAAAATTTAGCCAGCCAATTGACTGAAAACTTTTGTTTCCAACATGGCCCATCATTAATTTACAGTGCAATTATTCATAAATGTATGGAGAATATTTAAGATCTTGGAAGCTTTTTTGCTACTACATCAATTCCTGATAGTTAGTAGAACGACGCATATTGCTTCAGAATAAAACGAGTTCCGTCAGCTTTTTTTTTATTACTATGTCGACGATTTTCAGTCTTGTACATTAAACTTTTTTTACAGTTAGAACTTAATGTATGGTTCTATTACTTGGTCGTAAACTACATTTTTGAAATATTAAGCTTAGTTTATAGAGGTTGGAGCACGTTTTTCTACACGACATTGTTGAAATCCTTGCCCTGTAAAACTTGGGAAAACCTGCCCCATCGCCATGTTTTAACTTTAATAGTACCTTGACGAGTAGAGGATGAAATTTATTTGAAAAAGAATGCATAGTTTAGCAGAAAGAGAAACCACATTTTAGTATACTCAATGATACATTTGCAAGGTTAATAAAGGTGTGTTTAATTTTGGTTTGAATGTAAGCATGAAAAATAACTCAACTTTGAAATAAATCACAAAAACAGCTCTTACTACACTATTACAATACTAACATAGCAAAGATTCTTGTGGATATCATATGACGTGTTGCCTCATAAACCCAGCAGCCAGTTGGAGTCCCCTAATGGTTCATTTTCAATATAAAGCCGGGAGGAAAACTTACCCCATGGGAAAACTAGCTACGGTTACCCCCCTATCTAGACTAATGACTTTGACCACTGTTGTAAAAACTCAATAACTTTAACCTACAAGAAAAGAAAGTATACTAAATGACTAACTATTTCAGAAATAAAATATTCCAATTCATTGTTGTGATTACTGCAGTTATTGTCCTCCTATCCTATCACTTCTTAGCACTTTTGACCTGTGTTATAGACGATTCCAAACTATCATTCGTAAAACAAAAAGGGGTAAGGAAAATTTTGGTTTAAGCCTTAGCTAATATATTTGGCGATTCATTGCTTTTTTAGGTAATTTTTTTTTAAGGTTTAGAAACAGTTTCTCAATCTGAAGGACAATTCAAACTTGCATCGGGTTCACTATTATTGCATAGCTATATTTTAACTTATTGCGTTCCCCGCGGTGATACTGAATGAGTTAAATAATACATAATCATATAATAACACATAATAATACATAATAATAATATAAATCGTTTGACGATCATCGATATAGCAAAGAAATGTAAGTGCGATCGATGACGGCCTATCAATAATCCAACTATAATTCTCCTTTTACTAATAACCAATGTGTAGTTTTAGCGTGACACATTACTTCCAAACAAACTAACGCAAACAATTCCCTATGCTCGAAAAAACGCTATGGGGTGGATTTTGAAGGGCATATCACATGGATGCTCATTGATGCAACCTGCTGTGACGAAATCGGTAATGTATGCATTTAATTGGTTCAAGTACTAGGTTGGATCAACTAGGTCGCGTTAGGTTGACGGCGTTAAAGATATTTTCCTCAACCTCAACTCTTCCATAGCAGACAGTAGATTACATCCAACTATTGAGTTTTGCACTGAAGATATGGTTGAGTTGGAGAATTTTCGCTCGTGTGATACACCCTTTAGGGTTCTTTACCTGTTGTTAAAGTGGACTCTTCCACAATCAAAATATTTGAGGTGCCAGAAGTGACAGGATAACTATACTTGCCCGTGGCAATATTCTTCACCTGTGTTTCGTCATCCAAAGATGAGCTTTGTTTGGTGGTTCCGATCTTGCGCCGGACACTCACGGACGTGGGCCACGACTTCCTCTGCACCTTGAGCCTCTCTTGGAGCATCATCACTTCCTCGTCTTCGAGATCCCTCTCGTCGTCGTCGTCCTCGTCATAGGTGGGAGTGCTGCCATTGTTAACCTTGGAAGAAGATTTTTTTAATAAAAATTACACCATAGGAATTTGTTCAAAAATAAAATATTCCTGTTATTTTACTACAATAAATTTCTTCTGTTTTCTAAAACCACATAAATTTGCTGCAAAATTACTTAATATTTAAGCTATACACCGTAAAATTGCTGTTAATTGTTGTTAAACAGATAAAATAAGGTAAGCAATTATACAGATTGAACCTGTTGACAGCAGTTTTTTTTTCGGTTTGATTACGAAAAGTGAGTCTGGCTCCTATGCTAAAATAAAAGACAGCGTGCCTTAAAAACTGAACCTTAGACTTTAGTTGGGAAATGAAATTTCTAGGTGTGTGTGTGTCTTTTATTTTGATTAAAAGGTGACAGTTTTGTTTTAGCTTATTAAGACAGACATCTGTATACACTGTAAAAAAATTAGTCAAAAAACAGAATATTTCTGAGGGGCTGGGGAGCCCTGTCGGTTAGGCATTCGCCTAGCATGCGGAAGGTCCCAGGTTCGGGTCCGGGTATCGCCAAAATAACTGCCGACCTATAAACGGCCTGTGCAGCCAAAAATGTCCGCCGAATAATACTCCGTAGAGTGGGAGTGCACGTTAAATATCCTTCAAAGTCCTAACGCTGCGTACGATGTCGCCCTTAACGGTTGCGTTGGGTGCCTACTCGGTGTCGGCTCGTCACTTGACTGTGGTTCTAAATTACGACGCCGTCGCCAATAGCCCTCGTGTAGCTCTATTGCGACGATATTCAAAACTACCTAACAGAATATTTCTGTTATTTTCCTACAGAAAATTTCTGTTTTCCCAAACTACAGAAATAAACTGTAAAATTACTGCTCAATTTATCAAAAGAAACATTTTATCGGTAAACAGATAAAATCTGTAACCACTTATACAGATTGCACCTGTTGAGAACAGGTTTTTTTCCATTTCGAAAATTAAATTTGATATTTACAAAGTAAGTACTTCCGTGGACTTGATGGCTTAGTGGACAGAGCTCCTATTTCGTCAACGAGAGTTCGTGTATGGGTTATTGCCTGACGCTTTCTTTTTTTAAACTTTAAAACCAATGCAGAAAAAATGTGTTAGGCACGAATATTTTCTGTATTGCTTGGCTACAGGAAAATTTGTCAACAGATTTTGTCCGTAGCATACATATCTATATTATAACAGGTTTTTTTTTACAGTGTAGTTTTAAAAGTTTAAATGAAATTAAAGTGTATACTAAGAATCCTAGTATGCATTTAATTTTTATTATTTATTTTACTTTAACACGGTTTTCTTGATTCCTTTTCAATAAAAAATATGGCTTATAAAATAAAAACCACGCACTTTGATTTCTACATTACTTTTTGACCTGCTTCGACCTAAAAATTGTAAGTTATAAATTTAAAATCAAAAACAGCGCGCTTTAAAAACTGTACCTTACACTCTTAAAACAAAATAGTGAAATCCACTCCTACAGGGGAAGTGCATTTTCGGCACCGGAAAGGAGTGGAAATTAACTCAGACTGAGTTAAAACCGCTCGTTTTAAGAGTGTAGGACGTAGATTGTTTTCTTTTATTTCTTTTACACACTGCGCAAAAAGAGTGAAATCCACTCCTGTAGAGGAAGTGCATTTTCGGCACGGAAAGGAGTGGAAATTATCGCTCGTTTGTTTTAAGAGTGTAGACTTTACTTGGGAAATGAAAATATAAGGGGTTTTACTTCCATATAAGATGACAGGTATATCTCTGCCCGTTTAATTATAGCCCACAAATACTAAAGTCTAATATAAATCAATAATTTTTTTAAAGTGTTGGTGTTTTCTATGGTGATAACTTTTTTTTTCTGTGAATTCAAATACCGTCATCTTGTAAACATTAGTCTACTTAGTTTGCACAAATTCAGAAGTCAATAATAAAAATCGTCAATGATTACATACAGTCCATAGAAAGATAATTTATAAACATTTAACAAGCACTTAATTTATTATTATTATTATTATTTTTTTTGGGGGGGGGGGGGCCCCTAAAGTATATTGGACTGCAAAAATAAGTGTTTCTTGAAACTAAACTAGTTGACTAAAAGTTACTTTTTAACCATTTGAAACATTTTATCCTTTTAATTAATTTTTTTTTTGGGGGGGATGCTATAATTATGGTTAAAGTTGGATACGTATTTTCTATTATATAAGGAACATAATCTACGAATTATTTGGTGGTTGTTGATAGTAAATATTAAAATAGAAAATTTTATGACTTGTTGTGAAGTTGAGAAATGTGTAATGGGGACACGGAAAGGTTCTGACATTTCACCTATATTTCATTTTTATGTATAGTTTTAAAACAATAATGTAATAGAGTTATTATAGTTCTGAATATATATTTTTATTCCTTGAGAGTATTTTGAGAAAAAAACCTTTTTACAGTAATAAAAATAAATATTTTCATCGATCTGCAAGATATTGAGCTGGGACACAAATTTTAACATTTTGAGAAAATGTGTTATATATTCCTTCACTTTATTCCAAAACCTATTCCTAAATGTTGTTTTAACTTTCAGATCTATCCATAGTAGATAAACAGCTTCTGCATAATTTATAAGCTTTCTAAGTTATAGGCGATACTGATTAAACGTTTTAAATACACTTGCCTGCGATGTTTTTGCGAACTGAACTTAAATGAATAATTCTTATGTAATTTTGGTTTCTGAGTACGAAAAAACAGTGAAGTCATTCAGCTTTTTATAGATGAACTAAATTTAACTGAAAATGGGATTTTTCGGCAATTATTTGTGATTTATTTACTTTTAAAACGAAATTTTAGAAAAGTAGTTCATTTTCAGGAACTCAGCTACTTTGACGCATTTCTTGTGAGTCATTTTATGCAGGTAACTCATAATTATCAATTACGGAAGCGTAAACACATATAAATGGAGCATAATTATATTTTCCTGCTTCAAATGTTAAATTATACTTTTCATTTTCCTGAATCTATATAGTAGATATTATACCAATATCAAAATACACAATTATACACATATTCTACATCACAGATTTCTATTATAACTTCTTAATGTCCAAATTAATTTTTAAAAATCCAGTACAAAAAAGGCCAAATTTAGAAAGAAAAGTAAAAATTAAATAATGTCGTGCAAGAAGTTCCAGAATCAATTATGAAAGTTAAACTTATTATTTTTTTTAAATCGAAAATTTTTTCACATAATTTTTGCTGATTTTGTAATCTTCAAAGCTATGTCATACCTTTTTTTAAAGTCTTAAGGCTACCCCCCAAAAAATTAAGGTAATTTCAATATAATGTATGCATTGAATTTATTTGAAAAGAGCTTTGGTATTAAGTAGAAAATTTGAAATTATACATAAGTGTTATTTTCCATTTTTAATAAATTCAAAATTATTTACATTTGCCCAATCAGGATTCAAAAATACGTTGGTAAAAGCTCTTGCACTTTAGTTCACAGACAAAAACAAGGCTCAGGCTAGTGACACTATTTATATATGCTGGAAGAAAATACGCATTTTTCCAAGAATTGGACAAACTGTTGTTTTTACTGTTAAGTGTGTATTATAATAGGGAAACAACTTCTACAGAGTTTATAAATTTAGGAAATAATAGTTAATTTTAGGGAATAATAGTTATTATTAGTTAATAAATTTATACATAATACATATACATAAAAATAGTATTAGGGAATAAAAATATTATTAGGGAATAATATTTATTATTAGTAAAAAAATGTTATTATTCCCCTATAATTAAATTTACTAGTTATAATTAATTCAATTTATCATCAAAAGAGGATATAAGTGAACGCGGAAAAGTGATGCTCCTCCAATTATCTTGGCATGTTAGAGAAAAATAGACAAAACCTTAAAAAAAAAACTGGTGTAGAGCTACGAATTGGCTTACGTGTTTTATTTGAGGAGCTATATAAATAAAAAATATAAGACCCAAAAGGTTTTTTTTAACGTAGCACAGTAATTTATTATAATGTTAGATAGTTTGTGCTGCATACAAAACCACCTGATATAACACATTAGTTTAGGACGTTGCTTTAGGTTTATAGAGGTAGCTTTAGGTATGCTTTAGGTTTAGGTCTTGGAATATCGAATTTATCTACGATTGATACAAGTTTGAATACTGTGATTCATTTGTAAATATCAATAAATTTTACCACTTATACAGAATAACCTTCGTAAGACTCACTTCTTTCTTTGAAAATAGATTGTCCTTTCCGAATTCGAATTCTGGGACTGAGATAGAGGATGCTCCTAGGCTGGACACTTCTTCGAAGGGTTCATACGCATTGCTCTCATACTAAAACAGAAATGATGGCATTTTAGGTTTCATCGTCGAATGGAGCAACTTTGATCTTAGTGGTAACTTTGGTGCAAGGTTTTCTCGTAATAACTTTTCATTAAATACTCCTATTTAATATTTGTAAAAAAATCTTAATAAATATAAAAACCTCGTGTTTTTGCAGATAGTTACAATGCACTTCAGCATCTCAATTACTGACTGCATATTGAAGAGAGTAAAATCATTTATATCTCCAACAAACTAACGATTATCTTGAAACATCATGAAATACACCTGCTCTGGGTGCCATAACAAGCAGACATTCCTAAAAATGAAATGACAGACAAACTTGCCAAATAGGAATGCTTTCAAATCTAATAAACTAACATCTGAGGAACTTTTATCTATTAAAAATATACAACTGTCAAAGACTGTCTTGTTCCCCTTAGCAACAACTGGCACTCAGAGACGGAACATGGTGCCTTTCAGGTGACAGGTCGTTGCTTATCTGCTTATCACGACATGCAAGAAGTGGTCACCTGAAATGTTTGAATTCTCTGGAGATGAACGAATCTTTCTACGGTGTCCAAAGTGCAAACAATCTCAGGCCAACCCCAAACACGTACTGAAACCTACAAGGGAGATATCTTCTCATCTCCTTTGATTTTCATCGATTTTCTCAAAGTGTACTTTTTTTTACTTGGCTCTAACTGCGTTTAACCAGGCAGGAGATTATAATAATATTTAATATTTGTATGACTTTTTTAATTAGTGGTTACATTGAAGTGATTTATAAATGTAAAATTTGTCAAACAGAAAATTGTTAATATGGCTTAATGCTTATTGAACCAAAGATACCCTTATTGGTCAAAGTTGCCCATTAGACGTTTTTTTTTAATCGAATACTTATTCACACACAAAAGTTCAGACAATTTTTGCCGCACCTACGGTGCCGCGTAATCGCAGTGGCAATGCTAAATGAATTAAAACTTCTTCACGCAATTAAAAAAAATATCGTACCTAGGGTTTTATCACAAATATTCATTCAACTGACGCTATTTAAAGTTAAGGCAATGTACGAAAATACACTGGTGTGCAAAAATTAAGGACGAAGTCGAAAGGTCGGAATTGGAGAGACAATGAATGGGGACGAGTACTCTTTACAGATGAGAGCAGATTCAGTCTGAGTAGCGATTCTCATCGCATACTCATCTGGAGAGAGCGGGGAAGCCGCAATCATCCCTCGAACATCATTAAAAGGGACAGGTATGGAGGTGGCGGTGTTCTCGTTTGGGGAGGCATCATGCTTGGTAGTCGTACAGACCTTCACATCTTCGACGCAGGTTCAGCCAACGGGACCCGTTATTGTAACGAGATTCTTCTTCCATATGTGCGTCTTTTTAGAGGCGCTATGGGTCCGCAGTTCCTTTTCATGGACGACAATGCACCATATCATCGCACAGTAGCTGCCGAACAGCTCTCAGAGAGTGAGGATATTGAACGTATGGATTGGCCGGCACGATCTCCGGATCTCAATCCCATCGAGCATGTATGGGATTTTCTAGGTAGACGCTTGGCAGCTCGTATCTTACCACCAGTAACGATTCCGGAGCTTCGATTGGCGCTGCAAGACGAATGGGCAGCAATGCCTCAACAACTCATTGACACCCTCATTCTCAGCATGGGCAGACGCTGTAGAACCTGCCTACCAGTCAGGGGAGATCATATCCCCTACTAAAGACCGGATGTTTCTTGCTGGGACACCCATCACAGGGGTGTTTCGGCCTTCAGTCGCAACATTTAACAACATTTTATTCAGTCTTCAGTTTAAACATTTGATTCAGTCTTCAGTGTTTCGCTGTCCTTTTTCCATGAATGCAAGAAAATTTCACTTGTCAGTAGTAAAGAAACCTTTTTATATATTTTATTATTCCGATTTCCTTTTCCGCTGCAATGCTTTCGCGGGGGTATGCGACTTTCCATTTTTGAATGTATTTTTTTAAACATTAAAATAACTGCAATTCTGCACGGTTCACAAGCATAATACTGCAAGAACAATAGTAAATATCAAATTGATATTACTAAGTAATTTAACTGTATTTCGTTACTTTGATATATAAGTATATCACTGTGTTATTTAAATCGCCCCTTTAAAAATTATGTGTAAAATTATTTTACTATTGTATGTATACTTAAAATGTAAAATAGAAGAACCAAGACCGAAAAATATTTCGAATCAAGAAGATGAATCAAGCAGAAAAACAACGCTCATTTCTCAAAATTTAGACGAGGTTGGCGATTCCTACATTTGCTACATTTGGCATCAATCTGGTAACACCGACAAGTTGGTATTATGCAACATTTGGTGAAATTAGCAATAGCATTGCCAATTTCTAAATGTTAATCCATTAAAATCTTAAATGCATTTAATTTATTCTGAGGTTTTTTTTTACACTAATCTTTTATTAATTATATGCTTATCGATTGTAAATAATTATTTACTTTTTTAAAAATCAATTCTTCGGCATTTTAACGTTTTGTGCATAATATTTAAAGTTATTTTCCCCTTTTTCAAGCCTTTTCTGAAGTACACTTTTTTGTTGTTTTCAGTCGGCCATTTTGAAATTAGGTAATATTTTTGGTCATTTCGAGGTGGCAACCATCTCGGCAAGTGCCGGGGTTTGTTGTCATTTCGACTTGGCAAGATTTTTGAAAAGTCGCCAAATCCGGCCACGATTCTTTAGATTAACCATAATTTGTTATACTCACCTCGACCCTCGACTTCAGCTTGTTGATGTAATCTTCCTTATTTTCTTCACTTGATTGTAAAAAATGATCTTCTTCCAATAAATTATGTGTATATTGCTCCTAAA
This sequence comes from Oedothorax gibbosus, assembly GCA_019343175.1. Classification (NCBI taxonomy): domain Eukaryota; kingdom Metazoa; phylum Arthropoda; class Arachnida; order Araneae; family Linyphiidae; genus Oedothorax; species Oedothorax gibbosus. The sequence goes on along the minus strand of JAFNEN010000737.1, from coordinate 415,857 downwards.
AGATTTACGAATCCAACATTGTTAAGTAAAATAAAAGTTCACTTTTGTTTAAATTTCGGTCTTTTCAGTTTCGCAGGCGCAAGCGATAAAGTCACCAAAATGTGCATTCACCGTCAAACGGAATATTTCCTATGGTAACCTTTAAATGTGTATACTGTATTCCTTTACCTGTGTATACACTACTTTTGGGTCACCAGGAAATTCCGTTAGCCGATAAAGATTTCATTTGGCGAGATTTGCGTCCGCGAAATGGAAAAGTACCTTACTTTCTTTTAGCATATAAAAATCGTTATTTCTAGAACTTACAGGACCTATTTTATTTCAACGTACATGCTTATATATCGACAATTTTTTTTAAATAATATACAATAAAATATCACCTTCAAATAATGATTTAAAGATTATAAAGGTGTCTCCCTTTACCGATTTAGAGGACATATGTATACAATGAAGATTTAATATACTTTTTAAAGTATTTATATATATTATTATTATTACTTTAAAGCATAATAAGTATTTTAAAGAAGATTTAATATGCTTTTTAGATCTTAAAATAATGTACACCAATTATTAATTAGATATTAAAATGGTCTTAATCTCTGGTTTACGAATAATTCAACTATTTATTACTTTAAAAAAATAATTAGCAAATTTTTGCAACAATTGAGTCAACATTCGAGAAAAAAATTGTAAATGACAGGATTTAACAAACGCTTTATCATATTTCTTCATCTTCCTTTTCATAACTAAAATGCTATTTTGAGAAGAAAAAACAAGATTTTTACTTGTATAATATTTTCCTAGTGACGTTTTCCATATGCATTTTAATTATTTTCTTCTCATGTACAAATTGCATTTTATATAGAGCCATCTTATTCCCCCATAACTTCACTAATTCTAACGAGATCGAAATCCCCCGATAACTTAACTTTCTTATTTTTATTTTCTTATGAGCATATACAAGATTGTTAGGCTATTTTTCAATTAACCTTAAGTGGTTCTAGTTAGGAAAATAAAATCCCTATTCGTGTATAATTCTTTTTCGAAATGTCAGGTATCCAGAAGCGAAATACTTTTAAACAAAGCAAAATCAATTAAAAGACAATATTGTACTGTGTTTTTATCGAGTAGGTTAAAATACGTATTTCGTATCACACTAGGTGATTGACCAAAATGTAATTATAAATATTCTTTATTAATTAATTATAAAAATATGCAGTATAATGGCGCTTTTTAAATAAAAAAATATTTATTAAAAAAGTTTATTTAATTATATTTAATTTATTATTTTAACTACTAATACTTAGTTGCGAGATATTTATGAGTCTTAATTGAGAAAAATTGAGTTCGGTATGAAAAAAGAGAAACATAGCTACTAAAAAAAATTGGAGGATTTCCCGCAATGATTCGCTAAGTAAAAGAAAATGTACGGCGAGAGCTTGGTATATTCCGAACTAAGCTTGTGTTGGTGAAGTAAATGATTTTTCTGGCATTTCAACTCTCTTACCGAGTATGCCTTTATAACAGTCTCTAGGTCCTGGAACATCTTGGTCAAGTAGTTTCGCAGGGCCTGGTCCATCTTCGTCTGATTCACCATCTCTCCGAGAGAACCCACCTTCCCGATTAGCTGAAATTATATATATATATATATATATATATATATATATATATATATATATATATATATATATATATATATTATATATATATATATATATATATATATATATATATATATATATATATATATATATATATATATATATTATATATATATATATATATATTATAATATATATATATATATATATATATATATATAATTAAATATATGTATATATACGTAAATATAAAGCCCATCTATTCGAAAGATTGAACACATTCATTCCGTTGATGAACGTTCGTAAATATTGAATATGACACGATAATTGCTATTTCCATTACTCAAGCCATAGTATGGATGTACGGCGTTAGCCATAGTATGGATGGCTGTTTTAAAAAAAACAGTTAAAATAAGTTTCTGTTAATTTTATACCACATATTGATTGGTAGTCTTTTTAGCAATATTATTTTAAAATGTAAGCGTTTTTTTTGTCTTTCTATAGGATAGTATATATCGCGTAGAAATTAGTACCTGGCTGAAAATTGAATTGTTTTTTTAAATAAGGAAATAACTCCCATAAGTTCAATATTCGTGAAATCGAAATAAACTTTTTCAATTTGTTATTTCTGAATGTTTTCTTGACTATTTTTTAATGACATGCTCTTTATGCTAATTCACTGCTTAGTTACTTTATATTAGTTAGTTTGACTTAAAATAATTAATTTAAGGTTGAAAGTCGTAGAGTTATTTCTTCATTTAAAGTAATGACACTTTGTAGTTCTAAAACTTAGTAAATGCCAATTTAGAAGATATATGACGTTTATTCTTTCCACTGTTACTTTTTAAAATACCAAATAATGTTTACTTCAAATTATAATATGATTTATAGTGTCAGATCTATGTAAGTATTAATGTTAATGTTGTTTTGTTCGACACAGTTTCATATTGCATCTTAAATAAATAAAATAACAAATCAGGTTGTCAGAAACAATAGTACAAAAGTTAACAATCATATTTATCTTTAATGGAACTATACTTTCTTCCATTGTTGTTGGTCTTCTTAACATATTTTTGTAAATTTATTTATGTTCTTCAGAAAAACCCTTTTTCGATTTTTGAAAAATCTTTGACTTTTTCTGTATAAGTCTTTTTAGGAAATCCAGATTGATGTGACTTTGAATAAGGAATTAACTCAAAGGAACGACTATTCTCAATGTAAATTTAACCTTTAAGTGGTCAGTTTTTGCAGAAATTATTAGATCGGATAATATGAAGAGTACAAAGGAAAAACCCCTTCATCCCCTGAGAGTCTGCATCAGGTCTGCTTGGCGAAGATAGCAAGTCATCGCATAAACTGATGTGTAGAAAGCAGTTTTGGTTTTCGATCGCCACTACTGGCCAAGCAGACTTTAATACGGACATATTCCCTGTAGTTGAAGGTTTTTTTCCTTCTGCACTCTTCTTTTGCGTATGCATGTAAAGATCAAATGAAGACAAAAAAAAAACGAATTTCGAAAATTTTGGAACAAAACAAATTCAACAACAAATTCAATTAATTTTTTATTCCAGTTGTAGCTCAATGGCCAGATGAGGATTTAAAAAGGATCACCCGAATTGTCGAAAAGACTAAAATTTCGAAAATTGAAAAAAAAAATATGAAAATCAACTTTTTGGCTTCATTTCGATCCGGATATGAAATAGTCTAGATATGACAGATACCATTGATAAACCAAGAACAAGTCAATCTGGTGTTGTCATACAACAAGTTAAGAAATAACAACGATGTTCCCTTTCACATCCCACACACGTGCTTTCAACGTTACCTCGGTTTGACACTCAGTGCTCTTGACGAAGGGGTCTTCCGTCATAACTGAGTTTTCATCCGAGTCCTCTCGAACTGCCATCATGCGGCTTAGCCGACCTTTCGGTGGAGACATCAGTGGTTTCTGAAACACGTACTCCAACATTTTAGTAGAAGTTAGTTAGAATTTTATTGTAAAAGTTATAACTTTCTTTGCAGTATTCGTGAAAGATTGCTATTAAAAAAAAAAGATCAAGGCGGCCATTTTATACAAGGTATATATTTAGCCTGACTAGATTTGTTCAAGGGATTAACTTTATCGACTAATCTAACTGTGTAACTCTCTGTTCTGTCTAACTTTTACCGACTATGAAATCATCATTAAATTTTCTTAAATCATATTTTATTTACCTTAATTGATAAAACTATATTTAATTTAATTTGATAAAACTATAAACAAATAAAGTTGATATTATTGGCACAGTTTTTATAGATAAATAGTTGAATAATAAACTAAATTGTACTGCGAAATGCGTATGCCTGGTCACCCTACGTATATTATATACTGTGACCTGTATGTTCTGGATGGCAGTTATTAAAGTATACGTCATGTAGAGGAGGATTGATCCATGCCAACCTTCTGCGTGAGTATTTAATGGATCAATCCAAGGTTATGGTTACAGACACATAAAGTTAAGTTTCCCAGCTACTAAGGTTTGTTCTTTAAACTATTACTTTGTGGGTTGTTTACTTTAAGCTATACTTGAACGACTTAAGAATACTTATACTTTTATATAAACTCATAAAATGTTTTATGACCCTTATTACAGTAGTTACAGTAATAATCTTTTGAAAAGTATTTGTCAAGAGTCATTAGTAAGATATTGCTTGAGTGTTAACATTAAAAAACAGTTACTTACTCGTCAACGATCACAAAAAGGCTGAGATAACTTCGAATGTTGGCAAATATTGTTCAAGGGTATCACGGCAAATATAATCGATAAAATGATTTTCTTCTTTGAAGACAAATAAAACAGTATTACGAGAGTTTTGAAGAGTAAGTATCAGTATAAGAACATTTTACAAAATAGTGTATGTACTTATATCAGCAAAGTTATCCTAAACGGTGAAATTAATTTAACAAAATACTCGATTTTTGTAGTTTCCAGAGATTTGTAGTTTTGTCTCCTTGTCATCTGATTACAAATGATAAGCAAAACCTTTTTATAACTTAATGACTTCCGGCATCTTTTATATGATTTTTATTTCTTAAGGGGAGTCGGATGGTTCTATCTCGTCCATGTAAATTTTACTTACTTTAGGAACATTTTTCTCAGGAACTATATAAGATATCATTATGAATTTTTTTATAATTTGTTCCTTACATATAGATCTTTGATTTAAACTGAGGATATTGTACAGTATCAAAAAATACTTTTACAGCGATTTTTTAAAATATCTATTAACACCCCCCCCCCCCCCAAAAAAAAACCGATTTAAAGATATTTAACTTTTTTTGAGCAAATATATTTAAAATTCCTCAGTTTAAATCAAAGAACTATTAATGGGGAAGAAATAATAAAACAAAACATGTTTATATCTTTTGTTGTTCATGAGAAAAATGTTTCTAACTGTTGAAAAACCTTATGTTTCAGGAAACGCCAAAGCAAATTAAGGTATAGGTAAGAACTGATATACCGAGTTTCTGAAAAATGCTTATAAAAAGAAAACTACTTAACAGAAATTGATAATCTTGGTCTTAAATTAAAGCTACAGATATGCAGATTAAAAATAAAATAAAAACAACAAATCGACATTTTTGTCCCAAACACCTATCCGACCCTCCTTAATTACTTTTTCGTTGAAGTTTTAAAGTATTTAGATGATAAATCTATTCAGGCGAACGAAAGATTTCGCACTTATTCTTCCTTTATTGGTCTACTCGTTGAATAATGGCAGAAATGGAAAAAAAACATGTTGAAAGAAAATATTCAACCCTATAATATATCGGTAACGGTGAGATATCTAGACTGCCCATACCGAGCAAAAGGTGTGGGTTCGAATCTTGGGGTAAAACTTAGTTATAAATTGTAAACTTGAGTTACTAAATACGGATTAAAATCTCCTATATAATGGTAGTAACCAACTGGGGTTAACTTTATTCCAGGATTAATTCTTCGATTTATCGATTCTGATGGGCCACATCAGAGCTCATTCCTAGATTTCGAGTTTAAGGTATCCATATATGCCTTAGAAAACGGACAAGTCGATCAAAATATGTGTTTTGATATTTTTGCATTAAAATATTCTCTAATTCATTGTCTTTTGACTGGTGGAAATAAAATTCTTATACAGTAAATAGTTTTTGATTTATAGGCCGTTTTCTAAAGGCAATTTTACTATCATCAATCTTACAATGAAAACTTTGAACTTATTTAATGAAGAACGAATTTTTAATAATATGTTTGTACTTCGAACATGATATCTCAAATTAATATGCTTCGATTTAAAAATTTTAAACTGTATTGGAAGGAATATAAATCAGGGCATGTAGCCTACTACTTTTTTACAAATATAACAAAAAATAAATTTTTTACACACATTTAAGAAGTTAATTGTTAAAAAAAATTCAGATTTTAAAGCTTGACATTTCAAACTATTATGATTAAACTTTGCTCAGAGTCAAATTTTAGTAGGCCACATTCATGGGTATTCTTTATCTACTTTTTTGCAAAAAATATGTAAAATAAGTAATTTTAAATGTCGTTATGATGTTCACAATTTGGCATATTCAATTAATTAACCCCTAATTAACTTAGTGATTAATATTTTTTTATTACAGTAAAGTATGTTTATGTTAGTTTTTATGTGCCTGATCTTCTATAAAGTTTCAAAATTCTATCTCAAAAATTAAATAAAAAGTTGTCTAAGGTATATGGATACCTTAAACTTGACTAGTGAGTTCCAGTATTAGAGTTTGTGTAAAGTAAATGGAAACTAACCATTTTCTCGCCCTCCTCACCAAACAGCTCTTGAAAGTTCTCGTGGGACGGCGACGGAGTGAGCGAGGAGGCGTTGAGCCGGGGTCGCGGTACGGGGTCCTCACTCATCTTGAAGCCCAGGGTCCGAGAGAACTGTTCCAGGTAGACTCGATTCGAGACAGTCTCCTCGGACTGGTCACCATCGGGACCGTCCAGGCTGCACTCCTGTCGATAGGATTCAAGTAGCATTGTTATTTTGTAGCGTTCGCTACATCGTAAATATTAAATAAATTACATTATTAAAAGATTATTTTATATTTATAAATGACTTTCAATATTTTATTTTAAAACAAAGCATTTAGTATTTACTAAAAGTCGTTGATCTATTATCAGACTTCTAAAGATATCATTATCTAATGTTGTCATTCACAAGCTACAGCGAGACATCTCAATGAAGGATCTTTTCATCTCGTCACACTCAGCGACATCAACTCAGTGGCAAAATCAAAATTCAGGGATACGACTATTAAGTTAAAGAACCAAATCTGTGAATCAACAACTAGCAGAACAATAGCAAAAACCTTAACTAGACTGAGAACTGGACATCTGGGGGGAATGAAAATCCAGCCAGACGGCTCCAGGAAGTACCCCACCTGCAAAATCTGCCTCGACATAGAACTAAGTCCAACACACATTTTCTCATGTCCAGCCATCCTTGCAAAAATGCAACAGATTAGTGACTCTCCGCTAGATGACCTTTACTCCCAAAACTGCCTTCAGATTGACGAGGCTGTGTGGAACACACACGGTCACATCTAATACCTCAACCTATCCATAGACAAGACAACAACAACAATATAAAGTTGTACAAAACAAAGATTATAATATAACTGTACAGATTGCACTACTCCCTTTACAAGCAGCATAGTTGAGATACTCGGAGAATTTCTAGTTCTTTTTCAAATATCTAATTTCAAATATAAGGTAATGAAAGTGTCACTATGCGGTAGAAAATCCGAAATAGAGATTTTGTGCTTTCTACACGTTTTGGACGGCGCTGATTAAAAAAAATGTGTGTTTTTTTTTAATTATTCCATTTGGCCTCGGGAGTCATAATAAGGTGTTACACTGTTAAAGATTTTGTGCTTGGTTTCACCATGATATTGGTTCCTAGTAGCTGCAACGGCTGTGTGGTGAAATGTTTCACCTTTTTTTCGGTGTTTGGTTGAACCATTTTTCTGGATTTGGAAACAAAAACCTGAGAAATGGTTCAACCGAATACAAAAAATATGGTTTAACATTTCACCACACAGCCGTTGCTGCTACTAGGAACCAATATCATGGTGAAACCAAGCACAAAATTTTTAACAGTGTAGAGATACAACTTAACTTGATGTGGTACTTACTTAACTATACATATAACTTAACTTGATGTTTGATATCTTTGCATTGTATAACACTGTATTATGTTTTTCATTAAAAGATGTTGTATTTACTAGCAATACAGCTCGTCTTCTTTCTAACTAGCACCAAATTAGTTTTGTATTTTTTTAAAAAAAATACATTCATATTTGGGCTTAACATTATTCGGTTTCAGATGACTATTCAGATAGATCTAGCCGTTGATTGCCGATGTATTGAAAAGTGAAAAAAAAAGGAGAAAATAGTGCTACATACTTGGCTATCCGTCTTGATCACTTCCAGCTTATTATCGTCCATGACCTGCCTGAGGAGCACTTTCTTGAGGAGGGGCAATTCGCCCCCCTCCGCCAGTCGCCCCTTGAGGGAGGGGGGCGACTTCTTTTGCACCTCAGGAGACGATGGACCCCCATCCCCTCCCCCTTTCTTAGGGGACTTTTTTGGGGAATTTTTAGGGGATCTTGGAGGGGATAGTCCCCCCTTGGGTATGACCGCGGTTAGCAAGGAAGTGAAGGGATTCGTCTTTGATCTAGGAGAGGAGGGCTGGAACAGAAAAAATTACACCGAGTTGCAAACTAGGCGAATGAATCGTCAGGAAACTGACCAGAAGGTCCTAGGCTCGAATACCGATATATGTGCAAAGATATTTAAAGAGCTTAGTGTGGAAGAACGTGCTAAGTGACATTTTTGAAAAAATTGAGATTTATGTGGCAATGGCTCCTTTTATAAACTTTAAATTTAGTACATTTCTTTTACCTTTTGTAAGTGCCGTTTTAAACGTATCCAAGTTTAAACGAAAAACGTTAAAACTCATTTTCATCTTTTTTCCATCACTTAGCACGTTCTTCCACTAAGCACTTCATTCGTGTTATCGGTTTGACTGTACTTGTTCTAATTCCGTTGCGACAAACGGGCTCGTTAAATCTGTGGCATTGAAAATCCCGAGCAAGAAGACGCCACTGGTTTGCTTTGGGGGCCCACTCAGGAGTCAACTTCGTAACTTGACTAAAGTTCTAAACTACGATGCGTAATCGGCTGTGTTAAAGCCATATGGAGGCTAAAAATAGACAGCCGGAAACGTAAAACCTAACTTAATCCAGCCAAAAAACAACACTTTGACAGTGTTAACTGCTTTGATCTTAAGTGATTAAAATCGCAATTTTTCCATTTACATAAGTTTTTATGGTTTCTTTAATAACTAATACAATTACGGTGCATTTGTAATGTGTTTGATTTAGTCTTCAAAACTACATTGAAACCGTAGACACGAAGGAGTCATGTTTTTTTTATTAGGTGAAATCTAATGTATAATAGCTTTAAAGAATATAAAATTTTATTTAATGGTACAGTTAGTAGCTTTATGATTTCTTTTTACAGAATTTATATTGTTTGTACCTGTGATTCTTTGCCAATATCTTTCTCTGATTTCAGAGAAGCTCCGGTTTTGTTGTCCTCTTTGTCACTAAGCTTTGGAGTACTTTTGAAGATACCTAAAAATATATATGGATAAAAAAAAGGAAAAAAAAAGTATATTCCAATAATTTTTAAAGCATCTATAGCTTAATTATTTGTAGAAACAATACACACTCTATACATACAGAAGTTATATGTTAATAAGAAAATGTGTATGAAATAAATAAACTTAAAGTGTTGTTCTAAAGGTTCATGAGGTTGTATAAATAGTGCCTAATTTTGCATAAACGTATATGTGTGATTAAATTTGCCATCTTATTGACAAAATGTAATTCAATTATCACAAACCCGCAACCGCAAAGAAGCTACAAATGCATTATGTCCAAACAATAAAGTCGTTAGAACGACCACTTGAAAAAAATATATATCAAAGGGGGGGGGGGGGATAGGAGAAGGTACATATATAATACGGCTTGTGTGCTTGATCAGATACCCACTTATAAGCCTTCGTCAAGTAAGACAGACACAGAAAAAAATTTTATTATCACAGAGAAAGGAAATTACACCCAGAACGAAGGCGGGAATCAAACCAGCACCCGTTACAGCGCGCAGACTGCTAGCGTAATGGTCCAAACCACTCGGCCATCCGGGCCCCATGTCTATCTCTAAAACTATCTCTAATTACTCATTTTCAATATACGGCTAAGTGGCGACACTCAACATGTTCTTTGTAATTTTGCGAAAATGCCCACACACGGTCACAAATGTTCGGAAAAGAATAAAAATATTAAAAAAAAAAACATCTTTCTTTTTTTGTCTTTGGAAAATGTTTCCAGGTAAATTGTACGATGTAGTGTTAGTACACGATGACAATACTTTTTCAAAAATTGAAAAATTCTTTTATTCACCTGTTTTAAAATTAGGATTTAAGAAAAAAAAATAGCGAAAAATAATTTCATTTCCTCCATGCGTTAAACTTATGAAATCATCAGTTAATTTTATTTACAATTTCCCTTACTATATTAAAATATATATTTATTATTTATAATAAAAAATTGGAAGGGGGAATTCTCAGAAGTTTACTTAATTTCTTAAACGATTATTCACTGATCTTTTGAATTACAGGCTGCCATATCGTGTCAATGGAAATACTTATCCACCTTCCTTCTATTTTATTTTGTAAGCTCCCATAATTGGGTTGTTTCAGGTGACGAAATTTCTTCCAGATTTCATTCTTGCTTTCTTTGCGATCGGTGCTCCGATTGGTCCTTTGTTTTCACGTGGCATGGATTCACGAATCGAAACCCGAAAGAATTAATTTTCATTAACATTTCTGCTGCTACTCAAGACCTAAAACATGTCAATTCTCTACGATCGGGCATGCGATTTATTTAGTGAATAAAGTTTTTCAATTTTTTATTGTTGTTATTTCTAAAAAAATCCTATGATTGTATGAAAAGACAAAAATTCCAAAATTAAGTTTAGTTTGAATTATCGTCGCAACCAAAATTAAAAGAATGTGGCTCAAGGATTACTGAATTGCCAAATAAAGTTCATACAATAGAAGGTTTTCTCACTTTTCAGCTTCAATCTTTGACAAGGCTAAAGGTTGCATGTTCGAGTTAGGCCTGACGCAAAACTTATTCTTAAAATTAAAAAGTAAAAATATTTTACGGCACAAAACTGCCTTTTAATTGTAATTTATTATATTCAATAGTTTCAGGGTTATTTTCCTGCAACTCAATTGTCAGCTTAAAATCGTAAATTTGACGGTATATTTTTTTCGCATTGCGTTTCGAAACCAATACCTCATATGGATTTATCATATATAGAGCCATTAACACCTTATCTTGTGTAGTCGTTTCTACATTATTGTTAAGCAGCTTATAAAAGTTATAAGAATAATAGGAGAATGCCTGGTCCAGCACAAGTTGTCCATAAGCGTCAAAGTTTGGGTTGTTACAGACGTATGCATCTGAAGTCATAAATGCTGTCAAGGAATGAATTCTTTCATCGAGTAGTGTGGCTGGGATTTCTTCTCTGGAGAGAGAGAGTGTCGACAGGTGAGAAAGCAACTGCACTCTCATTGGCCTACCTACGTTTCCCCCATATTCTCCAACTACTGTATTTGGCTGCTTTTTGATAGTTGGTGTCAAATGTTTGTATATTCAGAAAATATCTTCAACTTTGCGCATGAAATATGAGAGGATTCCCGAATTAAACAAAGTTGATTATAGGCATAAATAGTTTATTTGTTGGTTCAAATGTTACAGGTTTCAGCGAGTTTCAAAAATTGCTCGCCTTCTTCAGAAAGACTCGCCGAAACATGTCAAATTTGCTAATTTGTATAATTCGTGAATCCTTCATGTCAAATTATGGTGTTTTACTGAAAGGTATAAAAACTGAATGGCATAGAATGTCACTCAGTAATGGTCAATGTAATTACGATTTTTATCTTCTTTTATATTTTAAAACCTATTTACAAACGATTTTTCTCCCACTAGTATCCCGGCCAAATATTAGCTTCATTTCCAGTTTACCTAAAGCTCCGCTGAGCTATTACGATTACTGTCTTTTCACAAACCGGACAGAAGTTTGAAAAACGGTCGCCAGGCTCTTGAAGTTGGCGGCACTTTTATATAATTGTTTTTGACTTTGAAGTACTAGTTCGTTCTTTTCATTAGGCTCTCCATCGTTGAGTACTCACTTTTTGGTGATGCGGCAGCAGTCGCCTCCTTCTTCTCGTTCACTCCAAGCATCAGCACACGCTGCAGCAGGGGCAGACTCTTGTTGAGGGGGGTCGACGAGTCGGCTGACTCGTCAGAGTTCGACGAAGATTCGCCCATGAAGCTGTGCTCGTCCACCTTGCTGCTGGGATTGGACCGCTTCTCGGTGAAGCCTGGAAACACATAAAAAACGCTGTATAAATTGGGTTCCCAATTTTGAGAATAATGTTCCAAATTTTGAGAATAACGAACTCATTTTTGAAAAAAATGTTCTCAGTTTTGAGAATAATATTCCCATTTTTAAAAATATTTTTCTCATTTTTGAGAATAATGTTCTCATTTTTAATAATAATGTTCTCATTTTCGAAAACATCATGCGTTCATATAATAGCTCCAAATTCATTATTCTCAAATTTAATATTATACACGTTCTCAGCTTTGATAATGCTTGAAAAAAATATACAGGGTTCCGTAAAAGGATGTCTTTTTAATGGTATATTGCAGGAGTTTATTTTATACTAAATACAACAAATCATACATGACATTGAAGGAAAACTACCCCAGTTTTTCCTATAAGTGCTCAATGTGTGCGCCTTTGGTGATACGGCACACATCCAAACGAAAATGCAATTCTTCCCATACTGTCTGCAGCAAGTCCGGAGTAATGGAAGCAACAGCCTGTGCAATTCTACCTTTCAAGGTTGGTAAATCGTGGAGTAGGGGTGGAACGTAGACCCGATCTTTTACGAAGCCCCAAAGGAAGAAATCACAAGGTGCAATGTCAGGTGAACGAGGCGGCCAGGGTAACAGAACTCGGACATTTCTTTACGGACACCCTGTATATCTTATACGGGGGTTCTATTTCACGATGTGTAGGTCCACGCTAAGTTTAATGCTTTTAAAATATTTTTCAACTTACAAAATGAGAACATCTTATAATCTATCATTTATCATCACTTTTGAAAGTTCACCACTGACCTAGTGACCTATGATATTTTGATATTATTTATGAATAAAAACATCTGCAGCCTTACTTTTTACGCTAGTTGTTGAATCTTCCCTTTTGAAATTTATCTTCCTGAAATGTAAAATATTTATTTAAAATATCTTATTTTGCTAGAATGACATAATTATTCATATTTCTTATTTTTTTAAAAGAATTTTGTGGTTGTGGAAAAATTGTTATTATTCCTACAAAATTCATTTCTATGTATGTTCCCACCAAAAATGTCTTGAACGAAGTTTCAAAGAACTTTTCTAGTAATTCAATGGAATTTTGATGGGTTCTTACTTTTGAAGTTTTAGTCTCTTAACTTTTTAAATTGAGTGTTATTGTAAAATAATAACGGTTAAAATTTTTGTATAACTGAAAACTACAAACTTTGGTGAAGCCCTAGTCATAATTTGGTACGTATGGCTAAAAGGGGTTTTACCACACCCTTTGGAGATTTCCCATGCAAAAAAGTTTTGTGCATTAAAGTTTGTGCACCAGTTTTAATTTTAACACTACGTTTATAACGTAAAAAGTGGAAGGTATTATAATCGTTCAGTCCGTCCGTCCATCTGCCAGTCACCCACTTCCACAAAGTACGAACCATAAGATTCACAAATAAGTCGAATACGTCATATTAAAACAAAAAAACAAATAAAAACAAAATTTAAACAAAAAAATCAGGTAAAAATCCAAAATGTACTTAAAACTTATTAATTGACTTATTAAGTGACTAAAATCTATTTATTAATAAAACGACAGAAAACGTTTTTTCTCCGCATAAAAAATAGCTAACGGCCCTGTTTGGCGAATTTATTTCTAAGATGCATGATAGGTGTTTCCTGTAGAGCTACTATATACATGAGCTTCTGTTGAGCTACTGCATACAAACATACTTTTTTGTAAGTACCAAAACTAATACCGTGTTTTGATGCAACGTGGATCTGCGTTGATCTAATTGCGAATTTTTTGGTATGCAGAAACAATGCTAGAAAATAAATCGGAAACTTACTGTATGAAGTTCGTAAAGGAGACGTTCTTTTTTCTTTCTTCTAAGTTAACCACCAAATCACTTTCTGTACCAGATTTCATTGGTTTCATCTCTATGTTTTCAGACAGGTCACTTGAATTTCCCCTGTGAAAAATGAGGATATGAAGGGATAAGTTAGTAACTAAGAGGGAAAGTCTTTTTTTATTTAAACTGAATGATCTACAATGTGTTCGATACCATACATAATAAATACTCAAATACACTACTCAAGTATTTATAAAGAAGATGATTGTTAAAACTCCCTCTATTTTTCTGAAAAATTCTCCGTATCTATTTAATAGAGTCACGTGTGAATGGCTGTAAATTTTATCGCCAAACTTTACCCCATTTTGTTATAAGCTGATTCGTTTGATATTGCCACGTCTCAATGGAATATCGTTAATAAAGTCGAAATTACGATTAATTTTTTCCCAATAAGTGGGAAAGCTGTAATTGACTTAATATAGCCACTATGGATCATACCTCCTTCAATCCCGAAAGAAATCCTACGCATATATTCTTTATATAAACATATTTTTCAAACAATTATGTACTTAAAAGTATGTTTTGCAATGAATTTCGAAAAAAAATGACGTTTGATGAGATTCCCGTTAATTTAGTGGAGATTTGGTGCGGTAAAAATACACATTTTTCTTGTACTGTGAATAAACAGACAAGCTCTATCAGTTTCTTGCTCTTAGGCCATACCGATATTTATTTTTATGCAAAATGTTTCTGAAATTTGCCGTTGAAAAAAACTTTTTTTGCACGACTTCCGAAATCTGCCGAAAGATATTTTTTATTACAATTAATAAATCATCTGCTTTATATCGGTAATTTTAGAAAGTGTGAACATTCTTGTTCATAATAGAAAAGTAAAATTTTAAGAAAAAAAATGCAAAACGAAGTTGTGAAATTAATACTTTAAAGGTCTACGTATCTGTACCTCCTGAGCAAAGAGGTTAAGTAAGGCAAAAATCAACACAACCGGATGAAACTGACTTGCATCTAACAATTGAAGAGCTTAGTGAAAGAACGGGCTAAGTGACATTTTGAAAAACTTGAGATTTTTATGTCAATGAAAATGTTATTCCCTCCTTAAGAGATAACAAGTGTCCCCTTTTTCATAACACTTAAGTTAAGAATATTTTTGAAAATACCGTTTCTAACAGATCTAAATGCAAACGAGAAACTTTATCGCTAATTTTTTCGTTTTCACCTTTTTGTTACTTAGCACGTTCCTCCACTACACTGTTAAAAATTTTGTGCTTGGTTTCACCATGATATTGGTTCCTAGTAGCTGCAACGGCTCTGTGGTGAAATGTTTCACCTTTTTTTTTCTGTGTTTGGTTGAACCATTTTTCTGGATTTGGAAACAAAAACCTGAGAAATAGTTCAACCGAATACCAAAAATAGGGTTTAACGTGTCAACACACAGCCGCTGCAGCTACTAGGAACCATATTTTTGGTGAAACAAAGTGCCTAATTTTTAACAGTGTAAGAGCTCTTCAATTAAAAAAATATACAACGTACGAGGCTTGCGTTCGAGTCCTCAGGATCTTCTTTATGTTTCTGCATTTTTTGATCTTGTTGGGCACTTTGGGACGCGTGTTCGAAGATTCTCCAAGGTCGATGACGGTCTGTCCCTGGGTAGCTGTTGGTGGGACCGGAGGGGTGATGCTGGGCACGGTTCGGCCAATGTTCGCGGCCATGCGGGCTTCCAACAGGCGCTTGCGACCCATCTTTTGAAGGATGTCCTGAACGAGCCAAATATATAATGTTTTTTCTAAGAATGCCAGATAAAAAAAGTACAAAAAAGTTTCCGTTATTAATGAGAGGTTAAAATAAGCAACTTATAAACGTAAATGAAAAGTTAAAAGATCCTAAAAAAATAAGCCTCTTCGGGACTTAACCGATGTCCCTAAACGGCATAAAAACGATGAATATATCGAAAATTAATAAATGATGAATCGATATTCATCTTATTTATGCACTAAAGACGGGACTTTGTTTAGGTCCCGAAACAGCTGCATGCTTTTTCGGATCTTGTAACTTTTCATTTGCGTTTTGTAGAAAAATTAATCTGGCGTATTCCACCTGCGCACCCATGGTACACTGGTACATCTCCAGGCACTCTTCTGGAAATCAAATGCGATCGTGGTTCTCAGACGTCTTTGGCTAGACTATCAAGTGACCATCTAAAGTGTCTGTCATTCGAATGTGGCAAAAATTCACCCTACTTGTAAAAAGTGCTATGCGCATTCTGCCTTACCAGAACATTTGCTGAAGTGTGTCGGACTTTCCAGATTGGACTTAACATCTGACCCCCCTATTGTCATCGATATTCTGTCGGTCAACAACCTTCTGGAGTTGATCCGACATATGTCGGATCTATTGAGGATAAGCAGCAACAACGTTGCTGCTGAAACTCTTAATAATGTCAGGAAATAAAAGCTTTTTTATGATAATTTGTCCAGCTTTAATGGTTTGGTTTCATGAGGTGATAAATCACCATCGTTTGTAAGATGTCCTGAAGAGTTGAAATGGAAAAACAGGACCGAGGTAAAAAAATCCATACATTATTTTTCTAAAAAAACCTCCAGACACCAGTTTGGCTCTTATTAGGCCCCATGTGCCATTCATTTGAAAGATGCCTTAAAGAATCGAAAGAAGTTTAAAAGTAATATGTTTAGAAATTCATAAATTTCATGATAAGTTTTTCTTCTAAGTGTTAGGGTTCTTATAACGCTTACCACTGCTTACTCTAAAAACGCTTAAGATTTTAAACACTTACGCTAGTTTGAATTAAGTAACATCAATTTTATAAAAGATGTCCTTCAACCAATCAGGCTTCATAGTGCTCTTTTGACTCATAATTTTAAACAGGTTATGGAAAACTAAAGTAGAATGCATTTTTCCCGAGAAAAGTAAATTTTATGATTATTTTCACTAATTAAGCTAATATAAAATAATAATAAATTTTTTTATTGTATGATTTTCTGCTCATACATTCACTGGTTCAGAACATCAACCGATCATTTTAATTGAAGCAATAGTATTATAATCACTTGTCACTGGACCATATAACTTATAGTACTCTAATTTTTGATTATTTTGTTTTGAATAATTTTGGACAGGAAGTGCCTTCGTAGAAATAAAAGGGGTTAGTTCTAGAAAAATTGAATTATAGAAAAATAAATTATTTTGTTAATAACAATTACATGTAAATGGCAATTTCCATTTATATATTTCGAGGTTTTATAGTCAAGATTTCAGTTGACATATCTTTAAATTAAAGATAATTTATTCAGAATACATTAAGTCCAAACTTCTACCATTGACACATTAAATCTGCATATTAGGCAACAGGATATCTTATAATCAAGGTACCATCGTAATAAGCATACATATGACGCCCAAATCTCTCTTCGCCCCCTTTCCTGTGTGTGGTGGCCCGTATAGGTGATTTAATATCTGAGCTTTCACCAGTTTAAATTTCTACAATAATTCAAGTTTATACCCGGTATTGTTCAAGTCGGGCTATTCAATGGACGCATGCATTGTACCATGGTGACCATACTAACTAGAGTTACTAGACATCGACTTAACTAATACGTATACAAAATAGCGCGTAGGTTTCATGAGTTATGAAAAGCTTCCCTTCACCACCCGGGGTTATTTAATTCCAATCGATTGCTTTCTGAATAAAATTATGTTAATAAATGTATTGGAAAGTATTGCACTACAAATTTTAGAAGTTTGTTGACTACCCTACCCCTATACAAAAATGAGTTAGTGCTATATATATATTTCTTTTACAGGCATTTAAAAAAACTCAAGAATAATAAAAAAAAATTACAAATAAAGAATTAAAAAAAACTTAACTTAAAAAATTTCAAGATATTTTAAAGTTTAAAAAAAATATAAATTTTTTTGATTTTTTTAAAGTTATGTTTTTTACAAAAGAAAAAATTTCTTCTTAATTAGAATACCTGGTGATTTTTTTATATGAAAATAATTACTCTTTAAATAATTATCTAAAATTTATATAGATTTAATGTTGTTCTAATCAATTTAATGTATTGACAGATTTTCTGCTTTCTAAAATAATAAGAAACTCAAGATTTTGGTTTAAAATAACAATTCACCTGTGCTTCTGGATAGTCTTTCATTGCGGCGAGGATGTCTTCCCTCGATAAGCTGAACAGCTCAGAGTAACCCACAGAACGAACGTCCGCTGTGCGTCTGAAAAAACGCAAAGCACAAGCATTATCCCTGCTTTCAAGAATTAATTGAAATACTGTATATATATCAATAGCTTTGGTTAAATCAACTTCACTCTAAAACTTCGTAACGTCATATTTTCGGAAGAAGGTTGAAACATTTTTCAAGTGTTTGCTTCCATATTCCAAAAAATAGTTCAACCTAACACCAAAAATATGTCGAAACATTTGACCACATGTCCATTGCAGCTACTTAGAAACCATTATTATATAAAACCAAAATTTGCAACTGTGTTCGTCATATTTGAAAGTCTTTTACATACAATACAGTTTTTTTTTTTCAAAATCGAAGTATGATATTTTTTTTTAGAGAATGTACTACACATACCTGTTAAATCCATCCAAGTTCAGTATTCCAATCTCTCCAAAAAAGTCACCGGCCTTCATTTGAGTCAAAACTCTCCCAGTTTCGCTGAAAGGAAGAAAGAGTCATGATCAAATCATCTTTCCAATTCACATTACTGTCGAATGGGGAAATTTTGACTCAAGCATAAAACCCGATTACTAACTTTCTTCTTGGATATATTTTTTTACTCATAGGTTAAGGCAGAGTTACTACTAATTGAAAGATGCAAGCGCATTTGTATTCAATGCGACGTTATTAGCTTGAAAAACTTCGGCCAAAGTTACCCCATTCGACGGTAGCACACAATATCGTGTCTTGTCATTATATAAGTCAGACATTAAAGATGGTTCTATCTCGCCCAGGTTAAATGTACTAACTTTAGGAACAATTTTCTCAGGAACTATATGAGATATCATTATGAATTTTTTTTATAGTTTGTTCCTTACTTATAGCTCTTTGATTTAAACTAGGACTTTTCACAGTATAAAAACATACGTTTACAGTGATTTTTCAAAATATGTATTGAAAAAATCCCAAAAAATCCTATGTAAAGTTATATAACTTTTTTTTGAGCAGATATATTAAAATTCCTCAGTTTAAATCAAAGAGCTATTAACGGGGAAGAAATATTAAAACAAAACATGTTGATATTTTTTATATTTCCTGAGAAAAAAATTCCTAACTGTTGAAAAACCTTATATTTCAGGAAACGCAAAAGAAAATTTAGGTATAGGTAAGAACTGATATACAGAGTTCCTGAAAAATGCTTATAAAAAGAAAACTACTAACCAGAAATCGATAATCTTGGTCTTAAATTAAAGCTATAGATATGCAAATTAAAAATAAAAGAAAAACAGAAAATCGACATTTTTGACCCAAACACCCATCCGACTCCATTTAAGCTATTGACCTCATGGTATTTGACAAACTTTTGACCAATTTGATGTCCTTTTTATTGATAAATGAGATTTTTCGAAAAGAAAGCATCTTTGGCCGTCTTGATTGAAGACTGTTAAAGGTAGCCGTTAAACAAGTAAGCTATAACAATCAATAGCTCTCTTCATAAATCGACTTAGTTTGAACACGTGGCATTTGCTATACTTGTGACGAATTTTAAGTGCTTTTAACTCTTGGATTAGATTCCTTGAAGAGAAAAACTTCACATTTTAGATATACTTCTTAACCCCCAATAATCACGTGCATTCACTCTTAAAACAAAAGAGTGAAATCCACTCCTATAGGGGAAGTGCATTTTCGGCACGGAAAGAAGTGGAAATTAACTCAGACTGAGTTAAAAGCGCTCGTTTGTTTTAAGAGTGTTACTTTTAGCTTCCACACTTCTTTTATAACGTAAAAAGCGGAAGGTATTATAATCGTTTAGTCCGTCCGATTGTCTATCACGCACTTTCATAGCCCAAACTACAAATATTACCGGCACAAGTGTGATACGTCAAAAACTTTAGCGCGTCGAAATTAGAAGACATTGAAAATCTCAGCAAAAAATTCCAATTTGAAGTACTTCAATTGTTTAAAAAAATGCAAAATATAATGCTCATTTAAAAAGCATAAAAAGCCATTTTTATTCGAATTAAATCCCTGTTGTCATTTATAAGAATCGCTCGAGAAATTTTATTTCTTTTAAACAATAAGTTAAAAGAAATTTAATTTTGCGACATAAATCAATTGAAATAACGCCAAATATATTTCACAAAGAGATTCTTTGATGTTTGGTGATACGAAATGTTTTGCTTCGATTTAAAAGCGAGGAATATTACATATTTATTCTTTGAAATATAAAGTAATTTAACAAACAATACGAAATAATAATTGAATTTTCGAAAGAAAATAAATGGGACTGGCAAAGTTTAGCGTGTAAATATTTAATATAGAATTAATACGTTGTTTGGCACCGTGTTTCCTGTTGAACGCAAATGTTGTATGGAAGCTAGCTAAGTTACAGATTCTGTTACAAACGTACTTGTTTTTTTACATGGTATGAGGTTTCGACACATATGTAATTGATGTGCAAAAATCTATAAAGACAGAACTATCTCTTTTTAAATTGAACGTAGCAAATTAAACCGTTATTTTGTTATTCTTTTACAAAGCTTCACAATAAATTTACTCTACTGTTTCTTTCAATAAAACAAATATCTCCGAGAAAATGTTTATTCATCTTCATCAAATTTAAGATTTAGGAGATGCGAGTGGGAAGCGTTGCATATACATTTTTTTAAAACATAAAAAAAACTTATCAAGATTTTGTTTGCGAAAGATGAACTAAATTGCGTTAGAAAATTCCTAGTATGCAAATGTTTTTTTAGAAGGAGAGCAAAAGAACAAAAAAAAAGTCATGCCGTGTGTTATTCTTTCATTAAGCGTGTTACAATATTTATTAGTTTACGACGTCTTTTATTAACTAGTTTTGTAATTCAACGCAAAAAAAGAGTAGAGTTTAAAAGAATGCAATTAAAAAGTAGCAATTTCCAGGACTTTTTTTTTAACTTGAAAAATACTATTACAAATTCAGTTGAAGTGTATTAAAAACCTTAACAGAGTAGTTTTGTGCTTAAAATTTAAATAGGCTATTGTTTCTAAACACATTTTTAATTTGAATTTCAAAAAAATAAGATATTAAGTTTATGCATGGAAATACACATTCTATTCAAAAATAAGAATGCACGACGCACGTAAACCTAATAAGTTGACAAAATTGGGAAAAAAAATATGTCTTTTAGCAGACAAAAGAAATTTATGTCGTTTTCCGACATTAAAAAAAAATATTGCACGTTTATACTTGCTTTTATGTTTTTTTTTTCATTTTTCAGTTGAAAATACTTTTATATAATCGAATAAATACTAAAACCGTCATTATAATGGACATTTCTAGGAGCTCTGCAGTGTTTATACCAACATTTTTGAAATGGTAAGTCACGTTTATAAAATCAAACAGATGCCATTCCTTGTTTAACTGAATCAATGAGATAATTTAACCAATATATGCATATTTAGCAATATAATAATAATAAGAATAAGAATAATGATAATGATAATGATGACGATGATAATGATAAGGATAATGATGATAATGTTGATAATGATGATGATGATGATGATAATGATAATGATGATAATGATAATGATAATGATAATGATAATGATAATGATAATGATAATGATAATGATAATGATAATGATAATGATAATGATAATGATAATGATAATGATGATAATGATGATAATGATAATGATGATAATGATAATGATGATAATGATAATGATGATAATGATAATAATGATAATGATGATAATGATAATAATCAAAGACTTAATATTTGTCCACTAAATTCAATTTCTAAAGCATGATCATACTTAGCAGGTAGCAATTTTATTATTCATATTTCATTTTCACATAATAGCAACAGTGTAGATAAACAAAGTTCTTGCAAGGCAAAGGGATCTCAAATATACTATATATCATTAAAAAAGAAAGTAAAAGCTTTCAAGTTATTTTTAATTGTAAAATTATCTTTACAAAAATACTCAGCCTGAATATACCGATACCTCTCCAAAAATTAGCTGTATTTTTTAGTGGTTTTTTAAAATTGGTGTTCTATTATTGTGAAGGAGAATTGTTTTGAACTGTTAAACAAAAAGATGCTGGTTATTTGTTATTAAAAATACAATGAAAATTTCTTATTGAATAATAATGAACATTTTTGTATGTATTGAATTTTAAATAAGGTTTTTTTAGATCAACTTGAATATTTAGAAAAGAAAGGCAATTCATAGACAATAAAAGTTATAAAGAAAAAGAGAGTGTTTGAAAAAGGAATATAAGTAAAGAAGATGATGATCTATAGCAAATGCCCAAAAAACTTAAACCCTGTATATTTAAAATCAAAAGAATCAGGAAAAATAAAAATGGTTATGTTATGTCTGCAAGGGAATATAGAGTTCTTCAAAATATCTGGAGACATTACCCAAAAAATTATGAAAGTAGAAAAAACATTGAAAACGTTATGCAGATGCATGAAAATCCACCAATCTCAATTAATAAATATGATGAAGACGTTAAAAAAATTCACTGATATTCATAGAATAACAGATGGACGAACAAGTTCCACACAAGCAAGTACTCGTAGATTAGGAAACAGCCAAAAGATAAAAAAAATCCTGTGGAATTGTTCTTAAAGACAAGACTTCTGCTCATAAGAAGTAAAAAAAAAGGTTGAAAAAGAAAGGCAGTTGAATATAGAAAAACAATATTTTCAACTATTGTAAAAAATAACTATTCAACTATTTTAACTATTGTAATATTGTGCTGGCAATACCAGACACCAAAAATTAAATAAAAAGGTTCTTTTGAGAGATAATAGTGCCAAAAGCTATTCGAAAAAAAACTCTTTTTTTGGTTTGGCAGTTGTCTTAATAACCGAGTTGTTTGTATTATAATTTTTTTTATGTTTGAAATGCTCTGAAATTACCTGATCACTTCGAGTATTCCATCAGCGATGATGAACATTTCCCTGGCCACCTCCCCCTTCCGGCAAATGAGATCTCCCGGGGTGAAGATATAGGCTCGCATCTTGAGAACAAGATCGTGCAAAAATTCCGGCTGACACTCTTGGAAAATACTGACCTGTTGACATTTTTTAAAGAGGAATCGTCAGTAAACTCTTACACACTACTTTATAAATCGAAATAATTCTATGGTATAATTTATTCATGTCCTTACCGTGGTTTTAAATCGCAACAACAAATCAAATTTGAAGGGAAGATGTCATCTGTCTAGTTATTAATAAATGGTTAAAAATTTTTTAGTTGTTGACATGTGTCTTTAAACTATGAAATATTTGAATAATATTTGAATTATATTTTCATTTCAAATGTGTTTTGTGTTTGTTACTTTTCATACCTGATCAAACTGTATACATTTTAAAGCAATCCTTTGACATATATTGGGATTTAAAAAATAATACATTAGATCTACGGAATTGACGATTTCATTCTTACCAAATAATTATAAAATGGGAAAAACATTTATCTATTTATCGTGAGTTGTTGTCAAGCTCTAGATGTGTTCAGAAAAATAGTCGAACTTTTTGCATTACAGCACCGTTCTGTCATTCGAAGCGTTCTCTTACGTTATATCACAACTTGCGCGGAAATCCCCTATCGACCTATCCTGCATTATATTAGCGGATTTTGGATTTTGGAATTATAAGTTAATATAAGTAACGAGAGATACAAATCTTTACAGTAACAAGAAAATAAGCTTATTTTCCAACAGCAGATTAAATAGTACGATTACTTGGATCGATTCGATATTTCTTTTCTAGTCCGTGCGAAAAACGGTTATTTATTAAATAGTAGAAAGTAAAAGAATCTGCAGCTACATCCCAGCTGTTTTGTCGATTAGCTGTTTTGTAATTTAAGATTTTCTTGCATCACTAAATCTTCTAATCCTAAATACTTCAGTATTTTTCACTCGAAAAGTCATCTTTGTCCGATACGCTAATTTTTTGCGCACGGTTCTTTCATAGAAGATGTTCAGATGCTTGTCGCGAAAAAATGGGAAACCTTCAGAAAGTCATTAAGTAATCCTAAACAAACAGCTCACTCAATGCTAGTCCATGCAGAAATTTTATTCCTTAAAAAGTGTTGATTAAAAATCAAAAAATTTTTATTTGTGAAGTTGTAGACTGTAGAACGAGATCTGAATTTACACAAGATGGTAGTATTTTCCTTTACAGGTAAAAAAATGCGTGGTAATTATAGTTTTTATTAGAAGAGTCAGAAATTGCCAAGTCTATGTATTAAGCTTATGTAAACTCCACTGTACACTGTTAAAATTTTTGTGCTTGGTTTCACCATGATATTGGTTCCTAGTAGCTGCAACGGCTGTGTGGTGAAATGTTTCACCTTGTTTGATTGAACCATTTTTCTGGATTTGGAAACAAAAACCTGAGAAATGGTTAAACCGAATACCAAAAATATGGTTTAATGTTTCACCACACAGCCGGAAGGAGGAACCGGTACTAGGAATAGGAGCCGGTACTAGGAACCATATTTTTGGTGAAACAAAGTGCCTAATTTTTAACAGTGTAAATAGAGCCACATACTTCACCTAGAGTGTTTGTTTAGTTACAGAGCGTTTGGTGTCTTCACCTGGCAGGTTTTTGAATTGGCTTTTGCTGTCTGAATGACCGATAGTCTCCGAACCAAAGTGCCTTTGTGTTAATCCAATGGAAAAAAAAGTATTTTCTAAGCCACTTTTCTCTGTCTGTATTGAATATCTATACAAAACGGTTTCTCTTTTATAAGATAAATGTAGCTGGCTTACAGGTCGATATAATTTCACATTTTGAAATTGATTCGATTATTTTGCGAAAATTCATTGAAAATTAAAAATGTATATATTCGGACCAATTTCAAAAAGGTGGGTTATAGAGACCCTTTAAGTCAGCTACATTTATCATAGAAAAAAATCCGTTTGTAAAAATATTCAATACAGCCTTTGATGCTTAGAAAAAAATCCATTGGTTTAACACAGAGGTACTTTGGTTTGGAGACCTGCTTCAATTGAACTCATTCACCCTTAACTACAGGGTGGCGCAAATAAAAGTGGCCCCGGCATGAAGCTATAAATGCAAGGAGATGCTTGGTGAGAAAAACTATTGAAGCCGTGTGAAAGCCCCGCCAAGTCGAATTCATAAATTATTCAAGCGTTGATTAGCAACTCTTGGCAAACCTATTTTTTCATTGTTGGTTTTGTTGGTTAATAGAATAGAGCTACACATGGACTATTGGCGAGTTTTTATCTTGGTGCGGTCTATATGTGTGAGCTTATGAGATCAGTACATAGGTGATGATTATATAGTTACCGGCAAATAATCCGCCAAGCGTTTGTTTGGGCTTAATATTGAAGCCATCAATAGCTTCACTAAGCAAACCTGTTTTTGCATTGGCTTTTAACTTGGCAGCATTTCTATCTTATTCCTACCTCCAAGGCCGGGCCACTTTTATTTGCGCCACACTGTACATGGGTTCTTCTTACCTTTTTGAGCGTCTTGAGATTGACGTGCAAGGCGAGTTCGGTCTTCAGCTTGTCCGGGAGGATGCCCAGCGCCGAATTGATGTCTCCCCCGCCTTGCATGCGACCCCTGCAACAACAGCATTGGTACGTCTGCCGGACAGACTCAGGCCGATACGATTAACGTAAAACAAGCACATCAAAGCAGTTTAAAGCATGCACTAATAAGCATCGAAGCATAGGAAATGATAGACTTGCGAAGAAAAATGGACTAGGTTCATTTCTAATACTTTTTTTTACAAAAAGAAGGAAAAAACTTCGTTTGGAAACTCTGTCTGTAAGGTGTTAGGAAGAATTAAAATAAAATATTGCCAAAATTTTATTATTTGTTAAAATACTTTCCTACAGATCATTATATGGGTGACAGATTTAAACGTGAGCCGTTTCATTTGTTTTATAGAAGATGGGTAATTTTAAAGGAAATTTAAAATTTTACATAATTCAGAGTGGCTAAAAAGGATACACTTAAGTAAAACGGGATACCGTGTTCCTTTTTTAGGAATAATTACTGCTAACTCACTGCGTGAAATCTAACTAACTTCAATTTGCATTTCTTCAATTTATATTCTTATAACTTCAATTTATCAATTTATATTCCTTCGTATACAACGAATTCGAGCTCTGCTACTAATTTTTTTGGACAAAAAACAAGGTATCCCGTTTCACCTAAGTGTCCCATTTTAGACCACTCTCCCTTGCATTGATGTCGCTTTTTGTAAACATATGAACGAATATCTAGTTGAAGAAAACATTTAACACTGTTTTCTTAAAGTTAATTCATTGTGAATTGCAGACATTGTTATTTTTAAGCAAATTTAAATTTTCCGCATGAATCTAACGCTTAAGATTATACATTAAAACTTTGTTTAAATAAAAACTGTATAATATAATTAAGATATTTAATTTTACGAATACATTTAAATAACTTTTATCATTTACATAGTTTTCAAAATATTCATATTAACCTCGAATATGCCAACACTATTTAACCTTTTACACTTCGATAAAAAAAGTACTTCGTATATGTATAGCATTTTTCCCATAAGTGATTGATGGTTCCGTGCTAGGGCTAAAAATTTTCCTTCTTTATCATGTGGCGTTAATTATACAATTCTTGAAATGTTTTAAAGAACTGTTTATAGTGTTAATGAGGCCCCTATAAGTGATAATGCTTGTCATATAACTATCTTTTTCACAATTATTTTAGCTAATATACGTTTGAACAATTGTTTTAAAAGCTGGGTCAGGAATGTTAAATAACTTTATATGTTCATGGTACTATTTAATGAATAAAACACCCAAAAAATTAGCGAGGAATGAAATTTTTTGTATTGATAGGTTTTGGTTGTGCGTTAAAAAGGAAATTTTTTAAAGATCTGAATAAGTTAGCATATAAAAATATACAGATTTATTGTCGACAACGCATAAAATGGCATCGTTAAAGTATAGACGAGGTTTACATTTTAAAATCAAAATATAACATTACGTAAATTTTTTAAAACACTTCTTTCAGAAAAGAACTACTTTTCTAAGAATATTTAAAGGAATTTTCTTTTCGATAAAATTGTTGTATTTAAATCGCCTAAGATAAACCCTTACAAATTGTTTATTGAAACCATTACAAGTTTGCCAATATGCCGCGACCAGTTAATATTTGAAAATAAAACTAAAATATAATTTTCTAATAATTAGCGACATTAAAAATAGATTGCACTGATAGCCGCAACTATTCTATGATAAAAAATATTGCTAGACGAAAATGTTGATTTTTCTAAATTAAAAAATCTTTCTAAGCCTTATCATGCAAACTAGAGAGGAACTATTAGCGATGAATATTTTAGTATTCGAAATTAATACTTAAATATAATTTTTCGAATAATTAGCAACATGAAAATTTGATTACAATGATAGCAACTATATTCGCTGATAAAAATATTGCCAAACTAAAACGTAAAATTTTCCAAATTTAAAAAGTCTTTCTAAGCCCTATCATGCAAACTAGAGATGTTCAGCAAAGCAGAAAAATACTTAAGGGCAGTCGGAACCTCCCAATCCAGTACCCATGTAATATTTACAAGTAGACAACGCTCCTTAATCCGAAGTACACTGTTAAAAATTTTGTGCTTGGTTTCACCATGATATTGGTTCCTAGTAGCTGCAACGGCTGAATGGTGAAACGTTCCACCATATTTTTGGTATTCGGTTGAACCATTACTCAGGTTTTTATTTCAAATCCAGAAAAATGGTTCAACCAAACACCTTAAAAAAGGTAAAACATTTCACCATTCAGCCGTTGCAGCTACTAGGAACCAATATCATGGTGAAACCTAGCACCAAATTTTTAACAGTGTATTAATCAAGGAAAAAAACTTTAGATTAGAGAGAGTGGATGCTAATTCTTCTTTTTGACGTAAAAATTTATTTTAGTAATTTTGTACGTGAAACAAATCTTCCTGAATTGTTTGCACCTTTTTTAGGGTATTAGTAAGGTTACATCTGGATATGCAGTTTAGTTTTGGTCGTCATTTCTCAGAAAAGACATCTGTTTGCTGGAAATAGTTCAACATAGGACCTCAAAAAAAAAAAGGGATAGTTTTCAAATAAGAGTTACTAGAACAGATTCAGATTTAATGCAACATAGGTTCACAATCATTAATCATGGAAACAATGAGGAGCTTAGATTGAACACCGATCATGGATCAACAACAATTGTTTAATAGCAATAACAATTTAGACGGAGGTTAGTAAATGCTATAGTCTGGCTGCCACAACTTGTCATCCCAAATATTTTGATTGTGGAACAGTCCACTTCGAAAAAAGGTATAGAAGGTTTTGGGCAAGAGTTACTATGCTTGGCGATTCATTGCTTTTATGGGCGCATATTTCGTTAAGGTTTAGAAACAGATTATCAATTGAAGGGTAGATCGAACTTGCATCGGGTTCACTCTTATATCGAATTAATGATCAAGTCAAGATAACAAAGAAATACACGTATAATCGCTAACCGCTACCAGCAATCAACAACAATCCTCTATCGCCGATAACTGATGAGTAGTTCTAGTGTGATACATTATTTACAATCGAACTCGACCAACAATCCCCTCTTCTCGCCAAACGCCTTGAGCTGGCAACCCTGTGCCCTCCTTAGGCTTAAAACCTTAATTCAAAGTGGAATCTTCCACAATCAAAATATTTGGGATGCTAAGTTGTGGCAGCCAGACTATACTTTCACGGTAGCGTTATTAATTAGGGGTTGAACATTTACTGTCATATATCCGAAGAAAGTTAAAAAAAATAAGAATTTAGACAATCAATTGAGTCTGGCAAAGAAATAGTCATTGTTATGGGCTAACCTTGCTGGGCCTTTCGCCTGTTGTTGGTTTTATTTGAATTCCTAGTATTGAACGCACACATAAATCATAGAGAGGATAAGGAAGATTTTAAACCGAAACTCAATATTTATTACGTAGTTTCTGAACCATGTACCTTAAAACAATAGACACACATAACATTTAGAAATGATAGTGAATTATAGTTACCCTCTAAAAAAATCCGGCAGCAAATGTGAAGGGGGTGCGGGGTGACGAAAGATGAATATCATAGGTAAAAACAACTACTGTATTAGTTTTGTATTATTTAAAAGGAATAGTAATGAAATGAAAATACAATGATATATGTAAAGGAAGTTAAATGGAAATAAATACAATACACAGAATCTTAAAGTTACTTTTTTGGTTCCAAATACCCTTAAAAGGAAGCTTTTAGTGATTAATAAAGCTAAAATAGCAAGTAAGAATTGTGTGAAGAGTAAAACTGACCCATACCCAAACATGCTTACATTATTATTCGTTTTCTATAAATATATATCTTAAAATCACAACATATATGAATATCGCTAAATGTAAAACGGGGTCAAGTCCGCAGTAAAAAAAGTTTAGAGAACATTATCCTATAGGGGATTGACCTTTTTTCACCTTAAGATAAAATCTTATTACACTTAAGAAAATCTTATTACACTTAAGGCGAATTCCATGCAAAATTAACCTTTCTGTAGTGTAAAAAGGGATTATAACTACAACTTTTAACATTAAATGAAAAAAAAATGCGGAATAGCTGATCTACGCTTATTAAAACAAAATAATGTAACAGGATTTATTTAAATTTGATTTATTTTTCAAATTTAAAAAGTTTTTAAGCTCCTATTAAATTGTGACTTACACTATAGTTACGTGGACTTAGCCTTTAACGAGTCAGGTCTGCTTTTGAGAATTTGGAATCGTATGATTTATAAGATATGATTGCTTCGGGTATTACGTCTAAAACAAAAATCAATTTTCTCAATACCTGACCAATGAATAGTCGGAGTGTGTTTAACATTTCTTCCAGAGAACCACTATTGTTAATTTAAAAAGTATTGGTTTCATTTATTTAATATTTTATAGCACCTAAACTGTTAAAAAAGATGTCTGATTAATATTTACACATGTGGGTTGGTTGGTTGGTAGACATATATTTTCAGGTTTGTGTGCTTGGTCACGAAGACCCGCTTATAAACCTTCGTCTAGAAGGACGGACACTACACACACACACATAAGTGACAGATGCTGCCATCTATCGCCACCTCCACAATTTAGACATGTCCCTAAAGGGGAGGGAAGTAGCCTGCAGGGACCTGTACCCGTGGTAAACTGCGCAATGACCGACCACAGGACTTTCGGAACCAACAGATTTAACGAGCACGCACTCCGCATATACTCGGTGGGTGTTCAGAGGTGTCGAGACTCGATCGCGAGACCTTCCGATCCCGAGACCGAGATCTTAACCACTAGGCTCCCCACGGTCCAACATGTGGGAAAATTGTTCGACAGTTTGGGGTATGGGTCCATCTGCATGCTTATTAAAAAAAATCCTAAATATTTTTTTTTACCTTGACCAAGAATAATCGTACCATCGTTGAACTCTGCGTTGCATGTTGAGGGGAACTTTATGGTGACGCATGTACAGCTTAGCTCCATCCTAAAAATAAAGCTATATTATGTATCCGAACACGGATGATATAAATTTCTGTACATTTAAAGATCTTGGATGGTAACAGATCTCTATACAATTCCAATGGTTAAACCTTTGACCCTGTTTTTAAATAAAATATACGACATGTGTACTCACGAAAACTTACCAAAAAATACAGAAGAAAGTTATTTTGCCATTAAAATAATTAATAGGTATAATTTTAAAGATATTAATTAGTTATAATTAAAACAAAATTTTAGTAATTATTCTAAAAACTACAGATGGCAGCACTAACGGCATGTAAATATCTAAACGAAATATGTTTTTTTAATTATAACTAATTAATTCCTTTAAAATTATACTTATTAGTTATTTTAATGGCAAAAAAAATTTCTTCTGTATTTTTTGGTAAGTTTTCGTGAGTACATGTCGTATACTTTATTTAAAACAGGGTCAAAAGTTTCCCCATTGGAATTGTATGGAGATCTCTTACCATACAAGGGGGACCTTTAAACTACAAGGTGGGCCTTGTTAATTTTATTGACTAATAGTTTGTTCGAATAAGTCAAACTACTCTTGATGAGGAATGGGAAGAGGTTGAATCTTAACCCAAATTTCAGGATCCCCCTCTCCCCCCCCCTCTGAATTAATATACTAGAAAATTTTGGTTTAAAGACCCGGCTACCGTTTCTAATCCCTTTTAAGACCCTCTGATTCTGTAGGTTCATTGGGTTAAAAAATTAATTGGGTTTTATACTGTTCTTCATTTGTTAAGAAGCCATATTGAAGTTTAATTACACTCTAACCATTACATTTTTTAGCAGTTTTTTAAAATTCTCCATAAGTCAACTAAAATTATTTATTATTAAATCAATTTAAACATAGAATGATAGCGGAATGTTAAGGTAGAGTTTACTTTTAAATGATAAGTTAAAAAAAAATAATAGTTTACGTCATAAAATTAGATTTTAAGCTAAGTTTTTCAGGCAAACTTTAATAATGAATTAGTGCATCTTTAAAATATAATGTGTCTGAAATTATATCAATCTATTAGAGAAAAATATTATATTATATATTAGAAATTCAGAAATAAAAGTATGTTAAAAAAACTCAATTACATATTTACTTAAATTCTTTAAAAGTTAAACACCTTTTTAATAAATTACACAAATATTCAAATTTTCTACTTACTAGTAAACGTTCGAACTCCAGACGACTCGCATTTCTGTTCGTTATCACAGTTCCAACTTGTCCTGTAAATAATATTCAGCTGAATAATATAACCTTTCATAATAATAGTAAACATCCATTTAGAAATATTAACTAAGGCACTAACTATGCATACATTATTGAAGGTTATTTGTTGTTTAGTGAACCGGAAAGGATATTAAGTATGGAATGGTAAATAAAACATTCCACTCATTTCCTCCCCATGAACATTGAGGGAAATACAGATGAAAATAACATCAAATGGCCATTAAAATGTCCTCGGAAGAAACTCTCTTTTGAAATGAAATCATAAAATCCTAATTATTTTGCCTATAACTAAGTTTTTACTGCATACACTATATTTTTCTTCAACTACTCATAAATAGTACCGCTCCTGCATCAAATGGCAATTATTAAGATTTTCTTCCCGAACAAATGCATTACGCAGCTTGTCCCTGATGAAAGATTTATTCCTTCGTCGACCGAATTTTCCCTATCACTCTTTCTTAATGGTCAGCACATAGAATGCCACTCCGCCCAGAGACACCAAGAAGCAAATAAAATGACCAAGAGACATTCCTTTTTTTTCATAGATGCGGATTACATAAACACTATGATCTTTTGAACATGTTCCATTATTATCATTTGCACACTCTTGTTTGTTAGCCTTTGCAGTTAGTTATCCTTTGCAATTTGATGACTAGTTATCCGTACATGAAGACAAAATTTAACTTTGCTTTACATTTCGTTTAAGCTTTTGTTGGATTAACATGGAATGTTGAACCAGAGTCAAGTGACGAGGCCAACAACTGAGCTAGCGTCCAAAGCATTCTTTCGGCGACATCATACGCGGCGTCGGAACATTTCACTCAACAGAAATTATAAGACGAAGTCTCACATAGGAAAAAATTCTGTAAAATTAGAGCTTATTTTGCGGTAACTTTTACATCACAGTGTTGTAGTGTCTGTTTTACATCACAGTGTTGTAGTGTCTGTTTTACATCACAGTGTTGTAGTGTCTGTTTTACATCACAGTGATGTTTTCACGAAGTTACACAAACAACTTACTCCAATAGCGGTCAAACACAGAAGATATGAGGGGCGGCTTTCATGCAAATGAGCCCCATTAGGGAACAATTCGTCTTTTGCTCAATGAACGCCTCGTAATTTATAACCGTGAGTGACGAGGTCGACACCTGATCTGTCACCCAAGACAACTTCGAGCGACGTCGTACGCTAACACCATCACTATTTTGAACTCCACAGATTTAACAAGCATGTCTGTTACAATGTACTTGGACACCCTGCATGATTAATTCGGAGATATTTCTGCTATTTTCCATTACATATCTAATTTATAGGCTGCCTTCAAGCCCTTTTCTCTCCGATTCAATTCCGAGTCCAATACGTAAATCGTACAGCCCACGATGGAGCTCTAAATTTTGTTCCAATGTTTCCTTTTGCATTAAAATCACGCATGTTTTTTTTTGATGGATTACAATATAGAAAATATAATTGATATTATACATAAAACACAGAAGTTTTCAATATTCCAAGTTTTTAGATAATATAAAATTTAAAAAAAAAACTGCAGGAGTAAACTATTATTTTATCCTGAACCAATGCAGTGAAACAGATTTCACTCATAAAAATCACAAATCATCACTCATAAAAATTACGTTAGTAATAATTACTTGCCCACGCCTAATTATAATCACAATAAGAATTTTTCTACAAAAAGAGTAGTTTTGTTGAGATAAAAATGTCAATGGAAAGAACAATGTATGACTACAAATGTTCTTTTGAACGAACACGATTTCCGGTCTCCAATTCATTATTGAGTTCACCAGGTTTATGCGGAATAAATGAAGTATCGCATAAGTCCGACTACTCTTTTGACCTGATAGTTGTTAAAAGTATTACAGGGAGGACATAATTTTAGTATAGGTTTTATGTAATGGCACATATAGCTATTTCCAATGCCAAGTCAATTTTTTTTAACAAAATGTATTGATAGTGGGCGGAAAAAACTTTTTTTTGCTCTTTAGCCCTAAAAATAAAATAATTTTAAGGATTGAGCCCGAAACATTATATGATGATATGGGAAAAACTTTTTTGCTCTTGGTAAAAATTAAAATTTTTAAGAATTGAACCAAACTTTTATGCAAATGATTTTCTAGGGAAGATATTGTAATGTTAAACGCATGGAAGCTTGGTAAACCAATTTTTTAAAGTTTAAACTAGAATTGTACCAAAAATTGTTAAATATTAATTAATTTAGAACTGAGAATTTTCTTTTTAAACCACGCAATGGTTTTGTTAAAAGCATAAATTTTTTACAATAAATTAAAAATTAATTTAATGTCCTAAAGTTATTATTTGCTTGAGTTTAAACGCACAAATGCGTTTTGTAAACCTAATTTCTCATCTATAACCAATAAATTATTTCCACTTATCAAATTACCATAGTGGTAAATACTTTTTACATTTTCTGAGACACTTCTTTAATTTTAAATTTAAATTTTTAAAATTGCTAGTCTTGATATATCGTTCTGAAACAGGAAGTCGCGTGATATTATGTTTAATGACCTAGGTAGTGTCTTGGTTAATGGTTCGTAAATAAATTGGCGGATCCTGAATCGGATACAATAGCGCGAGTTTAACATTAACGACAGTCGTGAAACAAGGAATATATTAATTGTAATTGTTCTATAAAATATGGGTTTAATGACCTAGACACTTAGATATAGCTTAGCAATATTCATATTTATTGAATCTTAAGTTTTTAAACCCTTCACAAATTTAATAGTGACATATTTCAATTCCATATGCATAAATATGTTTCAATCTATAACGAAATTGAACAAATATAATTTATTCAAATAAATAAATTTAGAATATTCTGAACAGAAACATTTGTATACTAAATGTATTTTTGGAAAATGCAAGTGTATAGCATTGTAAATATTCAAAGTATAGAGTATTCATAGATAAATTAGGTATTTATAATGAAAATTCTCAATTTTCTCCTTAGTTTCTTACTTATTGAAATAATAATGTTACACTGAAAAACTATATTTTTCCTGTTGAATTGAGTAGTTTTATATGTGATTTTTTTAAAAAACAACTTTACAAATACTGTCAAGGCCCTTTCCATTGGACATTGTGGGGCTGGTTATTAGAAGCAGTTAACTATTTTTCAATAGCTTCTCATCCAACTATTCGGACTATTTTCCCAAATATCATTGCAATCCATATTAAAGGAGGAGTTACCTTTAAAGAAATTTCTTTTGACAAGCGATGTTAACATAAAACATACTTACCTACTATAGTCGCAAATATAAAGACTCCAATAAGATAGCTTATGATGGTAAACATGTACCTGTAATAAACAATAAAAGTCCTGTAGAATATATGTATGGGTAAAAATAAAGTAAAAAACTACTGCTTTTTAGAATAAAAAAATAAGGACTACGCCACCGTCGGCTCAACTAATAAGGCCAGAGAAGCTCTCTGTGACACAACACTAACCGTCCGGTTTGGGTTACCGGCTATTATGAGAGAGAGGAATGAAACCTGTTCGTAATCTGAAAAGTGTAGTTTGCTATGCGCGAATAGATTTCGTACTTTTTCTGACTATCCGAACCGGACGGATAGCGTGGCGTCACGAAGAACTTAAGATGAGTGAGCTGTGGCACCACTATAGTACACAGAATCGTGACAACTTTCGTATATCGCGTTCAATAGGAGCTTAACCTGGTCGAATCCATTTTTGTTGAAAGAGCGCGACTTCGGCTTCGTTGAACGGCGCGTTGAATTTTAAATTCCAAACCAAAGCATACAACCTCTTTTATATTGGTATCCTTTTGTAATATATATAAAAGCAAAATAATTAATTAAACTAGATTTTTTTTACAATTACATACCTAAAATGTATGTTTATAACTGCAAATATTTAACTTGTAAACACCTTTAATTTGTATTTCATCGAAACCTATTGTATTTAATGCATTCAAAATAGATAACCTCTGATACTTAAAAAATTTATATTAAAAATATGTGTTGTTGTTTGTGATCATAAATAAATAGTCGCACACTAAATTTGTTTATAAAAAACAAGTTTTAATACAAATAAAACGACTAAAACACGGCATTAATGTGTTGTGTTTACCGATACACCGATAGTTTACTCACTTATATTTTATATAAAACTAATCTTCTACTTTCTACAAATAAATTTAAAATCATGCAAATAACGCAGATAATGAGCGCAAGTAAATTAAAACTTTTTGAATAATGTTTTTGTCCTTTTAAATATTTATTGTACCCCTCATTAATATTTATTGTCCCCTTAAATATTTATTGTACCACTAATTTATTGTAATTCCCTCATTGTTCTGAACATGAATATTTATTAACTTGCGTAATAATTGTTTAATTATATCAGAAAAATTATACGAGAAATTTCGAACACTAAACCTTACTTAACTTATATTTTGAGATTATGAATGATTTATATATATATATATATATATATATTATATATATATATTATTTATATAATATATATATATATATATATATATATATATATATAATATATATATATATAATATATATATAATATATATTATATATATATATATTATATATATATTATATATATTATATATATATATATATATATATATATATATATATATATATATATATATATATATATATATATATATATATATATATATATATATATATATATATATAATATATATATATATATATATATATATATATATATATATATATATATATATATATATATATATAATATATATATATATTATATATATATATATATATATATATATATTTCATTAAGAAAACTATTTGACTTATAAGTATATTTTATAGCCCAGTTTCGTAATACATCAATATGTATAATCATACGCTTTAATATAAATTTGTTTGAAAAATGTTTTATATAAAGACTACATATGCGTAGGATGTGCGTAGGATGCGTAGGTATGCAGGGTTTCAGGGAATAATTTTTTACAAGAAATATGAACAACGGATCAAAAAACCATTTCTTCTGCCCAGATACAAGTATCTAACGACTAAAACCTTTAAACTCGATATCTTTGCTCAATTCTTAAGCCTCACAACTTGTTAGATCTGTGCTTGGGAGCGAAATGTACGTGGTCTAAATCTATCGAGATGACTCTATAAATATCGAAATCTATTGTGAAAAAGAATTTGGTCTACAGTAATTCTTGAATTTTGACTAGAAGACGTAACAATTGGATTATACTGCTTTCACTTTATTATTGTACTATAGATATTGAATCGTGCAAGGCTGCGTCATTTCGAATACTTATGGCAGTACACCGAAAAGATTTATTCAAGTTTTATATGGAATTTCGAACGCAAAAACATTTTTCTTATCTTGAGATTAAGAAAAGATCAGTAGAGAAGGTTTTAAACAAAAAAAATACAAGGCAAAATATGGGTACTGCTGAAAGTTTTTCCAGTAACTATTTGACTTTTTCTTTGTTTCCATGGTTTTCAATCAGTTTTCTGGAAGAACCGGGTTTTCTATTGTGAAGCTTTTCAGATTAGAATAAAATAACAACTGCTTTAGTGTTGTTCTGTTTTTGTGACACTGAATTTTTTTGAAAAACAGTGAAACAAATAATTTCAGAGAGTTAATATTTTAATAAATAATTTTACAATTCTTATA
This sequence comes from Oedothorax gibbosus, assembly GCA_019343175.1. NCBI lineage: Eukaryota > Metazoa > Arthropoda > Arachnida > Araneae > Linyphiidae > Oedothorax > Oedothorax gibbosus. Next base: position 378,212 of record JAFNEN010000737.1, on the reverse strand, counting down.
TTAACTGTAAAATCAAGGTATAATAGTAATTGTATGCTTACATTTGAAAACTCTAGTTTTCGGTTATTCGGTAAGAATTGTATTATTAGCCAAAAATTCAAAAATAAATTGTATTATTTTTCAATCGTTCCGAATTGATACCATGTTGTTAAAAACCTATACCTTAATTATAACTTAAAAGCACACCGTAAAAGTAGCGAAGAACAATTTCTATTGAAAATAGTCAATAAGTTTTTTTTAAAAAAGAAAGGAAAAGTGCTATAATTGTGATTTGGGAAGATTTTTATGAAACAAAAAGGTTATATATTCAATTCTGAATTAATTGTTAAACAAGGCACAGGTAAGAATTGAAGATGCACTGTATGTTAATCATTTGATATTTTGTTAAACTAATCATCGATGAATTTTCGGTTAAAATACTTGTGATGAGAATATCCTCCTATTAATGAACTATAAACATTCTGCAATTCTAACCATGCTCATTTCTTCTTCAAAGCGTGTGTGATGTTTTTAATATGATGTTATGTCCTAAACTCTTATTATAAGTTTTATATATCTTATTACTCTTGAAATCTACTAGGAAAATGGAAGCATCAATTTTGAGTTTGCAATCGTCGGAAGTTTAAATTGCAGTTGCTAGATACTGTCTTGGAAAACTTTGCGGTTGGCCCATACGCGTTTCCCTAGGTCATGTAGTTACACAACCAGTGTCTCCCAAAAGGTAACTAGAGCTGAATATCAAGCTGCTTCGGCTGAGATGCTACGATATTTTCATAATCTAAATGGGCTTCCTCGTTGTGCGTGCTGTTGCTTTACGGTTTTGTTCTGTTGCTTTACGAGCAGCTAGTAACCATGCTCTGTTACAAATTTGGCGCAATATTGAACCGGAATCCTGGAACTTTCTAGCTGCTACCACTATTTGGTGCTTGAGTTTACCAGTTTTGTGGTTAAACCCTAACTTTGATACACAGCGAAAGTGGTGAATCAAGTCTCCAAATAGTGGTGGAATCTAGAAAGTTCCAGGATTCCAGTGCAATCTTGCACCAAACTCTTATGCAGTGTGGTCGAGCGAGCGCAGATTGGTTAGCAATCAGTAGGAGTGGGTGCACAGAAAAAAATGTTTTGTTGGGAGAACCAAGTTTTTTTTGTTGACGTGTTTGGTTGACTAATTTTGTTGACTTAACAATATTTTACTTGTCTCAACAAAGCGAGTATTTTCATCACAACCAAACCCGTTTGGTTGAGATAAGCTCGGCCTGCTATTGGCTGTTTCTAACTGTGACGTCATGGCGCCTGTCATCAACGGCAAATTGAAGAAAATTAAGGGCGCCATTCAGCCATTATCGTCGTGGAAGGATTTGATTGCTATGTTCAAAGGTAACTTGGGGCCGTAGTGAGCGTCTCGGTCTCGAGATCGGAAGGTTTCGCGATCGATTCCCGGTTCCACTGAAGACCAACCAAGTATATGCGGAGTACGTGCTCGTTAAATATGTTGGGTCCGAAAGTCCTGTGGTCGGTCATTGCGCATTTTCGGTTTGGCGCATTTTTGGTTGATTCAAGAAAATAATTTCAACAAAATAATTTGGTATTGACAACAAAATTTTCGTTGGCGCTATATTGACAAAAAAATTTTGTTGAAACAACAAAATTTTTGTTCTTTCAACAAAATATTTTTTTTCTGTGTGATGGATCGCGTCCCCGAACGAATGTAGTGTTTCCGAAAATCGTACATCAATCCCTGATTACTAAAAGGTTTCTCCGGGCTGAAACTAGAGTGCATCGATATTGGCCTAGAAGACACTAATTTCTCACAAAACAGCCTAGGACATTTTAAAGTGTTTGTCTATTCACAACAGCTACTGATTGCTATGACTATTCGTACAAGTCGTCGATAGTGAGTGGTTCTAGATTAAGCTTGAACATGTAAAAATAAAATGACTTACTGTAGGTTAGTAGCTGGCGTCGCCAAATCTCCTATGGTCGTGAGCGTTAAAGTCGACCAATAGACAGATCCGAGATACTTTCTCGATAAGTTTGCATATTCACCCACCGGCAATCGGTAAGACCACTCGCCCACGAAACCTTCCAGTTCCGACAACAGGTAATAGAAGCAGCCGAACCAATGCGCCAGCAAAAGCAGAATGTGAATGAGATTGACGACTCGCCACAGATTGGGGTAAATGGTTCGGGACTCGACCATATAGTACAGACGAAATGATCTATAGAGTTTTAGAAATCTGTAAATAAATATATTTATTACGTATAAAGAAGTGATAAGATTTTTTCGGATAATCATACACATTATAAAAGTAAAAGATTTATGTTACATTAAGAATTGCAGTTCCAGGCTACAAAAAAATGGTTTTCCACATGCAAGCTTATTGAGATTAGTACCATTATTTGTAGCCAGCAAATGGACTCTGATTTGTGGTTCAACATGCCTCGGTTTGTACAGTGTAAGTTATATTTTTACTCTGTAAAAAAAGATAGCTTCTTTTAATTTATTATGGGGATTAAGTGATTGGTTAAAATTGCAAATATTTATCAATGAAATCAATCTCGGAAAAAAACTTCGTAGGTAAAATTTTATAACACATGTGATACATACGTAACACTTAAACCTTTTAAACCATCAATCTTACCTGGGAAACCTGAGTATAGGCATGATTCCAACGTAAAGTTGAAGCAGATCCATGGGTAATATAGAGCATATATCCATCACGAAACTTCTCGACTTCATGTAGTGGAATGCCAGCTTTTTACTCTCGCACACCATCAGGCCCTGCTCTAGGTACCCAGTCCGGAACTGGAAAACGATGTCCATAATGAAGACCAAGTCCGTGAATCCGTCGATGCAGAACCACATGATGGACAAACCACTTTGGAGTTCCGGGAAGGCCTGCGGTGAAAGAAACAGCTGCGTTTAGTTTTCCGACGGTTCCTCCCTAGTGCCCTTTGGAAAGTATGTTAAGATTAAACTTCGAAGAATGTCAGTTTTGTAATTCAACATAATTCGAATACAGTGGGATATTGTTTTTTTTTCCGTACCATCAATACCAAAGCGTGTAGAGACAAAAAGGGCAATTTTCCTTCACTTTTTCAAACAAAAGTGGAGAAGGTTATTTTTTCAGTTAAAGCCTTTAAATGAATGTGAACGCACTCAGCTATATACATAAATATCATCCAATCTCGACCCTTACATCTAATATAAAAATTACAAATTAGGGGAAGACCACTAATTTGGACACGCTTGGCACCTTAATCCTGCGTTTGAGGAAGCCTAAGGGGAAAAAAACTAAAATATGACTATTTAAACTATGAAAAGTACTTTTTTTGTACTTCAGCAATGTGTATGTTTGTTCTATAGTTTGAATTGTTGAAAGAATTACTACGTCCAGAATATCGTGCAGTTAGAATTTTTAAATATATTCTGGAAAGTTAAAGTGACTTTCTCATCTATGGAGCAGGTTACCTTTTATGTTGGGTATTGGGTATTAGATACCTTTCAAACAAAGTGTGTGTGGTGAAGAATTATATTTTTTTTAAAATATACTGGCCTAAGAAAATTAGCAACAATGAACTGTATCACAAAACAAGAAATAAATCTATAACTTTGTATATGAAAGAAAGAATATGGAATTGGATTGGAAACATCTTGAGATGACTTGCGAAAGAAAATGAAAGAATTGCTCTGACCTGTTCAGGTGATAGAAAAAGAAATCGAGGAAGACCAAAGACGACTTGGAGGAGTATGACCATAATCGAATGAAGAAATAAGACGAGTTGAAACAACTGAAATTTGGCCAGAAGAGCTGTACTGACAGGAGATAATGGTTGTTGTAGCTTTTGCTAATCCTCAGCTCGTCTGGTAGTACTCAGGCGAGTTCCAAAAGGCTGTTGACAATTAAATGTCAATCACCGTCAAAGGGTCGGATGTTATGTCTTTCTTATCGAGTTCAAGACTCTGCAGGATCTGCTCGGGGGAAACAGAGCAGAAGTGAACTTTTTACAGATTTGGAAGGTCTTGGATTCATCAAAAAGGAAAGACACTTCATATGCCCGCTTGCAAGTCTGGTCAAAGTGGTATATGAGCAGGAGAGAAGGGAGGGAAATGATTGAGGCCTTCAATGCGTAAAGAGCCAAAAGTAAGTAAGTAATGGGTAGAGCATTGCACTGTTAAAAAAAAATCCTTGTACAATAACGAACAGGAAACGGCAGCAGAGATTCCAGTCACATTCCGTTAAAAGAAAGTCATGCCCATTATTTCCCATAACTAATAGATGAGATAAAATAAAACTGTAAAAATACGAGAATCGAACTAATTTTCTTACAGTCAAAGTGATAAAGCCTTTTATTTAGTGGGTCAGACCATTTTGCATCAAACAAGGCTAATGTTGCTCATAAAAATTGAAGGGCAAATGCTCATAAATTAAATAAAATTTACAGTGTCCATCTGAACTCACCTGTCTGACGATGATAGTCCAGGCATTGTAGAGCAGACAAACGGTGAGCAGGGACAACCAGTAGAAGAGGATGTTCTCATCTGGGTTGACCACCGACCGCCACACCCCTAGGTAGGGGCTCTTCATGACCCCGTCACCCGCGAGTCGCGATGACCCCTCTTGGCAGCTGGGGTCGGGTATTTGACGAGTTGAGAAACGCTTCAGGAAAGAGTCCTCGCGCTTCAGAGGAGGCTTCTCTTTTTTGACAGCCCCCTTAAAGCAACAAAGTTTGGTTATGTTGCGTACCAGTTTGTGTAGCCAGCAATTCAGTTCCGTTTTTTATGTGAAACATGAATCTCTATTTTTTACAGAGTGCTTATACAAAGTTTTTTAATAGTCTTGAAATACAGTCTTTAAATAATTTTACTTCCTTCAAAAACCAATTTAAAAATCTTTAGTATGATATTCCTGATATACAGGAATATTTTTGATTATTGCATACTTCTATTATTAAAATAAAATTACTGTACACTAATTCATATATTTGTATTGACTAACCATCCTAAATACACCCCCGACACTTCTGTTGCCATAATAAAATTTTACGTGTGATTTAATATGTTCTTTTTTGTGTATTTTAAAATTAATATCATCTCCTTTTTTATGTTCACCAATATGGTCCTTGTGACCTTTGGTGTTATGACTACTTTATTACTTTTTTATTTATTTTCCCTCAAATTCTTGTCTTTACGTTTTTGGGCAATAAAAATTATTATTAAAAAGTAAAATTTACATTTGGTCGATGATTTTGTTAGTTACCTGTATGGCGTTCGACAGCTGCACGGTGTTTCTCAGTTTCATCCACCGTGATCGTCCGCTGGAGGATACAACGGCGGTGGAGGATGACGGGCCTGGGGTGGCGTCGGGGGGGTCAGGGATCGAAGTGGGGGGCTCACTGGAACTGTCCGCTGGAGGAGTTGTGGAGCTCACGGTGGTGGTGGTGACTGGAAGACACGAAAGTGCTATTTATAGTCTACGTTGTGTTTACGTGCGAAACCGGATGGTCTAGTGGTTAAGATCGCAGCCCATTACGCTAACAGTCTGCGTACTTTACCAGGTGCGGGTTCGATTCCCGCCTTTGCCCTGGGTGTAATTCCTCTCTCTGTGTCAGTAAAAATTATGTCTGTGTCCGTCTTACTTGACGAAGGTTTATAAGCGGGTCTCTGATCAAGCACACAAGCCGGAAAATATATATGTGGGCAATTCTACCATAATTTTTAATTTTATGTCCCTTGGGCATAACTTAAAAAAAATATTTCTTTTCGATTTTTTCTTATTATTATAATAGGCTGGTCCTTATATAATTTCAACACGGAATTTTAAAGCAAAGAAACTCTAAAAAAATTTTAAGGCACAAAACAATGCAGAAAATTCTTTACCTTCCCATGTCCCGAATGTGAAATTTTTAGTTTAGGGCTCAAACTAAAACATTTTTGAGCTAAAAATTACATTCATTTGGATTTTAAATTGAACTAATTTTATATCTTGACAAATTCCTTCCATAAAATTTTGGCTTTTAATATTTATAATGTGTGTATTTCTCTTCTCCTAACTTTGTCCCTGGGTTTTGGTACATTCATTGACATCATTACCAAAGTGGCGAACAGAGGCACTGGATGGAGCTACATTATTTCTTCAGTCATGAAAACTGTATTGCAGAAAACTCACATTTCAGTTAGTAGCAGCATTTTTTTGGCTATACTTCACCAATAAGCCCAAAAGTTAAAAACCCCAGTAAAATGAGAAAATGAGCTGCGTGGCTTCATTACTTTCCTTACAATCCCCCTTGGTTAAGGTTAATTTTTGCTTAATAATTGGAATTTTTTTTCTATAAATATGTTTAAGTGGAGTATAAGGAGTAAAAAAAAATCCATTTTTATTAAATTGCAGTTAGTTTTAACACAAAAAAAGACCGGAAAACATCGTGAATTTCCTCACCGTCCGTTCTTTACCTTGCGTTCCTAACCGTCACAATGATCTAGGGATGGAAAACCGAAACCTGTTTTAAGACTAACCGGTTTGTTCGTGACTTCGGTTTCATTGAAAATTAGTTATTTTCAATTAGCCAGAAAATTAGCCAGTCTAAGCCGGTTTCTTTGAAACAGGTTTAAAAAAAAAAAACTGCCATCCCTAAATTTTTTGTAAAAAAAATTCAAATGAACCTTGTTGAACTTTTTTTGTTATTTAGAACCCTTATAAAACTTTTTACAAATATTTAAAGTGATTTTGAAAAAATAAATTTCACAAATTTTTATACCTGAAATTAAAAATTATGGTAGAACTACCCATGTACCAACCCAGCCCATAAGGGCAAATAAGCCCAATCGACTGCGGTTCTCAAAACTATTGGAGTAAGTCAATCTCACAAACACACCCCTTCTACTTTTTCACTCAATAAGACCGTACTGCGTGACGATCTCGCCCTCTGTGTTGTATTGTGATATGACGATAACGTAGAAAGGACGATCTGATGACGATCTGTTGTATGATGATAAATGTATAACGTACTTTTTCAGAATGATTAAGCTTCTCGTATGTTTCGTACCTATTTGTTCAGTGTTCGTGTTAGTTTCCTTTCAATTACTTGATGTCTAATTAACAAAGTCATTTACTATTGTTTGTCTGTGCTAAACTTTATGAACCCCCTAATCCAACACACACCAAAGTGCCTCAGTGCTAATTCAATGGAAAAAATATTTTCGATGCCACATTTTTTCCGTTTTTGCCAAAACATAAATGTACTTTTTGGCAGTAAGTGGTTAAATGCAAGCTCGTCGAGATGGAAAACGTGCCCCGTATATGATTTTCATTTTCTCAGACTGGCAAAAATAAAAGGGGCAAATTTTCCAAGTATTCTTAAAATAAACTGATAAACTTAAAAAGCATTTAGTTATTTCTTATCTACCTTTTATTGTAAACTAAACTAGCAAAGAGTATACACAAAATATAGGTAATTTTTTTTAAAAGCATATTTATTATACAAAACTTTATTTTAACAAATTTCAATAAAAGTCATTATTATTTGGATCACTTTATAAACACAAGAAAATTGTGCAACTTCTCTTTTTGTGTTACGATATATTGTTTCTCTCTTTTTAGAGGTTGTCTTTAGTATTGCTAAAGATTGCAAAAAAAAATCGGAGTTATCACATGCTCTGAAGTTTGGTGGAATTCCCTGCCAATTGACTTCAAACTTTGAATGTAACATGACACATTATTATTTTATAGTGTTATTCACAATCTATAGAGAATGTTTAAGTTATTGGATGGTTTTCTGCGACTACATCCATTCCTGATAGTTATTAGCTCAACACTAGAGCGAGAGCGAGAGAGTGATAAAATTGTAAGTTAAACAAAAGTACGTTTAATTAAGGTTTGAATGTAAACATGAAAAGTGGATGGTCGTGACGTGTTGCTTCATAAGCCAAGTCACTGCTTGGCTATCTCTAAAGCTATCTCTAATTACTCATTTCCAATATACGGAAAAGTGGATAACTTGCCCCATGGGAAAACTATCCCCGGTATCCCCTACTACTTAAAAAGCCACTGTTTCACTTTGGAAACGGGAAAAAAATGAACTTTTTTATTGAAATGTTCGGTTTCAGCACATTAAAGTCTATAATGGTTAAGTAAATTCTTCCTAAAACTTTTGGGAAACTAGTTATCCTGAACCAACTCTTGAAACACTGATGGTACTAATAAGTACTACTACAGAAGGCCGTTGTTTCACTTTTCATTGTTCGTGTGAAGGAAAATTAGATGGTAGTGAGGCTTTATTAATGCAGTATGCGGTTTCAATACATTAAAAACTAAATGGGTAAACACATTAATTCAACAAAATGACCATGTTAGTCAGTAAAATAAAGTAATTTTAAGTAGGAAGGGGGAAAAAGAAAATAAACTCGGACATAAAGTGCATTTTATGTCTTAACGATTTTTTTTAATCATTTTACATTTTAATTAATTGTAAAAGCTAACATTAAAATATTCAAATACACTTAATTAAAAGTAAAACTTTACACTGTGCATAAAGATTTAAAATGAATATGTGGGACTAATTATCCTCAAAGTTTTAAAAATGTTTTGATCTGAAATAGTGCGTTTTCCGAGGAATGACCTATGATTTTGGGCTGTGGGATCCTAAATAATATTTCTGTCTTATTGGCAATATCATTTAGTTAATTAAAAAAAAGATTATTTATACTTCCTATAAACACGATTTGTAATACGTTCGTTAAATAGGATTTATTTTCATGAAATGATTATATTTTTTCTCCTTTATGTTCATTACATTGGAAATGGAATAAATCCCTACAATATAGTCCTACTAAAAGTGCAATTTTAATTTTTAGCTTCGGTTACGTATGTATTCTAATTTGCTTTTATTCCTGTATTTGTATTTCTTACATGGAATTTCATTTGCATAAAATGATAGTATTATTAATTGGAAAAAAATAGAAATAAAGCATAGCAACTGCCGTGCATTTTTAAATCGAGAAAACAAGCGACGCATTTTTATGAAAATTTTGGGAAATGTTTAAAATGTTTCTAATAAATTTTCTGACGTAATGAGTCTTAATTTAAGTCTTAATTTTATCTTTCCTTTTAAGGATCCTTATCGTTTGTAAATATTTTTATTGAATTCAGTTTATTAAGACACATTATTCAAAAATATTAAATTTTAATAGTAAGTATATGGTAATTTAGAGAAAGAGTTGTCATAAATATATCTTTTCAGAAAACCGTATTCTTAAGTATTTTTAAATCACAATTGGAACTTAAAAAATAGCATTTTATTTGCAACTAATAGACAGGAAATTCCAGCCAAATCTAACAGAAAATACCAAAATCAGTTTATAATCAGTCAATAAAATAATTTTAATATATTATTAATTTCATTGTTAAATTCATTTTGGCTCTTAAAATATTTATAATAATGAAAAAAATATAAATAAATACTTTTTTGAATTATTTTTGCTAGTTACTCTTAGCCTTTTTTGTTTAATGAGCTTTATTTTAAATGTGTGCAGTTTTAACAAGGTAATTTAGTGTTTTTACTGACAAATTATTTGTTTATAACTGTTTATTTTAAAGGAAGGAGGGAGTAAGAGCTTGTTTCGAATCATTCAACTATCAAATGAGCTTGTCGAAATCTGTTAACTAGTTGATGCCTCTCACCTGATGTGCTGGCGGTTGTGTCCCTCAGTTTTACCTCTAGGTGGGGTGGTGGGGGGATGGGAAAGTGACTGCTTCCATCGACCATCATCACGCCACCACCACACTCCACGGACTCCTGCAAAAGAAACACTTTTATCAGGAATAGAGTCACTCGATACTAACTTATAACATAACACAAAAACCAAAGATCTTCGAACTCCTTGATTTAGACGTCTAATAAAATCTAACTTTGGTAAGCCGAAAAATACTACAACATGCGCATCCATTAGATGTCCAAAATATCGATGTCCAATAAATAGGAGTTGATGAACATCCATTAGATGTACCAAATGTCTAAGTCTAAGTTAGTCTCATAGATAGCTAATGGATATCCAAATAAAAGTTTTGTTGGGCAAAAATGCAATAAACAGATGTCCAATAGACATCTCGAACGTCTAATGGATCATGTAGATTACCAATAGATATCCAGTAGACAATAGTGGCATCTGGGATGCAAGAGCCAAGGCAACGAGTATTTTTTGGTGAACGCTTTCTTTTTACACCACAAGAAATGAAGTGCTAATCTAAAGCCCTGTACATCAATAACGATAAAGCCGTAGATATATCGGATTAATAACCTTGATGAAAGCGGGTGGCTGAAGTTGTCACGACTAAGTCCAGCTAAGTGGAATGAATATCTACTGATTCTATTGGAAAAAAATGTATGTTTAAAATGGATCTATGGATTAAAGGACAATTTATTGTCTGTATAAAGAAAATAAATCAGTAAAAATACAAATATCGACCTGGCTGGTCTATAGCATTTGCCATTTATTTTACATGGAACTTTAAACGCATTACATGCAGTTATACATTATTTCAAGGAGTACTTAATTTGTTTAATTTTTATAGTGTACCTGATCCAGGGATGGAAGTGCTTAGAAATATACGAAGACTATCCACTAAGAAATACACCCCCTATAAGTTTTTAGATGAATGTAGGGGATATTTAAATGCCCAAGCGTGCAATATTATAAATGCTAAAAGGGATAGTGGAAAAAAGTTCCTCAAAACGAGAAAGGTTTAGGGACGGAAAACCAAAAACGGTTAAACTGAAAACAATATTTTAGGCTTCAGTTACACTGGCAAACGCTATTATCTTAGGTTGAACCAGTTAAACCGAAAATCGGTTTATTTCTAAAAACTGAACATCCTTTAAATGTGTGTTTCTAGCAACCACATGTAAGGGATTTACATTTTTAAAAAATCTGGTAATAGTAAAACTTAAAGGAACTGCAATTGCACACGCACTTTGAAAACACTCCGCACGTGATTGAACTGCGCTTGCTCGTAGAAGTGCAGTTGCATTGAAATACCGTTGCTATCGCCAGACCCGACAAGTATTCCTGTAAGTCAACTGCAGTAACTAGTCAAATGACTTTGACCACTGTTGCAAGCACTCATTAACTCTAACATATAAAAAAACATACGGGGAAAAAATATTATTTCAGAGCTAAAATGGTCTAATTCATTGTTGGGGTTACTGCAGTTGACCCTCCCAAGCTAGTTTTGTGTAGACAAATGACTTTGATAATCAGCGCCCTCTGATGGGTGTATCGTTTTCGGGAACCAGTTTTTGAATGCGTTTCCCGTACTATCTATTTTAGCCATCATAGCAATATGCATATGCATAGGTAGATAAAATAGAAAGGGTTCCCAATACAAGTAAAATATTAAAAATATTAAAATTTAAATGTAAGAAAAAAAAGAGTTCAACAAATAGCGAATTCTCAACTATCATCAAAAGATTAGTTATGTACATTTTTTCTCATGCGCATATGTTTGATTTATTCTTATTTATACTTCTCCAAAAATACCCGTTAGGAATACTAATGCAGTAAAAAAAGGTTTTTAAAACGTCATCGGTTTTCGAAGATACTCATTCTGAATTCGTTTGGCATTGAATAATTTGAAATATTTCAATTGGTATTTGAAGTGTAACATGAAAAGCACGTAACAGCAGGAATGATATTTTTAGATAGAAAAAGTTTTTTAAATTGTCTTTAAGTTTTAGAGATATTTTTTTCATTTCACATTAACTTTTTATCGGAAATATGAGTTTTCTTGTGTGAGAATTAGACACATTCTGGTTTAATTTTCAAATAAATTTCGAATGGATCATTCATCAGTTTAATATTTAGGTCGAAGTAAACTTTTTTTAGTGTGTAACAGTTAACGAGTTGCCTACTTGTATCTTTCATTAAACAAATAATTTATTCCAAGAAGGACACAAAAAAAGAGAAACATCTGCTAGCTGCACTTATGAAATGATTTATATTTTTCTGTATACTCACTGACTTTGTGAAAACACAAGACAGTTTTTTAAGCTGGGAGTACAATAATTGTATATTTGAAGTAACATTGTGGCACATACTGCCTTGGACAGGCGAACTGCAGTATGTAGACTAATTACTTGGACTATTGTTGCAAGCAATCAACAAATCTACCACATTTGAAAGTATGTTGCAATACATTATTTCAAAGTAAAACTGGTCCAATTCATGGTTGTGGTTACTGCAGTATACCTGCCCACTACAGTATACTATGTGGCACTTTTAAAAGAAGCCCCGAAACAAAAAACAAATTGCTGATAGGAACTCTTCACTTGTCACTATTGCTCTCCTCTCCAAGGGGTGTATTTTAAAAGTTCTACCCTTTATACAAGTCGTTTAAGAAGCAAGTATAGAGTGATGCTTGTTTGAATAAATATTTTTTTTAAAAACAAAGTATTTGATACGGAATTTGTTTCACAGAAAACATGTTTCATATGCTGTATATAAAAAGTTAGGATAAATTAAAAACGATGAGTAAGACAATATGCTCTGCAAGAAATTTGGTTATTTTTACAAAACAAAATCCCGTCAGCTCGTGTGCCAGAAAATTACCATTTAATTTACAGAGAAAATCTCTTTATTTTATAAAAAGAATTTGTAGTTTTAAAGGAAAAGCAGTTTTTTAACAGACAAATAGTAAAGAAAAGTAAAATTCTGTCCCACTCTGACTGGAATTAGTTTCTCCAGTCTCCTCAGTGACAGAGAAGATTAATACAATAAGACCGAGAAATAATGAAACTGCCGAACCGTGCAGGGGCTAACGAACATAAAGCCCTTCAGTCCAACGCTCTCCCAGCTAAGATATTTCGGCACACAGAGTTTTAACAAACGGTTAAAATGTTTGTTCGCTTATACTGTCTGTCTATTACACTGTTAAAAATTCTGTGCTTTGTTTCACCATGATATTGGTTCCTAGTAGCTGCAACGGCTGAATGGTGAAACGTTCCACCATATTTTTGGTATTCGGTTGAACCATTTCTCAGGTTTTTGTTTCCAAATTCAGAAAAATGGTTCGACCAAACACCGAAAAAGAGGTGAAACATTTCACCATCCAGCCGTTGCAGCTACCAGGAAGTCCAGGAACCAATATCATGGTGAAAGGAACCAATATCATGGCGAAACCAAGCACAAAATTTTTAACAGTGTACTCTTTCTGGTGTTAAAATAGAAAAACTGTTTTCACTTTAAACAGCATATTTTAGCGAAAATATTTTTTTCGTGTAAATATATGATTCTTTTCTGGAAAATAGATATATTCTCGGTGCATTGTGTTTTCTTCGGTTTTGCCGCATTTAGGCACAATGACTTCAGTCATTTCATTCAAATGATTGATGTAGCCAACAAAACACCGAACAATTCTTTTGGGTCAAAATGTTGTTCAAAACCGATTTGTCCGGCCGCGTTCGGATGGGCAGTTACAGAAGTTGTTTTGAGTTCATCTTCTCATCTTTTATTCAGAAAATGATTTTTCAAGCTCGAGATAGAGAAGTGAAATTTTATAGCGCGGTGAGAAGTCCTTTTAGGAAAGTTCTGGCGGAATATCGCGGTCTAATACTATTTTTTCTAAATGCAAAATCGTTGCTTCACAATGCATATCATATATTCAAATCACCTAAAAAATAAGTAAAAAATAAAACCCAAAATCATCATTTTCGAAGTTGAGTTCTTATTGCACTAGGTATAATTTGGTTTCTGTATAGGATTTTGGGGAGGATGGTATTTTTTTTTTGTCATTTTACTATTTCCTTTCTTTATACTTTAATCTAAAGAAAAGCATAAAGTAGTTTCTATAAGAATAAGAAAAAATGAAGTAAATAGATGTTTTTTAATTAGGAATTTTAGTTTCGCTAGTAACAGTATAATATATATTAACATATATTCCTAAGGTGGCTATGAAAAAAGAATTTATGAATATCATTGCAATATTATAGAAAGGGCTTTCCTGATTTCTATCTGACATTTGTAGAGCTTAGTGGAAGAACGTGCTAAGTGACATTTTCGAAACAATAGAGATTTTTGTGTCAATGTACATATTAATAACTTTTTTAACGATAAAATTTTTTCCCTTTTTCATAAACTTTAAGTTTAGTATATTTTTTGCACTTTACAAATTCCGTTTTCAATAGATCTGAGTGCAAACGAAAAACTTTAAAGTTCATTTTCTCGTTTTTAACTTTGTGTCACTTAGCACGTTCTTCCACTAAGCTCTTCATTTGTCTTTGCGTGCTTGTAGTTTTTATATTGTTGGCTTTTTATCGACTTTCTATCGAGGTAGTGTAATGTTATGGGTTCACACTGTTAATAATTTTGTTAATGGTTTCACCCTGTTTTTGGTGTTCCGTTGAGCCATTTCTCAGGTTTTTGATTCCAAAATCCCACAAGTGGTTTAACTGAATGCCGAAAATGATGTGAAATCACCACACATCAGTTGCAGCTACTGGGAACCATTATTATGTATGGGGAAACCAAGAACACAATGTTTAACATTGTCAGGTGAGGTTCATGAAATGGAGAAAATCAACATTATGGAACCTAAAGATTCGTATAATGGTTTGTAGCACTAAGATGTTCACATGTATATGTTCTCCTTTTCAAGTGTTGTTATTTAACAATAACAATAATAATAATAATAATAATAATAATAATAATAATAATAATAATAATAATAATAATAATAATAATAATATAATAATAATAATAATAATAATAATAATATAATAATAATAATAATAATAATAAATAATAATAATAATAATAATAATAATAATAATAATAATAATAAAATTAATAATATAATAATAATAATATAAAATAAATAATAATAATAATAATAATAATAATAATAATAATATAATATAATAATAATAATAATATAATAATAATAATAATAATAATAATAATAATAATAATAAATAATAATAATAAATAATTAATATAATAATAATAATAATAATAATAATAATAAAAATAATATTAATAATATATAAATAATAATATAAATAATTTATAACAATAAGTGGTTTGCGTTTGAAATTATCAATTAAATTGAAGCACGATATTGTTACATCTTCCGTATTAGCTTCCACACTACGTTTATAACCTAAGAAGTGGAAGGTATTATAATCGTTCAGTCCGTCTGTCCGTCCGTTCGTCTCTCCGTCCGTCACCCACTTTCATAGCCCAAACTATAAATGCTACGGACATGTGTGATACGTCAAAAAATTCAGCGTATCTAAATTAGAATACATTGAAAATTTCAGAAAAGAATTCGAATTCGAAGTACTTCAATTATTTAAAATATCCTGCAAAATTGAATGCTCATTTAAAAAGCATAGAAAGCCATTTTAATTAGAATTAAATCACCATTGCCATTCGCAACAATCGCTCGAGATACTTTAATTCTTTTAGACAATAAATTAAAATAATTTTTTTTTTGCGACATCGATCAGTATGAAACGACGTCAAATATAAGATTCTTTGTACGTTGATATGAAATATTTTCATTCTATTTAAAAGCGAGGAATATTACATATTTATGTTCTTTGAAATATAAATTAATTTTTGTAAACGATAAGTAATAATTATTGAATTTTCGAAATAAAATAAATGGAACCAGCCAAATTAGGCATGTAAATGTTTATTACAGAATTAATGCTGTGTTGACGCCTTTTTACATGTTAAACACAACTGTTGTGTGGAAGCGGGTTAAGGGACATATTCTGTTACAAACCTACTTGTTATTCAATTACAAAAGTTTATGTTGTAAAAATAGTTTTAGAATTAATAAAAGGAATAAATGGAAATGAATTAATTATGATATAAAAATAATTGTAGAATTAATAAAAGGAAAAAATCGAAAGGAATTAATTATTATAAAAATAATTGCAGAATTAGTAAAGGAAACAGTGAAAGAGAGTAAAAAAATAGTTTTACAATATAAGTAAAAGGAAACAGGGAAATATTCTTGAATCGCTTCTTATCATGCTTAGTTCATAAATAATAAATTAATACATTATCAAATTATTTTTCTATCTATTATCTATTTTTTTCAAAAAATATAAGAGCATCTGATAAGCCAATAACGAAAGTTTCTTTTTTAAAAAACTAAATTTTTGTCGTGAAGAAGCCGTAAATATATTATTTCATGCTTCTGGAAATTTACAGCTTATGAGAAATTATGTAAGAAATTCTTAAACGCCCCTTAAATTAGGAAAAGGTTTTTTCTTGCAACTATTTGATATCTTTCAAATTTGTTTTCTAAAGACAAAAGTTAAATTTGTCAATAAAATTATATAAATTTCATAGAAAAATACCATAATATAAAATAATAAAAGCACGTAACGACTAATGTCAAATAGAAATTAGGAAAGCCATTTCTATAATATTGCAATGATATTCATAAATTATTTTCATCAAGATCTAAAGAATATATGTTAAACTATATAATGCTGTTACTAGCGAAACTAAAATTACTAATTAAAAAAAACCCATCTATTTACTTCATTTTTTCCTATTCTTATAGAAAAAAAGCTACGTAACTTTTTAAAGTTAATTTGCATACATTTTTTTGAATTTCTACTTTGCGTATATTGTTATCATTATTATACGGAATTGTGTAATCATTATAAATTGAATATAGTTAAAATTTTCAATTATATTAATTTATGTCATTTTTTATATTTGATTACTTTGAAGAAAGAAAAACCCACAACTTGTGTTACACAACACTATAGTAATAAATCTTCAAAGGAAATAATCCTACGTTTTTTTCTGTAACAGCTGAAAAGGACAATGTTCGTATGAATCAGTTAAAGCATAGATTTGATTTTATCTGTATAACACAAGTAAACTATATTCTTTATTAAGGGGATACGGTACCCAAAACATTTTTTCTAGAAATGATAACATAAACTTGTAAATTATAGTGGTTTTGTATAATGTTCACTCTAAATAAACATTTTATAGCAATAAAAACAAATATTTACATGTAGTTTTTCATTTATTTAAAAAAACAACAACAAATTTTGAACTTTTTTAAAACGCTACTCCTCTTTCAATTTTGAGAATAACTCCACCAAACTTTTATAGTTTGTTTTAGTACTATTTGTTCAAGAACTGTGCATGGATTTTAAAATGTGAGAGCTACAGTCAACAAGTAACATGCATTTATACAGAAAATCACAAAAAAATATAAATTATTGAATTCAATTTTTTTAAAAAAAAACAACTATACATAGTAGACCTTATTCCATGCACTATTTTGTGCACCATTTATATAAGAACACAGGTTAAAAATTTCAAAATTCTAACTTTATTAGCAAAAAAGCCTTAGGGATTTATTAAACACAAGAATTGAAAACGCGAAACAGAGAAAACAGGTTGAAAGCAGACGAAATACGTATTCTAACTTATAGGAATGACTCCAGAAAATGTTTAATAGCTTTTTTCTACAAAAGATATCAATATGAAACTTTCAGTAAATGTTCAGAAAGATATTGTTGACTGTGGTTCTAAAATACGACGCCCGTCGACAATAGCCCTCGTGTAGCTCTAGTGCTACGATAATTAAAACTAAACTTAACTCAGAAAGATATTGTAAATAATAATAAATAAAAACTGAAATATCGATATTTTGACCAATTTTTGGTTAGCGTATCCCCTTAAAAATCTGAAAAATATAACGCTATGAAAAAAAGAAGAAAAATAATGCGAAATAGCTTCGGTTCATGGACCATTTAAGAGCCTTCATCTTTCAAAATTCTTCCTTATAGAAAATACAAAAAAAATGCGAATGACATAAAGTTAAAAAGAGTTCAACGATAAAATTGTATGCTGTAAAAACTAAAAAAAGAAGGCTATTAAGAGAGATGTTCCAAAGAAGTAACGACTTGTTTTTTTAGTGTTCTTTTTTCGAATTGGCCATTAAAGGTATTACCACAATTCCATTTAATAGAAGAGTTCAACGGTTTTTTGATCGATTAATCTCTTAGAAAGTCAACTGGAAAAAGGTTTACATTGGATTAAATTAATCCCTAGTTTCCTTTCGATGATTTTAATTGAGTGCAATTGCTTCAAAGTTGTTATACCAATTGAATACTATTGCTTTCAAATTTTCTATTGTCTTTGGAAAGACAATGTATAAATGAAGTAATCATAGAATAAATAAAGTAATGTTTGCATTAGCATTATTATTATTCCATAATTTAATTTTTGTCGATATAAATTTAAGTTGTCTTCGACAGATAATTATGTGAATATATTTTATTACTACCGCTTATTATCTACAAATATAGTTTATTACTTTCTAATTTCTTTTAAGTGCGGTTGCTTTCAAGTTGCTATACCAATTGAATACTATTACTTTCAAATTTTTTATTGTCTTTTGATAGATAATGTATAAATGAAGTAATCATAGAATAAATAAAGTAATGTTTGAATTAGCATTATTATTATTCCGTAATTTAATTTTTGTCAATATAAATTTAAGTTGTCTTCGACAGATAATGATGTGAATATATTTTATTACTACCGCTTATTATCTACAAATATAGTTTGTTACTTTCTAATGTATTTCGATAGACAATGTGTTTGTGTACATTAATGCTCAATACACTTGAATAAATTTTTTCAGAAACCCTACAAGTCCACGAACCACAGTTTTCGAGAAGTTGAAAAAAAACCCATTTCTAACAGAAACCTTACATCAAATTATTGATCAAAAAAATTTATCAACTGTCTTTTGAGTGGGATTCTTTATTATATCTTAAAATAGTATGAAAAAGCATCATTTGATATTTAAAATTAATTTGCTGAACTCATTTGGTTTCTGAAAAAAATATCCAATCCTTTGTGTTTTAAGTACAAGAAAAATAATACTAACTCAAATTTTGTAGCTAAAATTTTGATTATTCGTCTTAAAATAAATTTAAGCCAAAAGAAAGTAAAAAAAAATGATCAGAACAATCGTATACGATATGAACTTATGGAGTTTCTGAAAGAAAACCACAACAATTATCAGTGGATCGGGCCCTCTTGTAGCAATTCTAGAAGATCTGTGACTTGAAAAAATTGATTCATATAATACTTGATCATTTTAATTAGCTTAATAATTTTGCCATATTTGAATTTTATGTCTGGATAAATCTCTTTTGTCTACAAGATTGTATCGACAAATAATTAGGATTGTATTATATGAATACAGTTTGTTACTACCACTTAAATTATCCTTAAAATGTAAAAGATAGCCTTCATTTTTTTAATAGTGCCCTCTTAATCTGCCGGGATTACGATCTACAACATTATCGAGGGAATTAATTAGTAAATAAAGGATGAACACTTTTGATATGCCCAGTTGTTGATAGTTCCTATAACATTTCCCAATTAGCACTTTCAGAAACGCATGAAAGATTTGAATAAATAATTACTTTCTGAAAAGCTTATCTCAATTTAAATTGAAATGCATTACATTTTAACGAATATCTTAGATTGTGATGGAGAGCTTACTTAGAGTTTGTACGTGGGTGTTACACAGTTTCATGACCTGTAATCCGCCTTGGAAGAAATGAGAGCCCAGTTTGTAAGACGTTGGCTTTGAAACCATTTGGCCTTTGGACTGCTAATGGTATTTGTAATGGTAATGGTATTTGGGGTAATGTAATGATAATGGTATTTGAAATGGTAATGGTAATTGATTGTAATGTAATGGTAATGGTATTTGAAATGTGTGGGTGTTACACAGTTTCATGACCTGTAATCCGCCTTGGAAGAAATGAGAGCCCAGTTTGTAAGACGTTGGCTTTGAAACCATTTGGCCTTTGGACTGCTAATGGTATTTATTACTACCATTATTATGCGTATATAACTATTTGCTCAAAAATGTTCAGCATAGGGCTATAAAAATCAATTAGGGTTTATCAGATATAGATTACGATAACAGATTAGGATCTTTAAAACACTTATTTTTTAAACACGCATTCCCTGGCAAATAAGAGAACAAGAAGTGATTTATTACAGTTATTCAAATTCATCAAGTAATTTGACGTGGAGGAATTAGGTTTGCTTAAATAGTCAAGCCAGATATGGTCAAAAATAAAAAAAAATCCTGCTTTGAAAAGGAGGTAAAAAAACATTATTTTTATAAATGAGTTATCAATGAGTCGAATACTTTACCAAATTATATTGTATATTCCAAAAGAGAAGTAAAAATTCAAAATTAAAGTTTTTCAGAATTTTAAAAAATGTTCCTCGTCATTTATTTTTGTTTAATCCGAGTTTCGCTTCAAATATAATTTTTCATAGTTTTCCTATAAACAGAAAATATTTGTACATAACAGATATTTTGTGATTTATTGGGTACATTAAATAAAAATGTGAGCCCATGATCCGTATGCGAATGCTCGTTGTCAGCACTGAAGCCGTACATGGGCTGACTATTACACTATTATGCCCGCACGGATGTAGTTCGAATATTTTAAATTTTCTTTTTACTGAAAACATAAGTAATCTGTTCTAAGCAAATGTAATATGTGTCAGTGGTAACAGATTTTATCTATTTAAAGAAAAATATGTGTTTTGACAAGTCACGATGTAATTTTGCAGTTAATATCAGTAGTTTTAGAAAAAAATAAATTTTCTGTAGGAAAATTACATATATATCAGGTTCTTCGGCACTTCAGGCCAACACAAACGGAGATGGGCACCGCATTACGAGCTAGTAGTATCGGGTACACCATAAAATAATTTCTATAAAATTACTGAAACAATTGAGGTTTCTTTACATCGCAGCATTGTAATGTTTGTTTTACAGCAAATTGAAGTATTCACGACTCACAAAGTCGCATGAACAACTTACTCCAATAGGGTTTAAACAAAGAAAGTGGGTGCACCGAGTCCCCACCAGTGAGCCAAACAGTTTCACCGATTTCACACAAAACATTATACATTAGATGTAAATTCACAGCACAGGGTGATGACAGCACTTTTACCTTCACACTGTGATGATAAAGTAGACAAATTTTTTACAGCTAACAGAATTTTCTTCATTTTTTTAACGTTTCTAACAGAATTTTCTGTGGCTGATTCAAGGACATGGATAAGGTGATAACCGTGAATTCTGCAGCATTTTTGTTTAATGAAAGATAATATTTTCTCCATTTCACATTATTATCATTAG
Source organism: Oedothorax gibbosus (assembly GCA_019343175.1). NCBI lineage: Eukaryota > Metazoa > Arthropoda > Arachnida > Araneae > Linyphiidae > Oedothorax > Oedothorax gibbosus. The sequence continues at coordinate 356,988 of JAFNEN010000737.1, read as the reverse complement.
TTTGTCTAACTTATATTAATTTATGCCATACTACTCTTTTAATTAAACTTTGGGAAAAATCATTACAATGATGGCATTAATGGATATTCTTTTCAATGATTAATGGATTATAAAATACATATATAACATAAAAATTACACTTAACAGTTTGAAATTGTATATTTTTAATCGACAAAGTATTTCTTTAAAAAAAATCCGGAAATATTATCAAGGCCTAAAATTTTAAATCAATTATTTTTTTTTATTAAAAGCAGATATTTATAATTTATCTATAATAATAAAAGAAAGAGTCTGTCTGTCTGTGTGTCTTTTATCGGATCGTAAAAGACCTACTTATACTGCCCTCAGAAATTCGAAATTTTAAAGATAGATTCCCTTTAATATTAACGTGTGCACCTGAGGCTTAGTTTTTTCATATTTGTTCCATTTTTGAAGAAAATTCGAATTTTCTGAAAAAAATACACCACTTTCGCTCAAATCCGATCATTTTTTCTCTTTCCTGATGCCATCGGCTGAAAAAATTAAATAAAACTTTTAACGAAAACATTTAAAATTCAAAATGTTTATTTTATTCTTTTGCCATTACTTTCAGAAACTAAATTCATTATTTTAAAAATGATTGACATGTTTCAAGTGACGTAATTCCGTCAGTCTTCATTCCCGGATTTTATTGTGGGTTTATTTGATGATTTTTTCATTGGATTTTTCTGTTGACTGCATGTATGCATATTTAAGCAATAAATGTATAGTTAAGCTATTACTGAACTATGATGGTTAATAAAGGCCATCGCACTAGAGCTATTAGTGTGTTATGTCTTTATTTTTTCGCCAAATACGTTGCCAAACTCGCCAAATTATTAACTAAAATTCGCCAAATAGGCAATTTCTTTTATGAATATTTTATAAGCTGGTCGGTTGTTCGAAGGTCATTGTGTTTGAGCTGTATAATGGGTGTGGGTAGCTATATCTATTTTCTCGCCAAATTATTTCCCAAAACGCGCCAAATGAGCAAAAAGGTTTTATGTATTTATGAGGGAATTGTGATGGCATTTATGAGTGCATTTTACAGCGTATTTTTCATTTTGGAATTTTAAGGCAATGAAACGGGATTTTATAATTTATAACGAGCGGAAACAATAATAAGTTTATGATCCTATAACAGGTTATATGGTACACATATTTGGAATCTATTTGATATTTTTTTATTCCGTGCGAAGAACGGGTATAAATTTGCTAGTAAAGAATAAGTGTGTCTGTAATTTTTAATAATTTTGTTATAATAACTATGTTTGTAATGTTTTGAAAATCTACTGTAACTACATACAATTGAATTTTTATGTCCTCTGTCATCAAACGGTAAACGGTATTTTTTCACATCTGTTACTAAGTATCATGTTTTTTTGATTGATTAAAAATTTATCAAGAAAAAAAATCTATTGCATTTACTATTTTCGACGTCTATCACATTATTTTCAGTTAAAACTTCTTTTTTTATCTATGGCGATGTAACATGTAACTTTAAAATATGTTAAAAAATTTAATTTATTTGACAAAGAAAGTTTTAGATAATAAAACTTATAATAATAACTTATTTAACTTACGTATAACTTAATAAGTGTAAGTATTTTTTTAATTGGACGATTACATTTTTAAATGAGGGAATAACGTTAAAAATATTTACTTTTTAAAATGGAACGATAGTTAAATAATCCCAATTTAAAGGCAATACATTGATGTATGTAGTTAAGATATGAAGAGTACAGGGGAAGAACCGCTTTATTTTTTAGGAGTAGTTCCGTAATTGTATCTGCTTGGCGGACATTGGCGACAGAAAACCGGTTTTCCTTTCGGTCTTTTTTCGCGGTACAAACGTGTGACTCGTGTCCGCTGATCTCTGGCGTAAATCATGGTTGCCGCGAGAGAAAAACAAAGTGAGTAACCGATTTCCTCATACCAGTTTAGGCGATGACTCGCTTTTATCGCCAAAAAGGCCTGATGAGGAAAGTTTTCGACGAAATTAAGCGGTTTTTCCCTTGTACTCTTCATATATAAGGATATTTTCGATTCAAATTAGTAAGAAAAATTGTTTAACCTAAATATTTTTAACTGACACTTTTATGGAATAAAAATAATAAACACGAGATTATTTTTACAGTGAAGAAAAAAAGATAACCAGCACATTAGCGACTATTCTAGTGAAAGAAGAGGGGAACAGTAAAAACACACACCTTTTTTATGTCGAGATTAAAACTTGGGTGACATTGTATGGCTTCTTATAGCGTGTTGAAATACTAGCCTTACCGAAATATGAGTCGTGGCCTTTTTATAACATTGATTAGTTTTAAACATTATCTGTGCTACCTAACTTGTTTCTAAAAACATCAGTTTCATATTTCTAGTAAAATAAATAATGGGTGGAATATTATTTGAGGTATTAGTTTGCTCTAAGCCAAAGTTTTATGTAGGCTTGAGTATTATTTTCCTACTTAGTCTAAATGAATATATTAATAGGAAATTTGATATTTTACATTGGAAATTTTTAAATTTGACAATACACTGCTAAAAGTCTGTTGTTTTTACAGAGAAAACTGCAAAAAGTATGTCGCTTTTACATAGAAAACTGAAAAAAGTCTGTTCTTTAAAGAAAACTAACAGTTGATGTGCCAGAAAACTATCGCATAATTTATAAAGATAATCTGATTATTTTATGCTAATAATATGCAATTTTAACACACAAGCTGTTTTTTTAACTAACAAATTATAAGGAAAAAACGAAATTTTACCTCTTCCTGACAGGCAATCGAATCTGGGTCACCCAAGTTACAAAGCGGATATACCTATCACAATAAAATCGAAGAATAACAATATGCCGAACCGAGCTCGAACCACTGACCATTAAATACTCAGTCCAATGCTTTACCAACTGAGCTTTCTCGGCACACAGAGTTTCCACAAATAGGTAAATGCGTGTTCGGTTGAAGTCTACATGCGATTAAAAGCAGAAAGACTGTTTTTATTTTAAACAGCCGTCTACCAGCCCAAAAGAAAATAATATTATTCTTCTGTAAATATATGTTTTCGCTGTAAAATCAACATTTTTTTACAGTGGAGTTAGATCCCTCCCATTTTGTATCATTTAATGCATTATTAAAAGTTTTCAAATGAATTGTGTAACGATAAGAAGGGAACATAGTACAAGGCTTCAACTTTCCCTGAAATGTTGAAAGTATATATATAAGCACAGTTGTGTGAACATCTTCAATATACTTGGGTCCCTTTTACCATTAAGTAATTCAAATAAAACTTTCCCTTATAGTTAACTGCAATACCGCTAAACTGAACCATGTAAGTACAAGATAAATTGAATGTTACAACCCTCTTTTCCGATTTCTTTCCGATTGCAGTCATCGGACATATAGAAAAATCTTGAGTTAATTACGAGGTACATCACGCAATCTGTCTTCTGTGAGTGGTGCACACTTCGATGGCCAACCTCTTAAGTGTTCCCTTGCGATTGCAAAAAAAATACTTTTACAGAGCTGTGTCCATTTTCTTGCAAAAACGCCGATCCTTATCAAGACGATGTCTTTTAAGACCTTCCTATAAAACAGTTAGTGGGGTAAAAACTTCACTCCTTAACGACTAGATAATTTTTAGGAAAACGGTCACAAAAGTGCTTATTTTTTTTATCCCTGTAAATTATAGAAAAATATGTCTATGAATACTATAATTTTTTAATTCTCCATTTGTTTTTATCGTGAAATTAAGAAAAGTTTTTATTAATTTATTGGCATTTTAATTAATGAATTTATGTTGTTTTTAATTTAATTAGAGCGTTCCTACTGAACACTCCAGCCCGGAAATATCCCGAGAGCGAGTAGGAAGGGTTTAAATGAGGTGTAGGGGTGGATGTGCTGTACGTTAAATTTAAAGACGCGGTATCAGTATATGTCTAAGTTTAAAGACTTTAAGTAAGCAAAGGTTGTCGCCGCAAGGTTGCGCTTGGTGTCCATCCAGATTCTAACTTGTCAATATGGAATTGTAGCCGATTTTAACTTTAAATTACTAAATAAGAAATACATGGAAATGAAAGTATTGAAATATAGGATTGAAAATAACAGATAGACGGCCATCTATAGCATGTCAATGTCTTTTTTTCCTCCATTTTTTTATTGAAAACAAAAATAGGCTAAAAAAACTTTTGTAATTCAATACTATACGTGGTTTTAAATTGCGACGCATATATCATGTTAATTCAGTAAACAGTTGTTTATAGGTTGAGGGTAACAGCTTTTAAAATGTTGAATGATTTTAAAATTCGTTATTTTGTAATTTGTGAATTTTGTAGCAGTAGTCAGATTACACTAATAATGTTCTAATCCATGGTATGCAAATTGTCGCTATATTTTACAAATCAAAGAATAACCTTAACTTAATTGAAGGGAAAACATAAATATTTATTATTTCGCACCTAATAGTTACGATTTAGTTTAAGAAAGCTCCTACTAAATAAAAAAAACCTAAAGGTTGGTACACTCTTTCTTTTCTAACAACGTACCCTTTAATCGCATATAAGAATTTTAAGTTAGGATTTCCATTCTCGCCTACTTTGGACGAAAAACACTTCTTATTGCCTAATCACTTTAAGTGGTTTCTAATTTTATACTGCCTACTAGGCGGCTGATTGGTCAGGGAGACGGCCAGAAGTTCTCGAAGATTTCCAGAATATTTTCTACAAAAACTTTGCAGTTTTTTGGGATTTTAAAAATAAATTCTGTAATAACAGGAACGGAATGCACGACATCCATTTCAATATGGGTTCCATGTCTCATGATAATTCAAAGACAGAAAAATTAATGTGTTAAAATTTGGAGTTTATTTAAATTAAAAGTTATTTTTTTTTGTTTTATTCAAATACGCATGTTAATCTATAACATTTAATCTAAGTCTTGAAAAATAAATATCAGCAAATATTTTGTCATTAAACAGAGACGATTATTATTTTTCTAACTAACCAGAAATTTATATATTATTATTATGAATAAATACTGCAATTTTTTAATTTTTAAATATAAAACATTGTGAAATTTTTACAAAAAATCATGAAATAAAAATTATGAAGAAAATTTTAATGAAAAAGAAACAATTTTAACATTTAATTGTGAACTTAACACTCAGTCGGTCACATAAAAAGTAAAATGTATCTTCTACGAAATATATCAAAATATTTATTAAAATTTTGTATACTTCAAACATTTAGTTTCCAATAATGATTTTTTTGTCTTATTCTTTCGAAACAATTGACTTCGTTGCTCTTAGATAAAATGCAACAGTGTTAATTTTCGCTGTAATTTTGAAGTAATAATGCAAATATTTAAATTGAAATGCTAATCTGCTATGTGTGCATTGTTATCAAATAGGAAACTAACATAAATAAAATAAAATTAAGCATTGTATACGAGCTACGTTATTAAATAGTAATGTTAACAATGTCTCAATTAATGTTTTATTTGTTTAGTAAATAAACAAAACAAATATAATATAATTGTTGTTTTAAATTCTGCAATACTTTTGGATAATTTTATTAAGTTACATTTACAAATTGGCTTTTATTATAGTTCGAAATTGGTTTTGACAACGAAAGTACTTATTGATCATGTGCTATGCAAGTTGGATTTGATTTTTGATAACTAAACATTGTTGTTAAATCTTAATGTTCATGTGCTCAGGTTACCAAGTCAAAAATTGATATATATATATTTTTAAGAACAAAAGTAATTTTAAACTAAAAATTCAATTTAAAATAGACACTGGATCATAGATTACGCAGTTATTATATTTTATCTTACCAATAGTTATGTTTCGGATTAATAACTGTGCTGAAGCTTTAAACATATATATTACGGTACTTCAAACCGATTGTTATAATTTTATAATTCATATTTTTTGAAAAACAATATACTTAAATGTCAATCGCCTCATGAATATATAATAACCGCCTACTCCGTGATCGTCAGTTGTGTTGGAACAACACAATGTGTGTTCGTATGTCATCAAAATAATTCTTATATTGAAACAACACACACACACAGTACGTTGTAACCGTTGCTATTTCTAACATAATATTGTGTTCGACTTGTCTTTTTGAACAAAAGTATTTTTTTATGTGTATGTGTATTAAAGTTAGTACTGTAAAAATAGCACACAAATAAATAAACATTGTAATTGTAGAGCTTACTGGAAGAACGTGTAAGTGACAAAAAGGCGAAAACGAGAAAATGAGCTTTAAAGTTTGTTAGTTCCGTTAAAAACGGTACAAATATATACTTTGCTTAAAGTTTATGAAAAAGGGAAAACTGGTTATCTTTAAGAAGGAATTCTATGTTAATTGGTATAAATATATCAGGTTTTTTTTAATGTCTCTTTGCACGTTCTTCCACCAGGCTCGTCAATTGTCATAACTTTTTCAAAGGATATCCACAACTTTGTGCATGATGCATGAAGGTACATGCAGAAAACAACGTTGGTTGTTATCGCAAATTGCTTTATTATGTAAAAATTGATATGATTCGTAGGACTTGGGTGCTACTTCATAAGAATAAATAAACAAATCTGACTGAAAATAAAAACAAGCGAGTGATGGTAGGCAAAATATGATATGCGGAAAGAGGTGGATTGGTTGGGTGAGGTGATAGTGTGAGGGTGAGAGGGATTCGATTGTGTGGCGATTGCAAACGTTGCAGATATGTAAGGTGGAACTTCCACACAAAGTGACAGGCATGTGAGGGAAGAGAGAGAGAGAGACTCCTTTAGAAGCTAAGAAAAGCGTATCTCTCTTCTAAGGGGATCGTTAACAACAGATAAGGTTTCTATTGAGTGTCTCAGAACATTACTTTAACCATAATCCTACTTTCATGCTCTGGTTCTAAGCGTGTTGTGGTATTTAAAATTTTGTAACTGTATATAAGAGTTAAAACTATAAGCAGTATAGTTTTGGCATTATATTAAAAATAAAAAAAAACGTCTATACATAAGACAGCAGAAAAGAACGATCTTAGTGAATTCTTTTAGTTGCCGTCACGGTTTGGTGACGAGGAGAGGGGTTGGCAAACCATGGTACGCAGAAGCCAAGCTTTTCGGGAATTTTCTATCTGTACGTATGATCTGTACGGTGAAAAGTCCACGCTGCTAGATATTCGTGCATAGAAGATTTAACTAATTTATTGCTGTTTTAAGTATATGACTGACTTCGCAGAAATCAAGTTTGCCAATTCTCGAAGGGTTACCAAAATTGAGGCAAAGGTTAACATACTTAAATAATGCTCCTTGATCCATACTTAAATAATGCCTTGCATAATATTTACGTATTGAAATCTGAAGATATCCATGCCACCGGAAGCAATATTTATTTGGAACTTGGAACTTCTGTTAAAACGGGTGCTTCTGAAAGTGAAGCAATTGTATGATGCATGCCTAGTTATTGAAAATATTAAAATAAACATATCCCGGATTGAATATTTTGTTTGTGCCATATCATTTTCTTTTTCTTGTTTGCTTAGCTTTTCAGAATATCGGGCAAAAAGAATCGTCGAAAGTGAATATCTTTTCTCATCTATTTTTTCAACATTATTTCAAATTCAACCTTTTAAGGATTTTTAGGGAAGACAACAAGAAGAAAAAAAAGAAATACCACGATCTCTACGATTCTGGCAACATACATAGAATCGCCTGTTTTTAAGGTCGGAATGGATTTTCGTCACTTTTTTTTTCCTTCTCTTTTTTTTTCTTTCTACCTTTTGTAGATTCGCATTGGATTAAATGAAATGTTTTCTGTTTAAATTATTGAACTTTTTTTTTAAGAAATCGATTTCGACTGAATGGTTGAAGGATACTTTATCCCATGTTCTTTTGTCATCGACTATTAGGTAAATGAAGTGGTGTAAGAAAGTATTCTTAAGAAGATAATTTTTAGAGTTATATACAAACAACAGCTTTTGCATTCAAGATTTTGTAATGGATTTTTTTTTAATTCCGGGAAACATATAATTGATTATGATTTTTGATAATTTGTTTTAAGTAAACGTAAACACTTATGCATATTAACAACTTACGTATTATATTACTGTGGCGATTATTAAAAAAATTGGTTTGTTCACGTGACGTAATATTATTCTTGCTTTCCTACTTTGATTTTATTGGTGGTTTCGGTTACTAGTGGTATGACACATTAAGATCTGCCCACCGTATTGATTAACGTATAGAGACTTTACTTTCATTGAAGTGAAACGGTTGCCACTTAAGATGTGAAACATGCCCAATGTGTAAATAAATATTTTATTCAATTTCAAAATTAATAATATTCTGCTTTGATAATCGTTATTCTCAATATATTTTTATGAATAAATTTTATATTTATAGATATTATAATTTCCAATATATATTTTGATATTTTTAATTAGATAAGAGATCAAAGAATTGTAATCAAATGTCAGAAATTCGTGAATTTAATCTTAAATATGGATTTTCTAATATGCTTAGTCAAATGCAAGTACGGTTTCTATTTGGCAAAGAATATATTAGTAAAAACTTTAAATTTAAAAATATGACTAGAGCAAATATGTTATTTACCTTACTACAAAAGAAGATGAAATTATATTGACATATTTTCGTTTTCCTCTCATGGATAAACTTGGGTTTGTCACGAAAATAAGAAATTGTTTTGGAAATGAAATATTTCAGAAATATATTTGCTTAAATTTTAAAACTTCTGAAACATGATTAATATCCTTTGTTGTTTCGAAATTCATATATTTTATATTTTTCCATACTTTAAATGATTTATTTAAATTAAACATTTTTATTTTTATTTTAAGACATATAAATAAAGTTGAAATAAATATATATATTTACTTTATCGAGCACCCTTTAGGACGTTTTGAAATAGTATTTTGAATTTTTTAAAGTCACTTTAGCATTTGACAAATGAAAAGAAGAAGTAAAAACTTACTAAATTTTAAATTAGATGATTCATGAGACGACTTAGAAAATTTACCATGCGGGTCTATGAAACCTTGATAGATATCGGATACTGTAAAAAGAACACCTCAGAAACTTGACTGGGAAATTTTGGGCAGTGCCCAATTTTTACCAGTAACTGCCTTATAATAAGTGCGCAACTTTCCCTTAAAATTTAGAAACAATTCCACATAAAGCCAGTAACTTCCCTCAAAATATTAAAAAAATGTCTAGTTGCATGCATGTAAAGTAAAAACGGGATGACTTTCTTAACTTAGTGCTGTTTGCTGTGGAGTTCGATCCACCAAACTTTGGGCTCATTCATCAAAACGCTTCAGGATTGAGCCATACACCACTATTTTTTTATTTTAAAAAGCAGATGTTAGTTCGTTGTATTTTTTATTTTGAAAAGCAGATGTAATGTTTCATTTACAATTAAGTAGTTAAGGTTTTTTTTTACATTTAAGCATTTACTAATGAATAATGATGGCATATCTTAATGTTTAAAATTTAATTAGTTTAGGTATGTTTCCAAAGTTATTGATAGCTTTAATGATGTATGTTCATATGAAATGTTTTATTTCTTTCTAAATGTGAGCAATATCACCCATTTATTCTTTGAAGAACAAATAACTATTGTCAAACGGCGATAAGAAACTGAATTCATACTGATAGAAAAGTTTAGGGTGTTAGCAAGCACATGTTTCCTTCTACTACAAATGTGTTCCTAAAATATCTGTTATTTAAAGAAATATAGCATTACCGTATTTTTGTTATTAATTTTGAAATTTGAGTAAAAAACCATGTAGGTGATATTTATTAAAATTCCAAGATGAGCTTGGTCGGATATTTAATGAAGTATACGGTATACATGATTGGGAGATTATTATTTTAAAAAATTGATTTGCTCATATAAACCATGTTTAACAAGCTATAAATGAGTATGAGGTAGCTCTAATGTCCAATAAAACGTACAGCCATCTTAAGATATATATCTTGAAATAAATATCTATCATTCTGTAGTGTAATGCCTTTTACTGGAGCAGCATTCCGATTCTAACATCCAAAATAATCGCATAGATGACGTCATAAATTTTCATTCGGATCCGAGATCAAGTAGCGAGGACCATAAATTATGATTTGGTACGCACATATATTTTTCATAAATGACCAGAAAAATATCATTTTGAATAAAAAAAAATATCATTCATAGTGGTAGATTATAAAAAAACCACATTTGAGTTACCATTGCTCAGTCCGTATTATTTTGCTACTGTTTTTCTATTAAGAATTATTATTTTAGAAATGTTATAATTCATTTGAAAAATCACTTATTACATGAACTTAATAAATAATTTTTGCTTGGGGAGGAAGGATGGTAAAAACAAAAACAAATTTATAACAGACTGAAATTATTATTGTTAAAATTTCGCATTATAGTGTACAGTTAACATATTTAATCTTATTTTTAATAGGATTAATAATTATTATATACTATACTTAGTTTAATGAATACAATTATAATATATTTAATAAATTTCATATTCCATAAAGATTATTGTTATTTTTCAAATAAAGGCGATTAATTTTACTTAATATAAAAAAAAACAATTCTGTACCAAACCTTAAAATCTTTAAAGCAATGATGATTCTTATGGTTGTAGGGTTTTCCAAGAAGGAAGGTTTTTCGTCTGAACTTATATTAAAAATGAGTCGTTAAGGGTTTTTATATGATAAACGAAGCTGACTCACAGGTTTCTATAATATTTTGTGTTAAATTATAAATTGATAATTTAAAATATAATCGAATCAATTTCAAAAATTGAGATTATAGAGACCTGTAAGTCAGCTATATTTATCATATAAAAAACCGCTTGTAAAAATATTCAATACAGCCGGATAAATGTGGCTTAGATTATTTTTTTCCCCATTGGATTAACACAGATGGGTGAATACTCTGAAAATGTACCATTTGAAGAGAATAATCTCGATAAAAATATTGATGAAAGTTTTTGAAACTTTGGATTTGAGTTGATATGATTTACATACTACATTGAAACTATCACATCGGTTCACAGATCATACAATAATTTTTTTCATCAAAATTTAACTTTCGACGGACATAACTACCTTGCCACGGACACGATGAATTATAGGTATATTGTATGAAACTCAAAGAAAAAAACTTGAAAAATTTATTGTATATATCGGTCAATAGCGAAATAACGAATCAGATCTATCGGGGGAATTCGTAATCATCATTCATAAAACGATCCCTTTTTATTTCATTGCTCATGGCTGTTTCTGTTAACTTTCCGGATTTTCCCATCTTAAAAAATATCTGCAGAAAAAATCTGGTTTCAGAACATGTTTCTTTATAATAACAAGGTTATTGGTTACCATATCAGCTGAATACACTTTTAAACGTATACATAGTGAGGAGTTATGGACAATCAACTTAAGTCAAATAATTTAGTGTGTAATGTATTAATTAGCTGAATTTTGTAAATTTTTTCTTTAATTTGCCGTATTTTGATAATTTATTCATAATCAAGAGTAGTCAGTTTTAAAATCATCCCTCTGTAAATTAAAGAAATCTTATTCCATTGTTATTACTTTTACTTCTAAGTAGGTTACTCTAGCCTAAAAACATGTTATATTTAGTACTACAAGCATAATATAGTTCAGAAACAGTCAAGCAAGACATCATAATAACATCCATGGACAACTGATGATGTCTGTAGACACACAGAGTCCACGGACGTGATGTTCACGGACGTGACAAATTACATGTCTCATCCTTGTAAAACATGGTATGTTCATATTTGAAACATGAGTTTAAAAAATTAAGCTCATTGTATCTAATATTACACATGATTAAGTAAGAATAGAAATTTGATTAGCTTACCTAAGTTATTTCTTAGCGACAGACGTGATGCACCCATCTTGAACTTTCACTAAATCTTAAGTTAAATGAACAAGGAAATGACTTAAGAACTAAAAACAAAATGATTTTTTCATTTAGTTATGTAATATGGCTGCCAATGAAACTAAAATGACATAGACACTGCATTGTACTGCCAGCCATTGAATTCAGAACAAGTTTTTGTTCATGTCCACGGACGTGACTTCAGTCATTGGGGACAAGCATTAAATAATTAGTAAAATAAATACAAATTTATAAATAAAGATAAAAATTGCATTAATATTTTCCAAAAATGTCCCTTTCTTTAATTCTCTATTTTAAAAAGGGAATTCATATCTTATAAGTTAGATATAAACTGCCAAACTCATGAAATTGAGGGTTGAGACACACCACGGACATGACATGTCACGCTCTGTGGACTAAAAAGAACTAAAATAAAAAAGAAAATATTGTATAATTCTTTCTGTTTTATACTCTATAAACTGTATTCTCGAATTTTTCCTAAGTTACTTTGCTTTTAAAAAAGCCTATATTACTTTAAAAACTGGCGGGGCCAAGAATGGTTCGCTTGCAATTGAACCAGATGCACTTTGGTTTGGAAACCCATGGTCATTCGGGTTCATTCGCTCTTAATTGTTGAGTAATTTTGTGCGAGTCATCGACATCAATTCTGATTTCATGAATTTATCATTTCTGAAGAATTGTTTATAGAGATACTAATACTATCATCATTACATATACTTTTTATCCATTTTGTTGTTCTTTTTTGAAGAAATCAGTAAAACTTCTAATTTTCTTTTTTTATCCTGTTCTTATTTATACATTCTGATAACTAAAGTTTACAAGCTGAAACTGCTCAAAGGTTGTAACCAAGTGCTGCACTTCTTGTTGTTCGACTTCCAGTATAGAAAATTTTATCCAACCTGAGTAACAAATTAGATAAAATGTAAACATGGTGAAAATAGATGTAGTGTCTCTGCAGATAATTAATTCGAATGTGATAATTAGAGCAAATAACTCAACAATTAAGTTGAAGTGATTCCATTCAAGAGAACAAATTAATGTTTCGCGATATCAATCGAACAGTTAATGAGTATTTTTTTCTGGGTCCTACAAACAGCACTTGTTTCGCAATGAGAGATGTCATTTCATGAGCAGTATGAAATTATCAAGTCATTATTATATAATATGTTAAAACAGTGACTTCGTTCAAATGAATTTAAATGTCATATTTTCATAAACAATAGTAAAAAAAGATTTAAAAAATATACATATTTTTTAAGCCATAAAACACACGTTCAGCGCAAAGCATAGGTGTGTATATAAAAGTGTAAAAGGCTAAAATAGGTCTGTGAATTGATTTTGTTTCAGCAATATTTAAGGCATATTCTTCAGCTAATTTTACAACTTCATTTCTGGCACAAGGAGTTAATGATCTTGAAAGTTGTGCAATTTCAGATTTCATGCAATTTCAAAGTAAAATATTTCTTTCACACATTTTTTCCAAAAGTCAACCTTACATATGCCTTGGGTAATATAAATCTAGTTCTGTATAAAAGCATTTCCTGCTGAAACGATCTATTCTTTCCTTGAATGATTTCTATCAATTTCATAGTGGGGTCTTTCCTAGCGAGATATGGAAGTCTAGATCTATTCATCTTCCATCCCCCAAGCTATGGCATGTCGGGAAGGAAATTGGGCCCATTCCTATACCTTAAATATATGCGCGGCAGAAGAAAAAAAATCCTATGATATTTTTTTAGGAGTGAGTGAAAACTGTCAGCTCGTGTTCCAGAAAAATACCGTGAAATTTATGACGAGAATATGTTTATTTCATACGATTAATTTGTAATTTTAAGCAAAGTCTTTTTTAACAGACGAATTATAAAGATAAAGCGAAAATTTACTTCATCCAGTCACCAGCGAGGATGCTAACTCCAGTACTAACAAAGATTAACAAAGTACCTACACCGGATTTGAACAATGAACCTTCAGATCTCCAATCCAACGCTCCCCCAACTAGGCTATTTCTTCATGCAGATATTATCTAACAGTTAAAATGTCTCTTCGGTTGCAGTCTAATATTCTTCAAGTGAGTAAAAAAATTGTTTTTTTTTTACTTAAAACAGTTTTACCGATAAAAGAAAATAACAGATTTTTTCTGTAAATAAATGGTATTTTTCTGCAAAATTAACAGATTTTTTTACAGTGTGATGTATTAGTTTTGAAATCACACTATCTGGCAAAGTACTGCTTTTAACCCCTCCTTTTATGAAAGTAGTACTAACAATAAAATAAATTGGGGGTGAAAAAAAAATTAATGGGTGCATAGAAAATGCACTGATTTATGCTTCAATGTTTAAAGATTAATTTTAATTTTTATTAAAGCGGACAGCAACACTTTACTCTATCAAAGCTATTTACTGTATCATTGTTTTTCAGTCACATTTGAAATCTCAAAAGTGGTGTGGTCTCTGTATGATTTTACATACATATTTAACAAATCCATAATTTACTAACGAATCCAACTAGAGCATAATTTCCCCACAAATGAACTTTTTACACTCGTCATTTCGATCGAAAATGTAAATTTGGTTAATTGAATATTCATCAGCTATATATTTCTTCAAACAGTCGTGGACAAGGGCCCCGTAATTTCATGGTCCTAGATAGTATGACATTTCATGTCGACCCTCCACCCCTTATAGGTGCATACCTTTTAACCAAAACCGCACCCGTTACAGCGCGCAGACTACTAGCGTAATGGTCTGCGATCCAAACCTCTAGGGCATCCGGGCACCTTAAGAATTTTGCGTTGAATTCCTTCTTACTTTACATTCGCTTTTTGAGAAGAGAATAAAATTGATAAGAATAAATTGTTTCAGATGACATAAGTTTCCTATTTTCATTCTTGGGCTTCTACGATTTCATTGGTTGTTTCGGTTTTACCCTAAATGCGAGGTAAAAACCGCGGATATTTAGCATTTATTATATATTTTAGTGTGGCATTTTTTAGTATGTAGACGAAACTATTCTACAGATTACAGTACAATAGATTACATTACGAAAAAAGAATAATAAGAGAACAAAGATAGCGAAACGCACAATAAGACTAAATAAAATTAAAAGAAATTGCTATGAAAACATACACTGTCCAAATTTATTTAGAAATTCTATTATTTTTTATATTAAATTGAAAAAAATATATGAAGTTATCACCAAATTGACGCGAAACGTCAACAAAGTAAACAATAAAAACTTATTTCTTTATTCTTTTAAATACTAACTAAAATTGAAAATAAAATAACAAACTTAATAGGAATTACATTCAATTGGTAACTTTTTTTTAAAAAAAAGTTCCATTTAATTTCATTAATTCAAGAAAGTATTGCATTTTTAAATAAAAATTTCAAAAAATAAATTCCTAAAAAATGTGTTTAAGTACCATCCTTAAACTTTTAATCTATGCAATATATATGGTGTAACATATGAATTCAAACTAATACAATTACAAAACTCCTTTGATTCAGACGACCCGGTGGCGCAACGGTTAGGGAGCTAGCCTTTGGAGCCTCTGGGTTCGGGCTCGAATCCCGGTAAGGCACGGATGTTTGTGTTTGTCGAGTATATGCGGGGTACGTGCTCGTTAAATATGTTGCGTCCGAAAGTCATGTGAGCGGTCATTGCGCAGTTTCCCACGGGTACAGGTCCTTGGAGACTATTTCCCTCTGCTTCAGGGACATATCTAAATTGTGGAGGTGGCGATAGATATGGCAGCATCTGTCTTGTATGTGTGTGTGTATGTCGTGTCCGTCCTTCTTGACGATGGTTTATAAGCGGGTCTTTGTGACCAAGCACACAAACCTGAAAATACATGTCTACCAACCATCCTTTGATTCAAATTATATATAATGCATCCATAACTATTTTAAAATAATTATTTATTAAGGAAATGGGATATTCTCAACTCATATTATAACAAATAAGATATAAACTGACAAAGAGAATGTCCATATGCCCTTTTCAACCAATATTACTTTCAATTATCTCACATTTAATCTAAGGTAATGAAAGTATTGTGATGGGGTCGAAAACCCGAATTAGAACTTTTGTGTTTTCTACACGGTTTTAAAGAGCGCCGATCCTAAAATAGGTTTCTGAGAATTGGTCGGTCCGTCTGTCTGTCTGAAACCAATCTACAGTTCGAACTAAAAAAGTTACGAACTTCAAATTTAGTACACGGGTTCTTAATACCTATCGGACGTTATAATATGGTTTTCGAAAAAATTGCGCATGCGCAAATGAAGGCTGCAATAGAACGTTTTTGGTTTTAAAAGTATTTCTTAAAAACGAAATGAGATATAGACTTCAGATATGATTCAAGACGCGTTCCCAGTACCATTCGGATGTCAAAAGAAGGTTTCCAACGAAATTGCGCAAGTGCAAGAGAAAAATAACGATAAAACGTTTTGGTTTTAAAGGTATTATCTGAAAAATGAAAAATGCTACAGTTTTCAAATTTGACATTCGAGATCAATGTACCTGTCGACTAGGTTTTTAACCTATCAGAAAAGGTTTTCAAGCAAATTTCGCATGCGCAAGGGATAGCCGCCATAGAACTTTTTTAGTTTTCAAACTTTTCGAAATAACTTTATAATATAATAACCTTTAAATGTGTGCAGTAATTTTTTAATCGGTAATTGAAAGTCGAATACTGTTACCCACCCCTAATTTTTTTTGTATTGTATTCTCCCAGTGAAAATATAAACGAGTTCTGCGATTTGTCACCTAAAAAAGCTCTTTTGCACAAAAGAGTACGAAGCAACCTTTTTAAAAACGAAAAAAAATTTCGGCATCACACGAAAAACAAAATGCCCAGAAAATTTCTCATAGAAATGTCATTTTTTTCACACAATTTGTCGCATGTAGTAGAAGTGTCAGATAACACCTGATTTAATTATGGACTCGGTAATACCAAGAAACGCCAATTAGATCAAGAAATGTTAACGATTTAAATTGATCATCGCCCTTGAACTGTATAAAAAGCCTGTTGTTTTTACAGTTAAATACCATATTTTTTACAGTTAAAAACTGTTCTTTAGAAAAACAGTTTATAACTATTTTTATCTTCGTTAACATGACGTCACACTGGCAACCACGTCAGCAGAAATACCCAATACGAGCCCTGGCGAATTCGTATGTACTTGTCGCAGAAGGTGCAGTATTGGGCTAGCACGCAAGAGGTACCTGGATCAAAACCGGGCCCTGTCCATGCCTCTTCCAGGAACCTCTTACTCGCCCATCTCTACCCCATACTCGGTAGAGAGGGCTAGAATTGGGTATTTTATTTTAGCAGGGAGAAACTGTTAAATTAACGGGGAAAACTATTAAATTAACAGTTTTTCCTTGCTAAATTAACAGTTTTTCTCTGCTAAATTAACAGTTTTTCTCTGCTAAATTAACAGTTTCTCCCTGTTACAATCAAATTTTTCCTGTAAAAAAATTAGTTTTAAACTGTAAAAAAACAGTTATTAACTGGCGTCCCAGTTGACAGTTTTTATTTGTAAAAACAAAATTTTTTTTACAATGTGACAATAAATTGAATCCAGAAAAAATAGTTGAATTTTAATAAATATTTTGTGCAAGGCTGTTTTCTAAATTTAAAAGTCACTTATTTTCTGGCCATATCAACTGTAATTTGTACAACTTCGTTTTGCGTGAAAGAAACTTACTTTTTTCTCTAAATCTCATACCTACCTTGTTTTATAATCCAACAAATTTTTTATTCAAAAATTGACTTTTTTGTTTTACAGTCACATTTTTTTAAAATAACATCACATATATTAGAATAAGATAAAGTTATTTATGCACCCACAACACAATTTTCTTAATTACGTTTAACACGTGTTAGATTTCGCGAGGGTTAAAATTTTAATTAAAAGTTCGAGATAAAACTCGTATTTTTGTATTTTAAAGGTTATTATTATCATTTTTTGTGTCAGTCTTTCTCTTTCACCAAAGTGAAAATACCTTAAACATGTGCTATGGGTCATATTAATGTTTTGGGCTATTGTCAAGTTTTATCTAAGTTTGTTTAGAAAATTGCAATATAATTTCGTAAATTTTAAAGACAAAAATTTGTCAGTCCCTTTAATCTCTTTATAACTGATTTTGCCGTAGGACTTCAAATAATATATAGATCAACCGATACATAAGTTAAAATGCAATAATATATAGATCAACCGATACATAAGTTAAATTACATAGTTAAAATGCATTTTGATTTATATGATAATTAAATATCAAGGACCATTATACAGTGATTATGATTGAGTTTGTAGTCTTTGATTTAGAAAATAATGAAGCATACGGTTTTGATTATTAAGCAAATTTGTGGAAGAATTTCAATTTGTCGTAATAAAATCGGAATTAGATTAAATTGCTATTTATCTTGAATGTTGTTTCAGGAAAATTGAAATATTTTATTCAAGCTGTTGTAAGTGACAGTTACTGTTCCCCATTTGTTTATTAACATATCATATTTACTTCAAATCATCCCAGTTGGATAAATGGATAATCTATAAGCCTTTGCTGACTCGGCATATTTCCCAGAGCTGAGAGCCATTTTTTTTGTGGCACCTCAAAAGCGTCTCTCGCTACCATATTTGACTCTCAGATGGAAAAGTTTCACTTACAACCATACTGAACCAACACAACAATCTCATTCATTTCTTCCCGGTGCATCGGAGCGAGATAAAAACCGCATCTGAAGACAGCTTTCACGTCGAAATGTCCGAAAAGGGAAAAATTAAAAACAAATATAGATATCTGTTGAGGGGGTCAGTGTCGTAGACACACACACATGATTCTATCGATTGATGTCGAGCTAAAGTTTTATGCTCAATGCCGAAAAGTATCCCGACATTCTTTCCTCAAAATTCCTACCTCAAACGACTTTCGCTTTTAATAAAACTAAGCGATAAAAGTTCGCCCCATATTGGTGAGCCCGGCGCCAGGTCTGAGAGATTAGGAATCGTCATATTGGACTAAACATGGGAATAAATCGGTTGAGGTTGTGTTATGGGATTTGTGAACAACTGTTGATTTACGTCAAGACTGTTAGATGCACTACAACTATGATTACTGTGCGGTAAAACTAGTATAACTGTGCACTGTAAAAAAAATTCACTTTTATTTACCACTAGCAAATTTATACCCGTTCTTCGCACGGATTAAAAATACATCAAATCGATCCAAATATGTGCACCATATAACCTGTTATAGGATCATAAACTTATGTTATTGTTCCCGCTCGTTATAAAGTATAAAAACCCGTTTCATTGCCTTAAAATTCCAAAATGAAAAATACGCTATAAAATGCACTCATATATGTCATCACAATTCCCTCATAAATAAATAAAACCTTTTAGCTCATTTGGCGCGTTTTGGGAAATAATTTGGCGACATAATAGATATAGCTACAACACAACCATTATACAACTCTAACACAATGACCTTCGAATAACCAACCAGCTTATAAATTATTTATAAAAAAAATGCCCATTTTGCGAAACTTGGGCAAATTGCGAGAATTTGAAAAATTGCGAGTTTTAGTTAATAATTTGGCAAGTTTGGCGAAACAATAAAGACATAAAACCCTAATATGCAGCTCTAGTGAGATGTCCTTTATTAACCATCATAGTTCAGTAATAGCTTAACTATACATTTATTGCTTAAATATGATACATGCAGTCAACAGAAAAAACAATGAAAAAAACTACCTAAACCCACAATAAAATCCTAGAATGGAGACTAAACTGAATTACGTCACTTGAAACCTGTCAATTGTTTTTCAAATAATGAATTTAGTTTCTGAAGGTATTGGCAACAGTATAAAATAAACATTTTTAATTTTAATTATTTTCCTTAAAGTTCTATTTAATTTTTTCAGCAGATGCAATCGGGCAAGTAAAAAAGTGATCGGATTTGAGCTTAAGTGGTGTAGTTTTTTCAGAAAATTCGAATTTTCTCTAAAAATAGAACATTTTGAAACCTGAAAGTTCAAAAATCATAATCTAAGTATGAACTAAGCATTTGTGCCAAGTTACGAGTCAAACAAATGTCTAGTTTATGAATCTATAAGACACACATACATACCATACTTCATTTTTATTATTATAGATCACAATGTGATGGTAAATAAAAGACTATGCACTGTAAAAAAATCACTTTTATTTACCATCACAATGTGATATTAAATAAAAGGTGTTAAATATAATCAACAATTCCT
The DNA here is from genome assembly GCA_019343175.1 of Oedothorax gibbosus. Classification (NCBI taxonomy): domain Eukaryota; kingdom Metazoa; phylum Arthropoda; class Arachnida; order Araneae; family Linyphiidae; genus Oedothorax; species Oedothorax gibbosus. Next base: position 336,757 of record JAFNEN010000737.1, on the reverse strand, counting down.
TCATGTAATTATCACTCTGTGATGACCTCACAAACAATGTTCAGAACTCTAATTCTTTAAGAAAAAGTGGCTGTAATATACTTGTCAATATCAATTGGGTTTTGGGTTGTGTGGACAACTGTTCATTTACGTCAAGACTGTTAGATGCTACAACTATATAACTATGTAGTAAAACTAGTATAACTTATGCACTGCTAAAAAATTTCAATTTTATTATCCATCACAATTTGATGATAAATACAATTCAATTCACTTGGTAAATACAATCAACAATTCCTTCATGTAATCGTCACTCTGTGATGACTCAAAAACAGTGTGAAAAATTCTAATTCTTTAAGACAATATGGTTTTAATATAGACTTGTTAATGTCTAAAATTTTAAAACTCATAGATTATACAAATTACGTTTGTTGAAAAAATACCTGCCACTTGAAAAGTTTTTTCTTCTCTACAACAAAACAGAACAACTCAAAAACAGTTTAGTAAATTAGCGATTAGAGAAATTTACTTATCATTAAAAATTATCTTAAAATTTTACTATATTCTACTTTTAGCCCTTCCAAATACATAAAAAATATTCATTTTTTAGTATATTTAAAAAATATATATTATTATTTTTTTTAAATATTTTAATTCGTTTTATCTAGTGACATTAAAACGCAGTGCAACATTAACTGTCAAATGACGTCCAGATTGACGTCAACTTATTTTAATGAGTTTAAACTCCAATTATCTGAATAAACTCAGAACAGATTACATTTGAAAAATTCAAAAATTTGAGTATTCGCAGTTTACCAAAAATATTAATGTTTTAATCAATTACGTATGTTGAAAATAGGGGGAAAAACTATTTTATAAAGACAAAACACGCTTTAAATGGAATGGTAAGACAGCGGTTTGACATGTTAAGCTTAAGAAATTTTCAGAATAATATGATTGGAGTTCAAATAACTGGCGTTATAAAACTTTGTAATAATTTAAATGCGTTACAATAATTTATATAAGTCCAATTAATCCATAAAAATCGGAGAAGTTGTATAATGTTAACTCTCTGAATAGTGGATTCTGAATTGAATGCGATACAAATTTGTCGAATCTTCTTTACGTTTGATGTTTAATGAAATATTTCAATACTTCTATTTACTTATACCACCATTGAAAAATTTATAATGTTTGAGAATGATTTCGTAATTAAAAGTTGGCATTTTCAATTTAAATATACCATGTAATATTTACTCAACATTCGCAGCTAAAAAAGTTGAATGTAATGAAGAGAGAGAGTTTTAAATAGGTGGTTGTACCTAGGGATAAATATTTAGAATATATTCCCTTTGATGTTGGCAAATACTTACACTTAATTTGCCAGTACGTATCTGAAATACTTTAGGAAATGAAATCTGTTTACACAAAGCATCGCTGCTTTCTCTGAAAACTCATAGAAAAATTATTGAACTAAACGATTTCATTTGGATGGTAACTTATCCTTTTATATTATTATAAATAGGTAATATTTCACTAAGAATAATAAACATATAATCCAAGCGCACGACAAGCAAAACGGATGTAAATATTAATTTCTATATTTTATTAGTTCATCCCTTGCATAACATAATTAAAGAAGCACTATTGAAAATTTTATAATGTTTGAGAATGGTTTCGTAATTAAAAGTTGTCATTTTCAATTTTAATATACCATGCAATATTTACTCAACATTCGCATCTAAAAAAGTTGAATGTGCAATGAAGAGAGATAATTTTAAATAGTTGGTTGTACCTAAGGATAAATATTTAGAATATATTCCCTTTGATGAGGGCAAATACTTACACTTAATTTGCCAGTACGCATCTGGAATACTTTAGGAGATGAAATCTTTTTACACAAAGCATCGCTGCTTTCTCTGAAAACTTATTGGAAAATTAATGAACTAAACGAATTCATCTGGATGGGAACTTATCCTTTTAGAAATAATTGAAAAATGCTATTTTGCATCGCTGCATTAGAATCATATCTAATCGGATAAGAAAACGCAAAACTTCAGTTTCCCAAGTCGAGTTTATTTGCTTTGCTTGAAGTTTACTGTTGACGGTACAAATTTGATTTGGAAGAGAATTTCCCTAACCTTTTTAGGAGATGAATATTTAAAATATTTAAGTTATCTATTTATGTTGTATATTTTATGTTGTATATGTATTAAACAGATGGAGAAATGAATCGAGAGGAGTATATTTTTTTCATCCCCCCCCCCCCACTTTCATTGAGCGGAGTGAAGTAACTGTGAAGCATAGCAGGAAAGATAAATACATCAGGAAAGTAGGATCATCCAGCGCGTTTGGTGAAATAGACGAAGCAAAATATTTTCGAGAGAAATAACTTTGGAAGGATTTAAAAAATTTACTCTAGCATTTATTTTAAATATACATTCACGTATTTATCAGAATGATTATCAATCGCTTTTAAATACAAGCTAATAAAACATCGGTGTTTATTTTAGAAAAATAAAATTATTTTAAAACTATATTTAAACTTCACATAAAAATACATTATCAAAGCCGCATATATTTATTCCTTACCTGGAATGTGTCCAACATGTGCAATTAATAATATTAAGAAAATGGGTGATAAATCACTAAGAATAAAAAGCATATAAGCTAAGCGCACGGCAAGCGAAACGGATATAAATATTTATTTCTATAATTGATTAGGTTGTTGTCCCTTCATAGGTTGTTGTTCCCCGTTACAGTAATTTAGGATTTTATTGAAAAACTAATTAACACGCAAGTTTAAATTTATTTGCAAATAATTCTAAAAAACAAAAACGTATGTTAAAAAATATTATCTTATGTATTTCAGTTGGAATTGTTTAAAAATTTAATTATACTTATTTCACTATACTAACTTAAAATAGTAATTAAAAAGTTAATTTTATATTAAGTAAGAATATGGCATATCTTCTATACAGGAATGCAAATGCCAAACTTTAGGCCCGCTTCATTTTTGTAACTTGTTATAACTTTGTGTACTGGTTAAATTGTAAATTGTTTTTATTATATATAAAACAAACGAGCGGTTTTAACTCAGTTTGAGTTAATTTCCACTCCTTTCCGTGCCGAAAATGCACTTCCCCTATACGAATGGATTTCACTCTTTTTGCGGAGTGAGTAAAAGAAATAAAAGAAAACAATCTACGTCCTACACTCTTAAAACGAGCGGTTTTAACTCAGTCTGAGTTTATTTCCTCTCCTTTCCTATAGGAGTGGATTTCACTCTTTTGTTATAAAAGTGTAATTATATCCTTTGTTGTCATTTTGTATAAGTGTTATTTTGTAATGTTTAATATTTTTGTTTTTTGTTGCTGGGACGGTCTCTTGGAGACAGCCATAAATGTTTAAATAAAGTTTCTTTTTACACTAGAAAAAAATACACTCAAAAATCTAATGTTATGGTTCCGGTAATAAATAGCTAAAACTGTATTTAAGGTTTTATCTACCGTCTTCAATCAAGTAGTGACAACGTTAAACACTGCTGTAGCGTTAATGTCAATAACATTGAATTTTTTTGACTGAAAACAGCAGGAAAAACCGTAAGTACTGTTTCACTAATGCAAACATATCGAAACTAATGAAAATGGGATTTTAACAACTTCCCACAATTGAAGTCTAAACAGTTTTTAAGGTGCCCGACTACGATTGAAGCTATTTTGTAAAGGTATTTTAAAACTGTTTTTAGGTGTTCATACATTAAATGCAAGTGCGAAGTAAGGTTTATAATTTTGTTAAACAGAATTATAATACTTATTAAAAATATAAATGTGTTAATTAAACTGAAAATTCATCTAAATGTGTAACTCTCTTAAAGAAATGTTAAACACTTACTAAAAATTTCTTCAGACATACTATACTTCTGACATTAGTCTTAAAAATGATTTAAAATCTAACCCATACCATAAAATGTAGGTAAAATATGAGTGCTTTATCGTTTTACAACCATATTTACATTAAATTTGGTTTTGACGCTACATTAAATAATTTACTTTTGAAAAAATATCACAGTTAGAAGAATGGTTATAGATTGCTTCAGGCACGATGTTCTTAATAGTAATTTCAGAAAATTTCAAACACGTTATGAAATTAAAAAAAATAAACCCCTGAAAGTTTTACTTTAAAAGTTTTGGGATAAACGCAATGAAATTTTCAGTCTCTTATTTTTATCCTTATTTAGACATCTAGTTTTGAGAATTATACAACGCCGTCTTGTATAACATAATTAAAGAAGCAATACTTTAGAAATTGATTTAATATATTTTTTTTGTAAAATAACATTTAAAAATAGAACTATTATTTTAATTTTAGTTTAAAAATCCGGAAAAATAATCTGTTAATTTTGTTGTTTTAGTAAAAAAATTCTATCGTGCAAACAAAGTTTAAAATTTCCAGTAAAAAACTATTTCAAACTAGAAGTTCAGCTTTCAGAGTTCTTAATAAACTCACGTAAAGATCATAACTTCATTCATTAAAACGTACGGAAGTTCCCAGAAAGTTCCAACTTCTCAGAAGTTCTACATATTTGTTTTAATTACTTTTGAAATAAGTCAAATAAGTGTCAGTATATACGTTAAGACACCTATCCTTCTTTTTTTATATGTGACACTCTGACATTACCTTTAAAACGCCCACGCATGTCATTAACATATATATTGCATTCGTGCATAGAACCTAATTTTATTTATATATCATTTATTTACAAAAAAAAAATTACAAATAACTCAATATCTGGTTATTTGAAACCATTTGAATGATACATACGCAAAAACCAGTCACCCCCCGGGGCCCGGATGGCCGAGTGGTTTGAATCGCAGACCATTACGCTAGCAGTCTGCGCGCTGTAACGGGTGCGGGTTCGATTCCCGCCTTCGCCCTGGGAGTACTTCCTTTCTCTGTGACAGTAAAAATTCTTTCTGTGTCTGTCTTACTTGACGAAGGCTTATAAGCGGGTCTCTAATCAAGCACACAAGCCGGAACATATATATGTACCTACCCCCTACCAGTCACCTGACGGTCAGGTGTTTCACTAACACAATTAATTTCACTTAATTTTTAAAATTTATAAATTTTATAATTTTACCAAATTTTAAAATTTTAAGCATGGAAAAGTCAACTACTAGAAAATTATTATTTTTTTAAAAATTAAAGAAACTAAATTTTCAGTTAAGAAAAAAAACTTTATAAAAGAGCCAAGTTTTACCAATTGCTTATCCTTCAGAGGATAATTTATTGATTTAAAAAAGTGTTTTTTTATATTTAAGAATAGTGTCGGCAATATATAATAAACTATGGAATTTGCTAATATTATTGAACAACTAGATATATTTATTAGGGTAGATAATAAAACGCGTCCCAAAACTGATTTTCTTTTTTCTTATTACTATTTTCATAAATTGTACACACACTGTTAAAAATTTTGTGCTTGGTTTCACCATGATATTGGTTCATAGTAGCTGCAACGGCTGAATGGTGAAAGGTTCCACCATATTTTGTTGAACCATTTCTCAGGTTTTTGTTTCCAAATCCAGAAAAATGGTTCAACCAAACACCGAAAAAAAGGTGAAACATTTCACCATTCAGCCGTTGCAGCTACTAGGAACCAATATCATGGTGAAACCAACCAATATCATGGTGAAACCAACCAATATCATGGTGAAACCAGCCAATATCATGGTGAAACCAACCAATATTATGGTGAAACCAACCAATATCATGGTGAAACCAGCCAATATCATGGTGAAACCAACCAATATCATGGTGAAACCAACCAATATCATGGTGAAACCTAGCACCAAATTTTTAACAGTGTATACGAATAAAATCCTCCCGAACGGCTTGGAATAGCAAATATGTATGTTTGTTTTCACTGCATAAAATTGAAATAAAATTTATTTCAAATAAAATATTTGTTTAAAAAATTAGAATCAGGTTGATTTTGAAAAAGATAATTTAAAAAAAAAAAACATTTTCAGATGTAAAAAATACATTATGAATGCATATTTGTAAATGATAAAATTTCAAAATTTAAGGTTATTGCAAAAAAGACTGAATCACAGAATACGGAAAATGCCGAGTCTTAAGATCGGAGGTTTGTGTATACTTTTACAGATATCGTCATTTCAAAACTAATGAATTAGATCAATGCGACTGACAACACCTCTTAAGAATGAAAGAAAATAAAGTTATATTAGCTATATTGACTATTAAGTTACTCACTTTTGTTTTATCCAGGTGGATGTTTTATAGTTACGGCCAGTCGTTTACATAACTCCATGCAAACTCCTTCTTTAGGCTTCCCAAAGTGTTTTCTTCTTTTCATAAATATCAAGGTAAGTTTGTTCCCACACTATCGGCTTCCATCTTCGGAAACAAAAGTTGTTTTGTAAAAATGTTTCTCATTCGAAGAAATTATTAGAATAGATAGTTCGTGTTCTCCGATTTTTATCTACATATCTGTTAAATATTCTTGTGATTAGAATCTCACATATTATGCTAAGAGTTTTTTTTATATTTTATGGTAGTTATGTGAGCTACTTTAGAATATTGCAAAAATGTTTGGTGTTTAAGAACGTAAATTCCATTTTCCCTTTTTTAAATTAATGTGACTAATCCTTTTGGACAATTATTTTTAAAAAATCACAATTAGTTTTAGTGGAGTTTAATAAAATGATTGAGAACTTTTAATATCCTATTTTTGAAAAGTTATGATGAATGATCTTTTTAAAGTATTTTAATTAAAAAATATATGAGTACTTACTAAAATTATGTAAATATTAAGATATTTTTTATTTTATATAGAATGTTAAAACAATTTTTATATTTGAACTATTTTTTGTTGTTGGAAATTTCCATTTTTATCAGTTTCATGAGATAAAATTTTAATTTAAAGGAAATCTAATTTGTTCTTTTTTGGAAATTAATTTAAGAGAATAAAGTTTCAGGCATTTCAAACTATATTTAAAAATGTTTTATGAAGTTTTTCATGCGTTAATTTCAATAAAAAGTCTTTATAAAAGCTTCAATATCAATTATTAAAAAATAATGTAATATTAAAAAACTTTCCAGTTTGAAAACTAAAATAAAAAAATAATTAATTTTAAAAAGTTTATCTCACCATCATTTCCACATCTTTGAACGCAACACAAATCAAGAAAAATTAAACATCAATACGACAAACGCATATCAATAATCATTTCCCATCTATTGAAAAACGGGAGATAAAACCCGGCACTTCTTTGACAGGATGGGCAAGATCAAGAATAGATGCCTGGGATGAGTGCTTATCGTCTGCAAGAATCCTATTCGCTCAACCGACCAAAGAGGTGTAGAACACCCCCACCCATTGCGCATGCGCTGTTCGGGAAAAGAGGGCGCCGCAAGGCTCTTGGGGGAATCAAAAGTTCGAGACATTTAAATACCAATACCACTATGTCTATAAATGTGTAAGAGGGTTCCGTCCGTCTCAAAAGTTTAGACAAAAAACTTTTGAGTCCAAAAATTTAACTGAATAGGTATAGTTAACAAAAGTTATGGTAGTAAGGGCCAGACAGGAATAAATAATTAAAAATATCATGAATCACAAAAAATAACAAATAATACATTTTATTTGAATTAATAGCTAAAACTACTAAAAAAATCGGTCTAAAAATGTAGAGAATATCAATTTTATGCACGCTTAACGATCTAATTTCGCATTTTTATTGCTTGAATTGTATTTAATATTGATATAATAAATTTGAAAAACACGATATCTGGTGAATTTAAAAGATTTAGTAACAATCCTCGTTCAATTTTAAAACCAAACAGCCAATATAGCCGTTTTAACTCTTTTACGGTAAAATATTAGTTCCTATTTGCTTCAAATGTACAAGATAACATCTCTATTTGATCTAAATCCGTACCGAATGCCTATCAGTCGATCACCTTTAAAGTTTGCTAAAAATGTTTTTTTTTGTCTAAACTTTTGAGACGAACTATAGTAGGATATTTTTCACTAATTACTTAAACGGAGAGGTCATGTATATGGGCATGTCTTGGCATCGGCTACCAGCCCACACGCGCTTTATTCTAATGCAGTTGGTTGGTAGACATATATTTTCAGGCTTGTGTGCTTGGTCACAAAGACCCGCGTATAAACCATCGTCAAGAAGGACAGACACGACAAACACACATATATGACAGATGCTGCCATCTATCGCCACCTCCACAATTTAGACATGTCCCTGAAGTTGAGGGAAATAGTCTCCAGGGACCAGTTTCCCTTGGGAAATTGCGTAATGACCGCCCACAGGACTTTCGGACCCAACAGATTTAACGAGCACGTACTCCGCATATACTCGAAAAATCACAAACATCCATGCCTTACCGAGATTCGAACCCAGAGGCTCCAAAGGCTAGCTCCCTAACCGTTGCGCCGCCGGGTCGGCGCTTTATTCTAATGTTCTCGACTTAAGGTAATTAATGTAATCGTTTCCGGCTGCCTATTTCTAGCCTCCTAGGAGCTTTAAATCAGTCAATTACGCCTCGCAATTTAGAACCCTGGTAAAGTGACGAGGTTGACACCTGAGTGGGCACCCAACGAAACTTCGAGCGACATCGTACGCTAACGCCGTCGGGACTTTCAACTCAACAGATTTAACGAGCACGTGTCAAGAACCTTCTTGGTGAGAGGCTCGTCGCTTACACCTCTCGGCCATCTGGGGGCAAGTTTACGTGTACGCATACACTTGATTAGGTTTCGTTATTTTGAATTATATTCGCACTAGAGCTACACGAGGGCTATTGGCCACGAGCATCATAATTTAGAATCACAGTCAAAGGACGTGCCGACACCTGAATAGGCACGCAACGCAACTTTTAACGGCGACATCGTCTATCGTACTTTTATGAATTAAATCTTCTGTTTTTGATGTTGACAACATCTTAGAACTAATTATATATTTTAATGAAAATGTCAATTTAAAAACTTGATCAATAATTGTTTGAACAAAGTAATTATTTTTAGAAATATGAGTTTAAAAGTGAAAAAAAGAGTCAAGTTTCAGTGCATAAGAAGTGGTAAAAATCTTCTGTAACTTTTTGTTCTGAAATTATGACTACTGAACACTCAAGACCGGGAATATCACGTGTAAATTTTTAGTTCAACTTGGTGTATATTTAATCCATAAAACTAATGGTAACTAGCTTTATTGGTAGCCTAATTTGTTTGTAAGAGAAAAAAATAAATTTGAAAAGCTGCTCACAAGCGGGTTCACAAAAGGCCTTGTAAAAATATAAGCTTCTTAAAAATTCCATTTTAGAATAAGAATTCTAGTACATACTGAAAAATGTCGTGTGACGTTACACCACAAAAAAAAAAACTGAGCTTAAAGCTTCCTTCTATTTTGTAAATGAACATTTCTTGATAAAGCTAGAGGCAGTACATCCTGTACAAGTTTTATAAAGGACCGTTGCAGCATTTTTTGTCATTGTGTCCCATTGATGATTAAGCTCCAGGCTAGTTCCTTATTTCAATTAAGTTCTCTTCTGGCCTCAAAGAACCCAGAAACTACAGTATTTTTTTCAAAAATCCATGTGTACGGCGTTCAATATGTCTCTGGTTCAGTGTTAGAAATGTTTTAAAGAAATTTAATAGAAATCCGTGCTACTAACTAAAAAAAAACTATCAGCAATTGCACATTTTCTAGGAGCATTATTAATAAAAGTATTTTTATTATTAAAATGTATTTTTGCTTATTTATCCACAAATTTCACAGTGCTAAACTGAAAATTTTAGTATTGTCGAGTTTAGGGGTTTTATATAATCACCAGAGTTTTTCACAATTTTAGGAATTACAATTTTGGCAGTTTACGATTACCGAGGTTTCATAATTTAAAGATCGCCGAAGTTTCGCAATTCATAGATCATCGAAGTTTTGCAATTGGTAGATTGTCGAGGTTGTGCGATTTCAGCACTGACGAACTTTTTCGTTGTTGGGCTCACAGGAGGGTGGTGGACAAATTTAGGACAGGTGGAGATTTGCGATTTCAAGAAGATTATTTTGGAAACCAAGGTGAAAAAAAATAGTTTTAAGGATTTTGATAAACTAGTCGCAAAAACTGCGATTTAATTTATTTTGTTGCCACATTATTGGAAGATTCAGTCGTATTTTGCGACAAGCCACCACAAATTTCGAGGTCTGCTCTGGTTGTCAATTATTTGCCAACGCTTACGAAAAAGTATAGAAATTATTGTTATAACAAAACCAATCTAAGTCAACATCGGAATTTGATCGCTATTCCCTATAGCTTTAATAAATCTCCCTCCACTTTCCTTGTAAGTTTTTTTAAGACTATGGGATGGACAAATTATAGAGTGGTTATAGATAGTTATAATTATAGATAGTTATAGACAAATTATAGATAGTTAAACAGTGATGGAGTGGCAAGCATTAACTTATGGAAATTTTAATTATGATCGGGTGTATTACAAATCCTTACACTTTGGAAACATATTAAAAGAGTTGTATCTGTGTGTTTGATACAAAAAAGTTTAGTTTAACATTGATCTAAATATGTAAGTTTAAAACTACGATTAAAGCAAAGTTATAACACATAGAAAAAAATTTAGGAGAAGGGCTTTAAAAATTTTGTTGTATGAGAACAGAGAATAGGGATTGATAATTGGTTGATTAACATTGGTATATTTTTGTTAATACACTGTTAAAAATTCATGTTATAAGGTATTACTACAAAAATGAGTCCTAGTAGTTGCAATGGATATGTAGTGAAAAGATATGTTGATACAAAAAAGTTTAGTTTAACATTGATCTAAATATGTAAGTTTAAAACTACGATTAAAGCAAAGTTATAACACATAGAAAAAAATTTAGGAGAAGGGCTTTAAAAATTTTGTTGTATGAGAACAGAGAATAGGGATTGATAATTGGTTGATTAACATTGGTATATTTTTGTTAATACACTGTTAAAAATTCATGTTATAAGGTATTACTACAAAAATGAGTCCTAGTAGTTGCAATGGATATGTAGTGAAAAGTGTCACAATATATTTTTTGGAATTTGGGTTAACTACTTTTTATGTTTTGTTTTCCGAAGTTCAAAATAGTGAAACGTTTCCCACACAACCGTCGCAGGTACTAAGAACCATTTTTTTAAGGAAACCTAGCAAAAAATCTGTAACATTGTATCCTCTATCATTGTAATGTAATGTAATAGTTTCCGGCTGCCTATTTCTAGCCTCCTTTAGGAGCTTTAACACAGCCAATTACGCCTCGTAATTTAGAACACTGGTCAAGTGATGAGGTCGACACCTGAGCGGGCACCCAACAGAACTTCGATCGACATCGTACGCTAACACCGTCGGGACTTTTGACTCGAAAGTTTTAAAGAGCAAGTATCTCTATCATTGTAAAAACTTCAATTGAATTCATTTTGTAAGAGGGTTCCCTAAACAGAGCCAAGTTAAAAGTTAAAAACAATCTGGACCCAAAAGAACTGAGAGTCCACAAGTTGAAGTTTAAATTCACGAGAGCCGATAAAATTAAGAATACCTAAGCCCGGGTGTATTTTATTTTGGAGAAAAGCTCTTACGATCCAACCGAGGTTGCAGTAGGATTAAGATTTAGATGTTGTCTAGAACTGCTCTTATGAAGCAGAACATTTTAAGGGGGATGGGGGGGGGGGGGCAGTTTACTTGAGACTGATGCGTGTCATCGGTCGTGTAGAAGATTAAAAGTGAGTGATTCTGATTTCAATTAGGGAAAGTGACGAGGTTTGAGAGTTACGGAAATAGTGTGCTAATGTAAAATGCACACTCGAATCAGAAGGAATTGGTAAACATGCATAGTAGAAATGTTTTGATCTTAGGAATGTGGTGAAAACCATCTAGTTGTCGCATCGGAAATACAGATGATTAAAACTGCTTGTAATAAGAGCTTAGCGTAAAGCAAACGGAATTAATTGCTACAGTTTCTTGGAAACTTGGAGCGAGTCATCCAAAAGTAGGTTATTCTAAAATGTTTCAATAGATCATGTTCGTTCAAATTGATGTTATTTAAAGCAACGGTATACAAAAAAAAGTTGAAATACGAGGGCTTTTTTTTTCAACCTCCGATGGGCTGTAACAAAAAGACGGGTCAAGATACAAAAAAGTTTTTTTACCAAAAGTAAAGTACAATACTGTTTATTTCTCCATATAATCACCTTGACGATTAAAGCATTTTTCATAACTGTAAACAAGCTTTGAAATACTCTCTTCATAAAATGTAGCCACCAATGATTTGAAGGGAGTTTGTGACGGTTTCTTTGAGCTCCACGTTAACTTGGAAGCACTACAATGCAAGCCAATATGCTTATCAATAATTCACTTATGGTAAACCTTTGAGTTTCCCTAAACACTTGGTCAACTCGCTGAACAATACTGATGATACTGAACCGTCACAGCTCCCTCCCAATCATTGGCGGCTGCATTTTTTGAAGAGGATATTTCAAAGCTTGTTTAAAGGTATAACAAATGTCTTAATCGCCAAGATTATTATATTGAGAAATAAGCAGTATTGTACATTACTTTTGGTAAAAAAAATCTTTTTTTGTATTTTGACCCGTCTTTTTGTTACAGCCCATTGGAGGTTGAAAAAAACAGCCCTCGTATCTTACTTTTATTACATATTCCAGAAACTCAAACGAATAATATGTCTTTAACTAAAAAATATATATTTATAAATAAAATATTAGTACATAATATATAATATACTTTTATAATGTTTTAAAGTTTGTAAATATATCAGCGGTGCATCATTTTCCATAACGATTTTTTTTAACAAATTAATTTGTGCGATCCTCTCCCCATGTAGTAAATAGATTTTCTACCACATCAAAAATAAATTCGTTTGTCTACATATAAACACTAGCATCGTCAGTCCAATTATATTTTTTTTTGTTGTAATACGTATTTACATATAACTAAGATATTTGAATGTTGTTACTTAAAAATATGAAATTTTAAACGCTAGTAGGTGTCTCACTTGACAGGTCCCTGTCAGGCTCGTTGCTTGACAGTGGTTCTAAAATATGACGCCCGTCGACAATAGCCCTCGCGTAGCTCTAGCGCTACGATTATTCCAACTAACCCTAAACACTTTAAATGCTTTCATATAGGTCAATACTATTTTGATAAAATACAAATAAAGTTATATTCTAACTTATAATAAGCCAAAGCAAAAAGTTCAATTAATATATTTTTAAAAGATTAAAAAAAAATAATAAAAATCCGTTGTAATAAAACACTCTACTCGGGAAAACAAATGAAGAGCTTAGTGGAAGAACGTGTTAAGTGACATTTTTTGAAAAATTGAGATTTTTGTGTCAATTAACATATTATTCTATTATTTAAAGATTACAAGTTTTCCCTTTTTCATAAACTTAAAGTTAAGTATATTTTTAACGGTTTGCAAGTACTTTTTTAACGGACTTCAAGTGCAAACTAAAAACTTTAAAGCTCATTTCCTCGTTTTCTCCTTTTTGTCACTTAGCATGTTCTTCCACCAAGTTCTTCAAATGGCTTGTCGATTTTTCTCATAGGAAGCATCCACAAAGTAGAATAGAAGCCCTCTTCCACACTCCACCCAGTGATATGCTCGTGATTAAGTGTTTCGAACCGCAATAGGCAACACAGTGGCAAGATGTTCAATACATATTTCCGTGTTACTTTTATTTGTTCTTAAAAATTATCTAAAAAGTTAGGCGCGAAAGGACCCACGTCCGGGACTCAGGTGTTGGCACGTCACTTGACTGTGGTTCTATATTATGGCGTCCGTCGCCAATAGCCCTCGTGTAGCTCTAGGGTGACGGTAATTCAAACTAACCTAATCCAGGTTTCGGGTCCGGACATTGTCAAATTTACTACCGACCATGAACAGTCTGTGCAGATAAAAAGTCCCACGAATAATACTCCGTATAAAAGCCCTCGTTAAATATGCTCCAAAGTACCGACGCTGCGTACGATATCGCCCCTAGTTTTAAATTATCGTCGCACTAGAGCTACACGAGGACTATTGGCGACGGACGTGGTATTTTAGAATTATAACGATATCGCCCTTAAAAGTTACGTTGGATGGCTACTCAAGTGTCGGTTCGTCACTTGACAGTGGTTCTAAATTATGGCGCCCGTCGCCAATAGCCCTCGTGAAGCTCTAGAGTGGCCGTAATTAAACTCAAATAGAAAAAGTTGCATTTTTCATAAAAATGCTTTAAAAATCGGCAAATAGCTCAAATTAAAAATGCGAATGGCATGAAAAAAGAGTAAATACCTAGGAAACAAAGGACATTTTAAATGAACTAAAATATTATACTGTTCTGTTACTTTATACAGGACAGATATTCTTATAGTACTGATCAAACTAAACTTACTCAAACTAAACTTATAATAGTACTGATGTGTTTCATCACCTTTGTTGCAACATAGTAGGTAGGTAGGGTAATCGTTTCCGGCTGCCTATTTCTAGCCTGCTTCAGGAGCTTTAACACAGCCAATAACGCCTCGTAATTTAGAACCCTGGTCAAGTGACGAGGTCGACACCTGAGCGGGCACCCAACGGAACTTCGAGCGACATCGTACGCTAACGCCGTCGGGACTTTGGACTCCACAGATTTAACGAGCACGTCTGTCCCTGTGTACTCAGGCCCATCCGTGATGAGGATTTTTCTACTATTTCCAGCACGGATCCGATTTATAGGATGACTGGCAGTAGGTGGGATTCGAACCCCCGCTCTCCTGAGAAGGTTGAATCTCTAGGCTGATGCCCTAACCACTCGGCCACGGACGGGCCTATTGCAAAATTTTTTAATACTGTTTAAAAATTTATGTAGTAAATATTTAAAGATTAACTAAATATTTACCAAAGAGCACTTGAAGATGATAAAATTTGAAGATATCACCTCGTAATAATTTTAACTTTGTCTGAGTTTTTGCTATTAAATATCCAGAATTTATTTTCTGCTTATGTTTGAAATTTCAGTCACGAAATATTTTTTCTTCAATATGTTTGCATTGGTTAAGTTCTTTTATAGATCATTCTGTATATAGAACAAGTAGGTTTGTTACAGAATCTGTCACTTAAACCGCTGCCACACAACATTTGTGCTCAACAGGAAACAAACTATTTATACACATCAGAAAGAAATTCGTCAAACAGAGCCTTTAACTAGTTGTAATTAAACATTTAAACGATAAAATTAATTATTTTCATTAATCTTCTTTCTCAGATTAAAAAAAATAGACTTTATCGTTTGCTTAATTTGTTTGAAGTTCGAAGAATAATAATGTAATCTTTTTTTTAATAAATATCTTTGTGTCGCCACAATTTACCATTTACATTTCTTTCGAAAATTCAGTCATTTATCGTTTGTTAAATTAATTTACAGTTCGAAAAATATATAATTAGTGCAATTGATGCTTTAAAAATAAAAGCGAAACTTTGCATATTTTTTATGCCAAGTTAGAATTGTCTAGGCATCTTTCTTCATACATATATAATAAACCATCAAAAGAACTCTATTGTGATATTACAACAATCCAAACTGAATTATATCACATAAATAAATATTTTTATTTTTATTTCAAATAAAGTTTCTCGTACGTTTAACGAAATGGCAACAGTGAAAATATTGAATAAAAATTGAATTTTCATGTTATTTCAATGTAGATTAAATTTTTAGTTATTTAAATTTTAAATAAACTTCTAATTAAAATTTTTTAATGAAATTTGGAATGTAGCTTAATCTGATTTTCTGCTTCAAAATGACGTATCGCACATGTCTGTGGGACTTGTGGATGGCAACAGTGAAAATATGAATAAAAATGAAATTTGCATGTTATTTCAATGTAGATAAAAAAATTAGTTATTTAAATTTTAAATAAACTTCTAATTTAAATTTTTTAATGAAATTTGGAATGTAGCCTAATCTGATTTTTCGCTTCAAAATGACGTATCCCACTTGTCTGTGGGACTTGTGGTTCTTTCTGTGAAAGTGGGTGACAGACGGACAGACGGACGGACTGAACGATTATAATACCTTCCACTTTTTACGTTATAAACGTAGTGTGGAAGCTAAAAGAGGTAAAGCCAATTTAAAGTAACTGTTTTATTTATATTTATTACCATAATAACATTATCTTATTTTCATTACTTCACTCAACATTCTCTACCTTAAAAATGGAGAAGTTTTATGATCAAAAACATAAAAACACTAAATCCTTCTAAATGTTACTATTTTAATGTATGCAAATAGTCTAAAACTATAGAAAAAATATTTTCATAGTAGAATTTTAGAAACTCTTTATATTCTATTTTTTAAAAACTAAACTATAGTAATTACTCTAATACTTTACTTTTACTGTATTTACTTTTTTTTTATTTTTTTCCGTACTTGCGCTTTTTATACAATTTCAAAATTAGCATCTATACGATGTTTTTAGTGACCTATGTTCCTTCAGTCCAGTACAACAACTGAAAAATAACTTTTTCAGAAAATAACGTATACTACACCTCTGTCACTTTGCACAGCTTCAGACAATTTAGCCAACCAAAGAGACAAAGTACGCGATAAAAAAGATGCCGGAAAAAGGAAAATAAACCTTTTTCTTGAGGTATAGATTCTCAGAAGCCGGCGCCAGCGAGCTGCGACATGAGTTTGGAGAGGCGCACTTTATGAAAGGGGTTAACTCGACATTACTGCTTAAAAACATTTGACAGGTTGTTATTGGGAGTACGTTGTAGTGCAAAACTGAATATGATACGTTTGTTTGGGTGTGTTTTGTGGTTTGCGGTGTTAAGAATTGTTTGATTGGTTTTACCATAGGATGGTAAATAGTAGATGTCGGTGTTCCCGAAACTCTTTTTAACTACTTCCCAGTGTACTCGGGCCCATCCGTGAATAGAGGATTTTTGTACTATTTCCAGCACAGATTCGATTTATAGGATGACTGGCAGTAGGTGGGATTCGAACCCCCGCACTCCTGAGAAGGTTGAATCTCTAGGCTGATGCCCTAACCACTCGGCCATCGGACGGGCCTGGTAATACAGGTATTTGATGTTCGAGTTTGTGTGTATTCTTAGTGCATTATCGCTAATTCTACGATAGGGTAATAAAAGTATGGCAGCTCTAAAAACGGGAAAATTCCGTTTTCATCTCTTCGCTCGTGGTTTACGGACATTTTCCGTTTTTAGAAGGGAAAACCCGTTTTCAGAAGGAAAAAACCCGTTTTCAGTCGTTACGGGAAAGTTCCGTTAAAATCAGTAATTTTTCTCCTGAATTTTCAGGTTTTTTTTAACAGTGTAAGAAATAAAGATTCCTTTGTCTCCGTTCTCTTGCTATTTTAAAATTCATGGCAAAAAGAATTGAGCGAATAGATTGACTTCGCTTCAATTTTTCAAAAAACATTTTTATTTTTACAACTTAAAATTATTAGAAAATGTGTGGCATAGGTTGTTGAAGATTAAATAAGGTAGTTATATATTGGCTCAAAATTAAAAACGGCTTTATCAAGAAAGACGACAAATACCGACTTGGGTAAAATGCCGACCTTTATGATTTTATTGTTAATTCAATATACTTAAAAGTTCGTGATGAATTTAAGATATTTAAATTTTTTTATAAACGATAAACGAAGCAATTTTCTGGTTTTCTAGACTTTAATTAAGTCGAAGAGAAGAACAAGGAGCTTAAATTTTCCATTTATAAGACTAAATTCTTTTACATATGTTACTGAGACTAGCAGCTTCATTTCCAAATAACCCAGAGTCAAGTTTCGTTTGTTTGCATGATTGTTTACGGTTATGATGTTTTTATAAATTTAATTACTCTATTTTGCTACTAATCTTAAAAATATTTTACAAGTTGGTATAAAATATCAGCCGTTATCAATTGTTATAGAATCAATCAGTTGTTAAAGAATATCAGCCGTTATCAAGTGTTATAGAATCATTTGTTAAAGAATATCAGCCGTTATCAAGTGTTATAGAATCAGTTGTTAAAGAATATCAGCCGTTATCAAGTGTTATAAACATTTGTTAAAGAATATCAACCGTTAACTATTGTTACATAATCAGTTGTTATAAAATACCTGACGTTATTAATTGTTATAGAATATCAGAATGTTTTCAGTTCAGGATTTAAAAGATAAATTCTATTTACTTTAATAATATTGCTCCCAAACACTTAAAAATTGTTTGGAGTATAACACTCTAAAAACTAAATGCGTAAATTTACACACGAAAGCAGGTATTTTTTTGCCACTAGAATGATTTGTTTATGTGTGTAAAAAAGCGTGTAATTTCGGTTTACACACTTGACTGTGTAAGTGAGAATTACACACTTTACTGTGCAATCGAGAATTACACGCTTTACAGTGCAATCGAGAATTACACACTTTACTGTGCAATCGAGAATTACACACTTTACCGATTAATTGAGAAAGACACACTTTATTGAGTAATTCAGAAATACACACTTTATTAAGTAATTTAGAAATGCATACATACAATATACATGCCTAACCATATTACACTTAAATACATATTTTTAGACAACACAAATTTTTGAGTTATAATATGAAACAAAAAATAAAAATAATGTGGAATATTTTTTATAGATTTAATCACTTTGGAAATTACCATCCAATTTTAATAAACAACGAACAACACAATAATAATGCTACACTACTTCTTATATATCAAGTAATTTCAATTCATGATACACTGTAAAAAAAAATTCCTGAAATAACGGGAAAAGTACCAGCAGCAGAGTTGCCGGGACTTTCCCGTTTCGTTAAGTATTTTCCCGTGTATTTACAGAAGTTCCGTTTCTTATTTCTCCGTTGTTAAAATTTTCCATTTTCCCGTGTATCCACCGTAGAATATAAAGTTAAATTTAAAACTAATCCACTATTAACAGTAAAATATAATTGTCACAGTTACATATTTTTTCAAACTTAGAAGAAACTATTTTAAAAGGCAACAAACTGTTCAATATTAAATTATAGTAATTTAGCACTTTGACTTTATATATTAAAATTATTTTAAAAGAAAAACAGCAAGTAACAAAAATGTAATGGATCATTACACAAAAAATAAATTTATCTTTCAATGTAAAACATTCTTGATTAATAACCAGAATTTAAGACACAAATATGCATCGTAAAGATAATACTTTTAACTAATTATAAAGTTTTCCCTACTGTTTTTTCTTTTTTAACAAGTAATAACTAAATAATTTTATAATAATACTAATAATAATATATTTATCTGTTGAATGAAGAAACCAAAGCAATTTATAGAAAACATTTTTATTTCAACAGAAAAAAGTATTACATTACTCACACTTATCTTGATAAATTTTTTAACAAAATAATCCAAACCTTTCCAACAAAAAAAAAAATGTTGTTTCAGAATTTCCAGCACACATATTTTTAAAATTACTTTGAGCTATATATGAAAATGATTAAACATTACGTTTGAAATAATCGAATGTGAGAATATCGAACTGACCATAGGACTACCTATAATAAGACAGCGACAACAATTCAATTTTCTGGTATGGAAGAGCAAAACAAGTGACAGATGTTTTCCGAATCAAATCCCGGTTTCCACTGCATTAACTTGCAAGCGTCGAATATGTTTATTTTTCTTTTCAACTCTTCCGATAAAAATCAGCTGCACATTTTGTATAGCACACATCACCTGCTGGCGAAATTCATACGAAAGAGTGGCGTTATAAAATTATCTTCTTTTTTTAGTTGACTTCGAAGTTATAACTAATTTTATACATTTATTTATTTTTCTGAAAGCCATAGAAGCCTTTGCCGCAAATATATTCCACAGCGAAAAGAACACGAACAAAGAACTATTATTTTAATAAAAAAAAAGAGTTGAGTAGTACTATACATTCTTCAAAAGTTTTTTCAAACGATTTACAAATATTTAAAGTTGCTTTAAAAAAACTATATTTAATTATTTACTGTGTTCTAATCGTATTTTCAGCAACAACTGTTTGTTTTACATACTGTTTGCATTTTTATTATACGATTTTTATCAAACTGTTTGATAGAAGTTTGCGAAAACAAAGCGCTCTTTGACTGCGCTAAAGCTCAATTCAAGAACGTAGTGTAAATTGGCAGCTGAAAAGCAGTTGCAATAGTAAACAATAGCTATAATTTCGTTCTATCTTTATAATACTGCACGGGTCGTTTATAGGTCGGCAGTTATTTTGTTAGGAATACCCCTCATGTAGCTCTAGAGCGACGCCAATTCAAACTGACAGTGGATTGTTAGGGTTTTATGTTGAAATATCGTCACACTAGAGCTACACGAGGGCTATTGGCGACGGGCGTCATAATTGAGAAACACAGTCAAGTGACGAGCCGACACCTGAGAAGGCATCCAAAGCAATTTTTTTACGGTCAAGGTCATCTGCAGCTTTGTGACTTTGGAGCATATTTAAAGTGCACTTCCTCTACACGGGGTAGTATTCCGAAGAATAATTTTTAGCTGCACACACACAGACCGTTTATAGGTCAGCAGTTATTTTAACAATACTCGGTCCCGAACCTGGGATCGTTCGCATACAAAGGCAAGCGGCTTACTGACTGGGCTCTCCAGCCTTTTGCTGAATAGTAAAATAAAGTTTAGAGTGATGTTAAGCATGTGATTTTCTTAACACATATATGTGTGTAAATTAAAAAAAACCTCACAGTACTAGGTAAAATGCTTGATGTTTTTTTAACATATAAATATGTGTAAATTAAAAAAAAACTCACCATACTGGGTAAAATGCTTGATATTTTCATATTTACACATAAATATGTGTTTTTGACTATTTGTAAATTTACACGCCTCTCGTTCACATACAAATGCGTAATTTGGTGCCTCATATGTGTAATTCTTGAAATATACCCATAATCGTGTGTAAATTTTCAAGTTTACACGTTTAGTTTTTAGAGTGTAGTTGTGTAAAACAAAATGTGAATCGTTTGTTGGCACATTTGTTTGACATTTGAGACGATTTAAGCTCTATAGTAGCATATAAACAAATGAAAAGTTATCCCCGAGAGGGTATCATATTGTATATAAAATAAAAATATTTATAGTTTTAAACAGCCCACGTGATTTTATAAATTAATTTCATTTACTGTTTAAACACAACTTGTTATCGGAAGTGTGTTTTAGAATAAAATCTGTTTGTTAGCATAGTTTTATGTCATTCGGGTGAATTTATTTCATTTATCTTTGTACAATACACTTACTTAAGTGATCACATTATATGATGTAATGATTAAGATTTATCTCTGCTCAAAACAAATTGGTATATTTAGAATTCTTTTGTCATAAAATTAAGTTATCTTAATCAAACAACATTTTTTTCGTTAAGTTATTTTTAAAAATCTCAATCTTATGAAATCGACACTGATAAAAAAAGTATATTTAATCTCAATATCACTAAGAAGATACTCATAACAGTTAATTAGAAAAGACATCAAATAGTGTAGTATATGTATTCTCGATTGTTGTGCTAAATTGTTCTATTCCACAAACATGGAATGTTAATAAATAATCGCATTCATGTTCTAAGATATTAGTGAACTGTGCATCACACGTCGTAATCAAGGATGGAAAGACAAACACATTCAACAATCACAATAAAATAAAAAAATTAAGAAGTTGAGTAATCACTAATCATCCATCTTCAATAAAATAAAGTCTAAAGACTAATTTCAATTACAGTTTAATTAACGCAGTATTCACATAAAACAAACATTAGGTAAAACTCATTCTTTTTTATTAATGCATAGTGTTATAATTTATTCCATTTGTTTCGATGTTGACTGAACTTTGATGGTTAACCGCGATGTACATTTTGTTTAAATGTTTACAGTTTTTTTATATGATTTGAAGTTATTAAATAAATTTTAATGATTAATTGTTTTAAATAAAAATGGATTATTCGATAATATTTACGCGATTTCACATAAGTACAGCAATGTATATTTTTTTCTCTCGAAATCCCTTTTTCGAAAATTAACCTATTTAATTTCTTAGCCATTATAAAGACAGGCATATCGATAAATATTTTTTTCTTTAAAATCTTAAATGTCGTAAGGATTTCTTGATGCAATGATTTTGATAAGTTAACATTTGCCTTTCCCAGTAACATTATAAACCACAAATTCATAATTTTGAAATCAAATACTAACAAACTCGGCTCAAATATCAATTTCTGACAACAAATGTACTGATATTTGAACCACATCTAGTCATTTCTTTAAAAGAAATGAAATTTAAAAATCCTTCTTTTATCATCGAAACATTTACATAATACATGCATATAAAAAACATTTTTAGAGTAATAAAAAGTTATGTTGCTCATGTATACTTAAATAAATATGAAAGTTTTTAAGGAATATGCAAATGAGTTTGGAGTATTGAAAAATCTTAGACGTTTTGCATGTAATATGGATGCGGAGTAAACAAAATATATATATGCATCGATTGACACCACTAGAAAATTTTAAACGTTAGAGTTATAATGAATTAGGTGCGTTCATGAAGAAAGAACTAGTATACCCCATAAAAATTTCCGTTAAATTGCAGTACATTTTGCGGGTATTTTTTTTTTTACATCAGTGTGCTATAATGTTTGTAATGTAATGTTTGTAGTGATGTAAAATAGTCTAGTACTATTTCCTTGACGTACAAAGGCACATGAACAACTTACTAAAATAGCGTTTAAACAGAGAAGATGGCTGCATCCAATCACTGCCAGTTAAGCAAACGTTTTGTCTTTAAAAAAGTTTAGGTTTAAAAAAACAAAATTGCTATGAAAATGTCAATCTAAACAATCTTATCGGTGAAGGGTCAGAGATATTTTTATAAGTTATTTTACATTTACAAACTGCATAAAATTAGGCATCTTGCAGAGATATAAACGCAATACAAGCATATATTTATTAGGGTGGAGCGAATTTTTTTTTCAATAAACAATTTCGGACGGTGTGGGAAAGTTGCTCTATCAAATCAACATCCTGAATGTAAAATATCTTTTAAAAATAATAATATTTAATACTGCCCCAACAACGTTAAACATTTTACAAAATCATAAAAATTACCATTTTTCAGAATAATTATTTTCAAACATTTTTTTTCAATAATCATTTTTGGCTGGTGTGTAAAAGTTGTTACATGAAATAAACATCTTGAATATAAAATATCGTTTAAAAATATTAATATTTAATACTGCCCCAATTATGTTACACATTTTACAAAATCATAGAAATTGCCATTTTTCAGAATTTTTTTTTCAAACTTTTTATTCAATAATCATTTTTGGCCGGTATGGAAAAGTTGTTATATGAAATAAACATCTTGAATATAAAATATCTTTTAAAAATATTAATATTTAATACTGCCCCAATTATGTTATACATTTTACAAAATCATAGAAATTGCCAATTTTTAGATACAATCACATTGGTTATACTTACAGTCACATTGACGACAATGATTAAAATATCTTCTCATACTGGTCTGTATTGTTTTTTGGTATTAAAAACTGGCATTTGTTTACGTGACTCCAAACAAGTTTTAATAAAACCATCCCATCGGGAAGGTCCACAAACCGAAGCGGACGCTTCAGTTACTAATTTCGCACATCTTTCAGGGGCTTGAGTGTGACAAGGGAATTGCTTGATATTGGATACTATGATGTTATTTGTAGTTTGTGGATTCATGATGCACCCTGAAATAACTTGATCATCTAACTGTTTGGTTAACGGTGGCTCAGTGACTGTCACATTAGCCCAATTTATTATATCAATGTAGTCAGTAACTTCAAAGTTGAACTCAGGAATTTCAAAAGTACGAATAATATTTCTTGAAGGCTTCTCTGCCTGCCGTGCTTTTAAAATTCTGCGCAATGCCAAAATGTTTATGTCCTGCCTGTCATCAGCTAACATAGCAATCAGAATATTTTCTGGATGTCCAAAAAATCCGTTTCGTTGAATTACTGGGTCGATGACCGCTTTTAATGAGTTTGGTAAATACCGTGACAACATAATGGTTTTATGCAAATGCTTAGCTCCGAAAATGCATAATGGCTTAGTCTTAATTGAAAACCACATAGGTGCATAAACTTTAATGATGAAAGATGCTAGAATCACTAAATTTTCAGAAGGTGCATTCGAGGAAATGCAAAGTCGTAGAATTCTATTTTCCACTGTAAGCCAACGAGAATGTACTATCTTGCCGAGGTATCTTTTAGACACCTTCAGAACAAGATCCAGAATTAATTGCTTCACATATTTCCAACAAATAGAGTTGGTCTATGCTTAAGTCTTTTTTTTATTGGTAATTTTCGGGAGAGTACAACACATCTTTTTAAAAAACACAACCGGAAGGTGTTCACAGTCTTTCAGGGATTTACCAACAGGTCCTGTAAAACTTTGAGGTCCACTTGTAGTACCGTCAAGGTGTTCGAAAATGTGGCGCAGAATAAGCTCGTTCGCACGTAGTTGACAAATAAACCACTGTAATAGCTTTTCAAATATTGTTTCCAGAATTCGAAAGACACCTCCTTTTACTCCAGTATTCACCGCCGCCGTTCCGTCGCTGCCAATAACAACAATTTTACGGTTATCAATATTATTTAGTGTTAAAAAGTTCTGTATTTCTTTACTTACAATTAATGCCTTTTCAGAGCTTAAGGAAAGATGACCCATATACTCAGACCCTGGTTCCTTTATCACGCTTATATGCTCTTCTAATATAACTTTTCTCCTTGAGTCCTCCATGAAAAGAGTTTTATCTTTACGGCCATCAAAATATAAACCTATTTGATTAGATTCGATATCAACCAAGTTTGTATTAGTTAACAGAGCTTTTGCTTTTTGTCTGGCTCATCTAATTTTACTCCTATCCACAACTTTCGATAAGTCACTTTCAAGAAACCAAGCCAATATCTTGGAGTGTAGCTGAGACAATCGCTGCTCCAGCTCTGTCAGAAATGTGGTACCTATCTAAAGACTATCTAAAGAGGCTGTCCAGTCCATGTTCAATTATATCCGGATGTTTATTTCATAGAACAACTTTTCCACACCGGCTAAAAATTATTATTGAAAGGAAATTTTGCAAAAAAAAATTCTGAAAAATGGCAATTTCTATGATTTTGTAAAATGTTTAACGATGATGGGGCAGTATTAAATATTAATATTTTCTAAAGATAATTTATATTCAGGATGTTGATTTGATAGAGTAACTTTTCCACACCGGCTAAAAATGATTATTGAAAAAAAAAGTTTGCAAAAAAATTTTCTGAAAAATGGCAATTTCTATGATTTTGTAAAATGTTTAACGTTGTTGGGGCAGTATTAAATATTAATATTTTTTAAAGATATTTTATATTCAGGATGTTGATTTGATAGAGCAACTTTCCCACACCGGCCCATTTTGATTTGAATTAAAAAAAAATATTAACATTGAGGACCGCTCCACCCTAATATTTATGATTGAAAACATTACCAAGTAAAAAAAGCTAAGAATTGTAGTAAATCTTCTTGGAAAGCATTAAAACCCACAAAGAAGTTTTTGGAAATACACGTGACTTGGAATTGGATGTTGGTTGGTTGGTTGGTTGGTAGACATATATATTCAGGTTTGTGTGCTTGGTCAGCGACCCGCTTATAAACCTTCGTCAAGTAAGACAGACACAACAGACAACACACACACATAAGTGGATCCATCTAATTTTTAGAGACAGAGGCCAACTAGAGGATCCCCAGAATTGGCTTGTCACCCCCAGAGGTATTGATTTGGTATGGGAACTTAGAGGACTTTCGGACCCAACAGATTTAACGAGCACGTACTCCGCATATACTCGGTAGGTCTTCAGTGGTACCGGGACTCGATCGCAGGACCTTCCGATCCCGAGACCGAGACGCTGACCACTAGGCTCACTACGGCCCAAATTGGATGTTGGAATGTAATGTAATGTAATCGTTTCCGGCTGCTTATTTCTAGCCTATTTTAGGAGCTTTAACACAACAATTTATGCATCGTAATTTGGAACCCTGGTTAAGTGACGAGGTCGACACCTGAGCGGGCACCCAACGGAACTTCGAGCGACATCGTACGCTAACGCCGTCGGGACTTTGGACTCCACAGATTTAACGAGCACGTCTGTCCCAGTGTACTCGGGAACCCCAATGATTTTTAGAGGGATTTTTCCTCCAGCACGAATACGTGTATAGTATGGCTAGGACAAGAACAGAACCAAGAACCTTTTCAGTGGGAGGTTCGTCGATTACCACTCTCGGCCACTGGGAGGCCAAGCACACGTGACTTGGTATTGGATGTTGTTCACCTTTCTGTTTTGCTAGTCTTTTCTTATATGAAGAGTACAGGGGAAGAACAATTTTATTTTTTAGGAGTAGTGCCGTAATTGTATCTGCTTGGCAGACATTGGCGACAGAAAACCGGTTTTCCTTTCGGTTCTTCTTTCGCGGTACCAACGTGTGACTCGTGTCCGCTGATCTCTGGCGTAAATCAGGGTTGCCGCGAGAGAAAAACAAAGTGAGTAACCGATTTCCTCACACCAGTTTAGGCGATGACTCGCTTTCATCGCCAAAGAGGCCTGATGAGAAAAGTTTTCTACGAAATTAAGCGGTTTTTCCCTTGTACTCTTCATATGTGTTTCAGGCCTGGCTGCAATTCAAAGGGAAAATTACATAGAAAAAGTAATGGTAAGTTTCCCTATGTAGCAACCCCTCTCCTCAAATTTATGATTTGGCAAGGTTCATCTTGAAGATGTTATAGGATGCTGATTTAGATATAAATTTGAATTTTTAGTTAGACTATAAATGCTAATATAATTCTAAAGCAGCTTCCAAATGTCGCATTATGTCATTTTATTTTTGTCGCTGTTTTAACCACGGTTAACAAATAAATTCAATATTTAGGCAGTAACATATACGTGCTATTTCTTGTAGTTAACTTAAATAATTCGAAAGTAAGAAATTCCTTGTTTCGCTGTTTTTTAATAATCTATATTTATAATGATTTCATGTTTAATTAATAATATTTTTTAATTTCGCTCCCAAATTCGCTAAGGAACGATTTTGAATTTAAATAATGACATTTTAATTTTCAAAACCAATGATTTCTTTTAGATTGTTTGATATTTTTTGATGTAGAGAAATGTTTTGGGCAAAACTGATTGCTATCATATGTCATAATAAAATTCCGCTGATGCTACATACCCAATCATATAATTTGCCCCAATCCAACAAACTGAGATCGTGATGCTTTTCATTCATACCACTCTGACTAAGAAGCACATTTTTTTTATCTTGAAATGACTACAAAGGACCTTTTGCGACGTGATAGAGTATGGTGATTCTAAATTATTTTGCGCGATTTTTTTTTGTTAACAATAAATAATGTGCATAGACACTTGTTAAATTTAAAATCTTTCTTATAAATATACATGATTTATTTTTAATTACTATTATTTTAGTTTTTTTAACATAAAAACTCATGATATAAAGTAATTCAATATACAAACTTCAAAATAGTCGATCTATATTTAAAATGGTTGTAAGTATAAATATAAACACTTTTGAATTTTGATCCCAAATTTGCTAAAGAACTGTTTTAAATCCGTATAATAATATTTTAGTTTTCGAAACCTCAGAGCCAAAAGGATTTAATTTAGATTATTTAATACTCTTTGATGGAAAGAAATGTTTTGGACAAAATCGATTAAACTCAGAGCTCGACAAACTCAGAGCCAAAAGGATTTAATTTAGATTATTTAATACTCTTTGATGGAAAGAAATGTTTTGGACAAAATCGATTACTTTTATTTGTCGTAATTACTATTCGTTAATGATACATTCCCAATCATATAATTTGCCCCAATGCAACAAACAGAGAATCGTGATGCTTTTCATTCATACCACTCTGACTAAGAAGCAAAAATTTTTATTATGAAATATGTACAAAGGACCTTTTGCGATGTGATATAGTATGTGAGTTCAGAATTATTTTGCGCCTAGGAATTTTTGTTAAAATAAAGCACATAGACGCTGGTTAAAAATAATATAATCTTTCATATATATTTATTTATGCATGATAAATTTTTGATTACCAATATTTTAGTTTTTTCAACGTGAAAACTCATTATAGACAGTGATCCAATGTTTGAAATTGAAAATAGCCGTTATGAAACGTGCTACACAGATTATAAATTTTAAGACACAAAGAAAAGTATATTAAATATGGGAAAAAATGAAGGTCAAAACTTTTTTTAAACAATTATAAAACAAAAAATCATGTGTTATTGAAACAACTATTACATATTATGTGTTTTTAAAAATATAATTAAAATTCTATAAACAAATGAGTCTTTTATCGTATATTGTTTTAAAATAAAATAAATTAAATATAATGAATAAAACGCACACATTTTAATTAAAGGGTGCTTTATATTATGCAAATTTTACAGTAAGCGAATTTTTAAAAATTATATCAGCTGATTATTGCAAATAATATTAATTTTAAATCGAAAATCTTAAATTATTACAAAAATAGGTATAGGCTTCGCAATAAAAAGTTCTAAAATAATAATAATTTAAATCATAGAATTCGAATTTTACATTAAATAGCGAATTAGTATTCAAATTATCAGAAGATTATATAAAGATTATCTGCCTCTTTTTAAACAGTGCGTTCGATAACAATCATTCAAACACGTTGATATTTAACTAACCTTGTTAGATTTGATTAGTTATTAACGTCTCAATGAAATCTTTGTAGTTTTAATAGTTGTTTTATTGTAAACAAAATATTGTTTTATTGTAAAATAAAATATTATAAGTGGATAACTAATAAACTGTGACAAATTCAACTGACTTCGCTTTTATTCCAAAGATGGCGCTAGAAGCGAAAGTAAAAAAATTACCAAATTATTATTTTTGTAAATTCTCGGAAGCAAAATGGACAAAGCATACCATACTTTTAAATTAAAATATGCGTAACATATTTTTTTTTATGAAACACTTTAAAAACACTAGATGTAAAGAAAAATTAATTATCATTTTCAAAGTAAATGACAAACAATTTTCTTTTTTTTTCCCTTTTTTTTAGCAAAAAGCAATTTTCAGCTTAGTAATATGTAATATTTTAAATATTGATACGTTAAATATTTAAAAACAATAACGGATATAATAAAATAATAAATATTAGAGCATTTATTATGTTGTAAAATTAAACTAGTGTTTTGTAACACTACACTACTTTTAACTACCCCTCAATAAATAAATAAAAAATAAAGATAATTATATATTCAATACTGTAATTTTAATAACATAGAAACCTAAAACGTTCTACGGCAGAAAACCTTTATATTCTTACCGCGACATTCTCGAAATTCTTATTATGAGGTCCGACCTGGGAATTCGTGTGCTAAATTTGTTTCGGTTTTCAACAAAGCCTTTAAAACCAAACATTTCTTATAGCACTTACCTTTTGCACACGCACACTTTCTTTATTACCTTATTATTTCATGTAAGTTAATCGAATCATTTTCGATCCATATCATTTGGAAATCCCAAATGACCTTTAATTTAATCAGTAGATTTTGATAGGGCGTTGTCTCCTTACGGTCTAACAATAAGTTATCTTGTATTCATTTAGAAACATGACTTTTGTGGAAAACAAGTTCTATGTAAATTATTCTTACTTCTTTTTTTCATGAATTGTAACGAAAATTATAAGTTCTTTACAAATCAAACTAATATTAATATACTTATATTTTTAGAACTAAAAAAAATATAGCTTCATAAATTTTAAATCTTTTGATAGAGCAACCAGAATAAGATTTTCAATGAATCTTTAAAATGGTACTGTAACTTTAGAATACGCTTTATTCACCAAAATATACATATCATTTCACGCATTTTATTAAAGCGATTTTAATGAACTGAGATTAAATTACAAAAAATATCAATCTTCTACTTATTTTAGATATATCAGTTTTGAAAAGGATTGGCAAAAAAATGTGTCACCAATAGTAGTCGTGGAATACTTTATGGAACACGAGGTGTTTTTAAATGTGTTTAAATATAAAAAATAGCTTTTGAATATGGTTTATTTAAATAAAAAAATATAAGACACATGAAGGCCATAAGCCCTGGACAATTTATATTTGAAAATTAATTAACACAAAAAACTGATTTAAAAAACTTAGTTAAAGTTAAGTTTATTTAAAAACGAATAATTTAATGGTATACAAAGTCGTCGGTAATGAGATAAGGATTAACTAACTTATTTTAGGAACTTTAAAAACAATGGAAACGATTGATGAAAGAATTTGTTCAGCCTTGAAACGAAAAAAAGTATATATATAATACTAATGTTATTCAATTTGAAACAAGATTAACTATGTTGATTTGAGGATTAAGTGTTTCTTACAGTGAATCCCTAGAAAAAAAAAGTTCTATTTGTGTAGTCTCATCCAGGTTAAAGCAATTTCTTTACGTTTATTTTCCTTTCAATTATGCATTCAACTATTTTTTTTCCTTATTCCCTTTTCTAAGTATTCTTAAAAATATAATCTGAATAAATTGGGGTACACATGAAAAGCTTTGGAAAACCTTAGGGATCTTTAAGCTATTGAAGATTTTAATATTTTAAATTATAATTTAAGAAGTAATTATTAATGAGCAGTTATATTTGGATGTTTTAAACTTGTAAGCAAGTTATTTAATAGTGTATTTAAACTAATCTAAGATTATTTTATGCATGGTATACAAATGCTAGTTATTAATTTTTTTATTTCTTCTTAGAAATTTTACCAAAGTTAATATACCTAATTTGTAATTTTTTAAATTATTTTTGCATTGATTTTTATGATTTGCAAAGCATTTCGTTAATTACTTCGTCTGTTAAAAAGTTTATTGCAATGGTTGACGATTGAATGGATATTTAAAAAAATCCTGAATAAAAATTCAATATACAGTTTAAATTAAAAATGGCATTTATTAAATATTTTTATGAATATAAAATCAATAAATTTTTTTAAAAAAATTGGAATGTCTATAGTAATTCTAATAAAATACATATACAATTGAATGTTTCCCCATATCACTAGGTTAATAGGTTTCCTTGCCTATTACTGGAAAAAATACAAAATGAAAAAGTTGTTAAAATAATATTTCATATTTTCTAAGCTGAAATTTGTGCGGTTATTGATAGTATAAAACCATATGAACACAATTTAATACTCTAATTAATGTATATAGCCGTAATAAAAACTGATACAAAAATTTCGCAAACATGTGAAACTTAAACTAATTTTTACATGTAACTATTTATTTCACAAATCTTTAAATAAACAAGTTGTGTTAGAAAAAAAGTCATTGAATTTTACAATACTATCGTGTAATTAATGAACCCTGAAACAAATTCATGTTTATAAAGATATATTTCAATAAAATTATTTCATTTGAAATGGAACTATTTGCAGGCGCGGAAGGATCCTCTCCGTGAAACATTTACACTGGGTCTTATTTGGTTTGCGGAAAGTATAATTAATTTCTATAATAATACAAGGCCTTTTGAAAAAAAAACACAAAGAATTTCAAGTAAAATCCTTAATACCCTGATTTTAGTGACTGAAATTGAAATAACAACAACAGTTAGGCCTCTTTTCCCCACACAGTGTGATATCCTCCAGCATAATAGAATAAAATGAGACATTGAATCGTGTATTACGGGTATCGATCTTCTACCCACTTTCTGAAAGTGGGATCGTTCAAGCCAAATAGCACCTGTTCCTTTCTCTTTACTACGAAAAAAAATGTTTTTAAGCGGATTGAGGTAGAAATGTCTTTATATCCTACCTTCCAAGGTTGGTAAATCTAAAAATATCCATATACAGTTAGATTATCTTGTTATGTATCAAAGTAAAATGTCAACTGTGACTTGAGGTTGGGAGCGACATTTTTGTGAAAAGTGGGAAGGAGAAAAAGTTGAATGAAACTTATTAGAAAAGGTATATAAAGTAGATAAGTTTTTAAGTATAACTGACCCTTACAGCTTCTTACACAAGATGTTTAAATTTTTAATAACAAAAATGAAAAAAAATTATTTATTTAATTCTTTTAAAAAATTTAGTTTTTTTATTTTCGTTTACTGAATGCATTCTTAACCCTCTGAAGTATAC
This sequence comes from Oedothorax gibbosus, assembly GCA_019343175.1. Lineage (NCBI taxonomy): Eukaryota > Metazoa > Arthropoda > Arachnida > Araneae > Linyphiidae > Oedothorax > Oedothorax gibbosus. The sequence continues at coordinate 304,447 of JAFNEN010000737.1, read as the reverse complement.
ATACATATAAACCCGTCCCCATAAAAACCATATAAACCCTATAAAACCGTCCCCAAAAACTCCATATAAACCTGAAGTTTAGGGTTTCAAGCAACACCCATGTTTTGTTTTTTTTTTTGAAATATGATTTTGATAATTTTATTAAATTTTTAAAATTTCGAGCATGAAGGAGTCATTTTTTATTATCTGCTTTAAAATAATTTATAGAAATAAAAATTTCATTAAAATTTTTCAATTTTATTATAATGTTGTGAAAACCAGTTTATATTTCATTGAATTGGCTTATCCCTCAGATAGTTTTCGAATCGTGATTTTCTTTCCAAAATAATGCATTTTTGAACTAGAAATATTTTCTTACACCATTCCTATTTTTTTAATATATAAAACAATACACATAATTTGAAAAAAGTAAGTATTTAATTTAAACTTTTTTAAAACTGTCTCAAGAAATGCTTTTTTAAATCTATGATATCCTCGATCTAACTTTATATTTATAATCTTACAAACTTCAAAGAGTTTATTTTCTTAATTATTCTTTTTAATCAGAATTTTTAACTTATGTGTAATTAATATTTCACCTACTTCATGATCATGTTTTTTTACTAACTAAGAACTAAATTTGATAGTTAAAAGCTAAAAAGTAATAAGTAAAAATGCAGTTATTCTTTATATAAAATTAAATTTACCCTTAATGTAACATTAAAAGTTTTTAACAAAGATTATGTTATTCATAAATATTATGTTTTAAAGTCTTGTATTAAAGATGTTTTTAGTGCCTAATCCTTGTGATATCTTTTTCATTATTTATGAACTAAAACTAGTGTGGCTAAAAACAAAATGTTATGCTACTTCATATTTTATCATTTAAAAAGCATTTTTTTCTTTTCTAAATTTAAGAAATCTCATTAAATTAAACATTTCAGTTTTCTTACTTTTGAAAAATGTAAAAATATATGGTTCTTATCAATTTTCAAGTAACCCAAAGTTTGAAGTGCTCATTAGTAAGCTAAACATCAGGATTATAATATTTTAATAATCGTTCACTTTATTTTACATAATTTTAAATAGACACAGATTATGATGCCTCATTATTTTTGGTTTTTATTACTCTCGAGCAAATAATTGGCCATTTAAAATTTTTACTTTAAAAATAAGGAGTAAGATATATTTGATAATGGTTAAACTAATTCTACTTCATTATTGTTGCTTGGTTTGAAGCCTTTTAATATTTAAAATAAATACTCACTTTTTTGTGTGTTCATTAATCCAAGTCGTTACTTTCAGAATATAATACTTATTTTTTTCTCTTTATTTATACTTATTGTTTAAAAAAACACAATTAATTATATTTTAGAGACAACGTAACGTACGAAAAAAATGATTCATAAAAATGCTATTTTTAATGAAAAAGGTAAAAAAATTCTTTACTTTAGTGTCGCTTTTTAAATGCAGAAAGATGAAAAATATGCTTTATGTGAGATTGCTATGAAAATTATATCAATTGTTTTAACTCTTGAACAAATCAATCTCATTGAATCGTAAGGAATTGTTGTCCTAGAACACTATATTATTCAGTTTTACTTCACTTTTTTCAGAAAACATGCAAATATTTTTCAAAAATAAAAACAATTAGTTATTTCATGCTAAAATAATATTTTCAATTAAATTTTGTATAACTATAAACTCAAAACACAGGTAAAAGGAATTGTTATATTTTTTTAGATAAACTAATACTTTTAAAAGAAAAATTACATATAGAAAAAAGTATAGCTTAATTAAAAACAAAAATTCTTCAATTTAATTACAGTCCCTGGACAAATTTAGACGCACTGTATTTTTTTCAGTAATGATGAAAACATACCAACGAATGCCATATCATTAAAAAAGATGTCGATATATGTATTAAGTATAGCAGATAGTATTTTCTATTCAATAGCTTAAGTTTAGGAACACAAATGTCCTTCTAAAGGTATTCTGTTCATCATTGATTGATACATGAAATCTTGCAGTGCGTCTAATCATTTGTCCAGGGACTGTAATATTTGCAAATTTAAAACAAATTTTTCTGAATTTTTGGATCCAACTAGTCATAAATTAGCTAGAGATAAATTAATAATATTTTTACTATCATAAAACAACTTCCTTTTACCACGTTCTCTTGCAATCTCAGATTGTATTAGCTCATTCTAAATAGCAAGTCGCATGTGATTGATATTACTTGCTATGGGCTTCTTATTAAGTCTATGTATCTTTTGAAAATTAGTGTTATTGCATAAATGATAAAAAAATTAGATTGAAAGTTTCAAATACAAAATTACTTTTAAAAGATATATTTTGTGTGTTTTCAACTACCTTATGATTTCTTGTCGTACTTTTCATATTCGATTATAACATGTTACTTTAAAAAGAATCGTCAATATTTTTTTATGTCTGAAATCAACATATGTAAACAATCCAATCAAAAGCACTTTCTTTGAGTTTCATAAGTGTCCAATTTTACAAAAGCCGATTTTTTGTGTGTTTTAAAAACTATATTAATTAGGATTTTCGGATGTTTCGAGCAATATTCAACAGTGAATGCTTTTAAATCCTCTTAAGCCATTTGATTCCGCTAACGTGATTTTCAATTAAATTTAACTTAAAATCAATCCTTTCAAAAGCATAGTACTTTCATGAGTACATAAGCTTTCAACCATTTAAGCTTTTAACCATTTTAAGCATTTTTGAGTACATAAACTTTCAACCTAAATAAACTCCATAAATCCCCCATTTAACAAGTATTAGCCAATACCCAAGAACATATAAATCGTGCATCAACACTATCAGAATCCCTTAAAATACCCATTTTATCCCCGTTACTTTACAAATTAATATTTATAAGCAATCTACGGAGCGAATAAAATATAAATATTCCTTCAAAAACGGAATAAATCTACGGTTCAGTGAGCATTGCGCAGATAAAAGGCTCGATGCCCGTTTTTATTTAAAAGAAAAATTCATTACTTTGCTAAAATCTTAATCGGATAATCGGAAAAATCTAAAATATAATTAGTTAAAATACGGTTATTCTTTACATAAAATTAGTTTTACTTTTAATGAACTTAAAATTTTCTAATGTAAGGCTATTCATATTTTATCATTAAAAAAGTATTTTTTGTCTCATTTAAGAAATCTTACTAAATTAAGCATTTCAGTTTGCTTATTATGCTTTTCGCATTAATTTTCAAGCAACCCGAAATTTGAAGTGCTCATTAGAAAAATTGCTAAACATTAAGATTACATTATTTTCAAAACCGTCCATTTTTGTTTAGCGTAATTTTAAATATTTACATATTATGTTATCTCATTATCTATGTTTTTTACTCTCAAGCCAATAATTAGGTATGTAAAAGTTTTATTATAAAAGTTTATTTAAAAAATAATGAGCAACATATATTTGATAATAGTAAAAATAATTCTAACTCATCATTGTTTATTTTGAAGTCTTTTAATAATTAAAATAACTCATTTTTCTACATTTACATTATTTTAAATCATTTACTTTAAAAATATTGAAATAACACTTATAGTTTTTCTATGCTAAAAAAATTTCAACAATTATATTTCGAAGACACATAACGCAAAAAAAGTTGCATTGGTTAAAATGCTATTTTGCATGAAAATGTTTTAACTTTTCATTGTTTTTCAATTGCAGAGAGATGAAAAAATTGCTTTTTGTGAGATTTATATAGTTTATATTAATAGTTTCACCTATTGAACTGTTCAATATTCGTAAAAACTTTGCATATCTAAGAAATTTATGTCAAGAACTCTTTAATAATTAGGTGCGTCACTTCACTATGAAACATGCACGCAAATTTTTTTAGAACACATTCACATTTTTTATTGAAAAATAACATGTAGTTACAGTATATTGAAAACTATTTTCAATTAAATTTTTCCTGAACATACATTCGAAAAATTAGGTATAATGAATGGTTATAATTTATTTTTGTTTTATATAAATTATTACTTCTAGAAAGGATATTGACAGAAAAAGCATTTCCAAACTTAAAGCAAACATATTTCAATTCAATTAATAGTCGTAAATTTAAAATAAATACTTCCTAACTTTTGGAAATATATGGATTAATGTTATTGATCCAACTGACCATAAATTATCTAAAGATCCATGACTATACAGTATTCCTGCTATCGTAAAACAAATTCCCTTTTTCTACGTTCCCATGCCATCCTAGATAGTATTAACGCATTAGCTCATTCTAAATGGCAAGTAGAATGTGATTGATTTTACTTGCTTCATTCTTCTTTGGAAATCTTTGATTTGACAGAGTATGTATCGTTAGAAACAAAAACAATGCAATTGCATAAATGATGAAATAAACACGATTTAATGTTTCAATTACACAATTATTTTACATAGTTTTTTTTTTTTATGTTTTCTACTGATCTTTTCCACTACTCTTTTCATAATGATTTTTGTTATATTTTTCTATTTAATTATAAACATGTTATTAAAAAGAAGTATCTTAAATAATTTTTTGTGTCTGAAATTAACACATGCAAACAATCCAAACCAGATTTTTTGTTAAAGTTTCGTAAAAGTACAATTGCATGAAAGCCGATTTTCTTGTGTTGTTAAAACCCATATTATTTAGAACTTATAATAAAATTTATTTGTCCTAACACGCTTTAAAATATGTATGTGGATATTTCGAGCGATATTCAACAGAAAATGTTCCAACTCTACTTAAGCGAATTAATTCCGCTAACTTGATTTTTAACTAATTTTCACTTAAATAAAAATCCTTTCAAAATATTTGTATACTTTATGAAACTTATACAAACTTTCAACCTAAAAAGACTCAATATATCTCCTATTACAAGTATTAGGAAATATCTAAGAAAATATAAATATTTCATCAACTCTATCAAAATACCTTAAAAAATATCCATTTTACCCCCGTTACTTTACCAATTAATATTTATAAAGAATCTATGGAGTAAATAATGGAAAAACGATTCCTTCACAAACGGAAACAAGCTACGGTTCAGTGAGCAATGTACAGATAAAAGGTTCGATGTCTGTTTTTACTTAAAAAAGAAATTTATCTCTTTCCCTAGAAATTAATATTTTATCAACGATCTTTTATATATGCTGGAAGGACCTCCTAGTGCTTAAGGATCTCGAAAAATACGGCTGATTCTGGATCCAGCAAAGTGGTGGAGAGAATGCTTGGTAGCAAATTTGACATCGTTTACAGACACTTTTATAACTTTACTGCTGAATAAATGAATATGATCATAGACTTAAGAGGCAGGTGGAGATGCTTGGCGTGAAAAAGGTGAGGCCTATACAAAGTCACCAAACAACTCTAGTAAACCAAAACTAACCTCGCTTACTCAACGTTTAGTTCAATGCAAAACGCATTGTTTTATTCTTGAAACGGTGTTGATTAAAAATCAACTACTGACTTTTTACGAAATTGTAGGATATAGCACTAGGTATGAAGAGTCCAGGGGAAGAACCCATTTATTGAACAGGAATCTTCCAGTAATCATAGCTGCTTGGAGGAGGTTGGCGACAGGAAACCGGTTTCTCCCTTGCTTCTCCTCTCACGGTACAAGCATGGGACTCGTGTCTGACGTGAATCCGAGTTGCCGCAAAAGAAGAACCAAGTTAGCCGATTCCATTACACCAGTTTTAACTCGCTATCGTCTCCTAGGAGGCCTGATGCAGATAGATTTCTATGCAATGAAGGGTTTTTTCCTCTGTACTCTTCATATGAATTTAGACAAGATAATAGTAATTTCCTCCACAGGTAAGAAAAAATACGTCGAAAATATAGTTTTCTTAGATAATCAGAAAGTCGCCAAGTCGATGTTATAAGCCTATACAAACTCCACTTAAACATAGCGTCAAATAATTCGCTTAGAGTGTTTGTTTGGGCATACTACAAATGATTGATGGCTTTACTACTTGGCAAACCTGTTTTGTATTGGTTTTTGTCTTGCATAATCTCTATCTTTTTTTAAAAACTCTATTTAGATGTTGATGCATCGTTAAAAGGAGCCGAAAAAAACTGCTCCAAAGTTGGAAAAGTAGCCAAGTAGTTGTCTTCAAGTATCTGGAATCGGCCGCGTTATCGTATGTTGAATGGTTCATCCAGTATATATTATAGATCTTTCTATTTTTTAAATGTCGGATGAATAGATCTTTCTTTGATGTATTTCCTCTGAATAATTTATTATCACTGTCAGATATTATTCTTTTTTCGTTTCCGATCCCAAACTGATAATGTTATACTTTTATTGAACAGTTTTCTTCCAGTTGGTTCAATTCACTAAAACATATGTATTTGCATAGATTTTGGTTAACTAAAATATTTGTTTAGGATATTTTTGTGTGAAATAAAACAAGTTAGTACACTATCATTATCTTGAAGAAATTATTATTTTATGTAGCATTAAAATATATTCTGATATGTTTTAATTTAGTTTTTTAAAAAGTACATTCAAGAAAAGGGGGAATAGAAGTGGATGTTGGGTCTCAAAACCGAAGTATTCTCTTTGTATTGATAGTAATAATATTAGTAATATTTTATACAGCCATGTATAGAATATGACATGTATGGTTATAAAGACATAATTTTGAACAGCCGTCTACCTTTGCACTTCTTAATTAATTACAAACGTGCATGTGTAAAGTAAAAGTACACTCATAATTGCTCCACATAGTTTTCCTGAAATTGAATTATTTACGCAATTTGATTTAACTTCAACAAATGCTTTAATCTTACAAACGTGTTCGTCACACTATTCCAGAAATTTTACAATATTTTCAGAATATCACTCGCGGGTCTAACTGGAACATTTCAAAAATAAATAGTCGTTTAAAAAAAATTACTTCAAATCTGCCTAAGTATAATTGATTTTTCCACATTAAAAGTTCAAAAACGAACGGTTCAGTTTTATTAGAAAAGATAGGTAAAAATAGCTGGCAGTTATTTCTTTCTCATCTCAGGCTTAAAAGGTTTCTGTTCCACTAGCTGTTCCTATTTGTGTTCATAGGCTGGCTTTTGGGTCCATTAAGATTGACATAGGTTAGTGGAATTTGTAGGGGTTTGGTTAGTAAAGCCCCGTACTTCAGCTATATGTCGGATCTTGGCAATAGGCTTTCCAATTTAGCACACAAGTGAAGAGGTTTGGCTAGCATTGTATAATATTCATATTTAATCGATTCAACTACACATTAGTAGCTTGACTTTAATAGTTTGCTAAATTTATTTGTAACTTTAAGAATAAATAGTGATATTTAAATAAAGGAAAATATTTCTTATCAACATACAACCTAGTGAAAACAAGCAATCAACTTAAAACAAAACTAAAAGATGTTATTTTTAAATAAAATTTTAATAAAAGACGAAGGAAAACCCCATCAAATGGAATTATTTGTATTAAGAAGTCAATTTTCATTGACTCTTAAATGCAAAATAAAAGTTACGTATGCTTTTGAAAGAAAAACAAGTATGTTTTTAAACAGTATCATACGTCTTTAGTATTATGATGTCATTATTCATTAATAAATGCTTGAATGTAAATAAAAAATTACGACTGCTCTTTTAAATAAAACTCGAACGTAAAATAAAAGTTATAAATTACATTTACTATTACCAATATATTATATATACTCTTTCTAATAGATAAAAATTTTAATAAATACACAGATGAAGTAAAAAATAAAAATATATTTATAAATACGTACAATACAAACAAAACTTAGTTTTTTCATGAATGGAGAATTGAATAATAATGATTTAACGACTGAAGCCTTTGAAACGCGTGTCAATAAACTTTTAGTGCTTCATAATTTTTCTTCTTCAGGTTTTTCTTCTTCATATTTTTGATAATTCTCTTTATACTTAGTTATTTTCCCAATATAAGGATTTAGCTGCTATCAATAACTATTTTCATTGAAGAAATTGATTGAATTTTAAGTAAAAATTTAAAAAATGTTTTTGCAATTATATGAACAAAAATATTTTGAATCATTTTTTTCTAAAGTCAGGAAAATGCATTTACAAATCGATGACATTTGCTAGGCCAATATCAATGGAAAATAAGTATTAATTAATCAAATGTTTACCCTTTTTCGGTGTTTATTGAATTGTTATGAAATTACTCTTAAATAACCATTATCGAAAAAGTTCGCAATGATTGTTGAATATTACTTTTTTAAGAATTAAAATCTGAATTATGACAACAAAACATAGTTGGTTATTTTTTTTGTGATAATATACTGCGCGCTTTTTTTTACTTCCAATAATAAAATAAATAAATTAATTATTATCTCTCACAAATGTTAAACTTAAAGAAAACTAAGCAACGATTTCTTATGGCAGACGACATCAACAATAGACCCAAATTATTTAAAAAAAATAATATTTTTAAAATTTTAATGTAAAAATAAACATGAACTTTTGTAAGGAAACTAAAAAGGCCAATACGCAGCTCATTTTAGCTCTTTCATAACTGCGCACCACGGGTTGTAGCCATGCTTGCTTGTTTACCACAATTCATTTTATAAAAGATATAAGAGTAACGTTGCAGTGTATACAACATAAATCATAAAAAATCGAAACCATTCACTGTTTCAAATTAACATCCAATTATAAACATATGTATATAAATTTTATTTTGTCGACTTTTTCCCGATAAATTCATTTTCCAGAACAAGCAGTTTATTTCTTATACTTGAAATATAAATGAACACAGCCCTATACTATATCATTGTATAAACCGATCAATCCTAAAAATTCCCTCATCTCTATTTAATAAACTTTCTTTCTTCAATCCTAAGAAATCCCCGAAACGTTGCATTTTCTTCGTTGTTTTGACAAGTTGGTATCTGGCAATTAGATTATTTTAAAAGGACTCGGTACCCAAACTGTTTTTTGTTTTCTTCTTTAAATTATGATTGGCATAAATACTTTTTCGATGAATAGGTATAAAACGAAATTTTTATTTATAAAAACTTTAAAAAAGTTGAATATTATAATTATTTTGAATCTAAAGGTATGATTCTTTTTTTCTTAACAAATAGTCCGTTAAAAAATATAAGCTTTTGCTCCAAAAATACAAACTTTACATACAATGTCCTACAATATTTATATTAAATTAATCAATAACTCTGTTTTTGTTAAATATAACGACTCAATAACTATTGGTTCTTATTTAACAACCCAGTTGGATAAGATATTTAGTTAAAACACCATTTTGTGTATTCTGAAGACAATGCCAAATAAACTCTTCGCCAATAGTAACTCATTCTTAACAAAACAATTCTGTCAAAACAAGGCATTGCTTTATTTAAAATTCCCAGCACCGCCCCAGGCAATAATATCAGCTGTTGTAATTCTTATTTCATCTGGAAGACCATTTTTATTGCTTGTTTCAGTTTTTGGTAAAGAAACACAGAGACGATATCGCAAAAGAGCCCTTGATGTGAAAAACTATTGATTACATCGTAGCAGATGCAAACGTTTTTTTCTGTTTTTTGGGATTTATACAGTTCAATGCATCATTTGAGGCATATTTTTATCCAAACGTTATTTAAAAAAATAAACTAACTTCTTTGTTTTGTAAGTTTATGTAAAGTTATAGTGCTGAAACTTTCTTTAAATTTGTAATAGATTATTTTGAGATGATGACAGCATGATTGGGAAGGAATGAGTTCGATGGAAAAAAAACATAATAAAATAATAATAATTAGCTTATCAACCGAATTTTTGAAAATTTACAATAGTCAATATTTTTTAATTATTATGATTCACAAGATATAACTATGAAAATATAAAATAATAAGCAGTTAAAATTTAATTTAGCAAAATTATTTTATTGAACTCTCATCAGAACTATAAAAGAAATTGTATAAGCAATGTCACTAATATAAACATTAATGTATTATCAATTAGCATGAAATCCAATTAAACAGATCTTTAACAAATTTGTAAATTTTAAATGTCCATATTTTGAATAGGACGTAGTTTTATTAAATCTTGTAATAAATAAACAAAGAAAACATTTTCAAGCAATATATCCAGTATCAATCAAAACTATTTTATCAGCTATTTTGCGATTTTATTAGATTTATTTGAGAATCCAATTCAACAGCATTGTAGACAGAGATGCTAATCACTTCACCACCGGGGCTACATTAGCCTACAGCATTGTCTACAGTCTATTCAAATTATCTTTCTTAATCCAATATTTCACATCAATAATATTCCATCTTTATAGGTTCACCAAAAGAATCTTCAAACAATTTCACCAATTAAAAATGTCAGCCCACTCAGAAAGCAACTACATAGTCAGACAAAAAATCTATCCGAAATAACAACTGAAGCAAATCTACAGAACTTATTATGTTGCTTCCAAGACTCTTTTTTATACACAACACGAATATTAAAGCACCATACAATAACGAATTATATATATTTTCATTCTGTACTTGTTCTTTATATGAATAATAGCGAGTCGGTATTTAACTTAAATTCTTAATTTCCAAATATTTAAAGAAAAAGAAACTTATCTTTGATTTATTCCAAAATTTTCAGTAAAGGATAAAAGAAAAGAAACAAGTTCTTTTTTTCTAACAACTACATGAATATGCAAGAAAAAAATCATTTGAAAACCTGAAACAGTACATATTTAGAAATATTTAAAATTTAGGATTATTTATAATAAGTATTAGCGTGTCTTTTTTGTCAAAAATAATTTCATATAAATATTCTCTAAAATCATTTTTTTTCGCTTTTTATATTTTGAGAGTATTCTTCGTAAAAAGCATTTTAAAGAATAAAAAAAGAACAACCTGCAAGGTAATCCAAAAATAATGATACTAGCTTAATGCTATATAGTATTAAACGGATATCGTTATTTTTTTAGAAAACCCTGAATTTTAGATTAAATTTGAAATTTAGAAAAAACCTCAGATTTCAAAGACACGTACTATAATGATTCGTAAATCCACACTTTGTTAAAATAATTATAAACTTTATATTTTTATAATTAATTTTTATAGTCCAGTTGTTTTGCGTTCATAGTAAAGAAGTTTGATAAAAAACAACGTGACAACGCATTAAAAAGGAACAAGTTTGTCTCAATTGTATTTAAACGAACATAATTTTTTTTTGTTTTCTAACTTTTGGCCAGCTTTGACTCCATGTTTTGAACTTTAAATTTCGAAAAAACATTATATTTCCCATGAGCTCATTTGTACTAAACACACTTAAACCGCTGCATTTTTAAATTGGCTAGTTTTTAACTTCAAAAATCATTTCTGCTTTTATTCCTGAATTTCATTAGTGGTTTGACATGGTAAACTCCACCCACTACAATGATTAACCAATCGATATCTTATTTTCATTCTGGGAAACTGTTGCCACTTAAGACGAGAAGCCTGCCCATTTTTGCTGTGAAAAATACTATACAGAAGGACCGACAAAGTGAAAATAAAATAGCCATTTTAAGTTATATACGTAGTTTTACAGATAGAAGTTGCTAAATAGTTTCTGTACGATGAAAAGTTCTTTTTTTAACCTTTTAAGTGGCTTAAATAGAACAGAGAAGTCGATTTAAGTTATAAACCGTCAATGGCTCAAAGCAACTCTTTTATGTATTTTTGAAGTGTAAAGTTATTTGTGTAAATATACCAGGATTGAAATTGTAAAGAAAATAAAAGTTTGGCGTGAATTTTGTATTTTTTTTCTTTTTTAGAATCTGTAGTGAAGTAATTTGATAATGTGCACGTTTCATGGTCTTGAGTAGCAACAGTTCCACAGTAGTAAAAATATCTCCAAAGACCTCTGTGCACGCTATTAGTGACTAGTGCACATTAAAGTCCTAAGTTCCCATACATGCCAAATCATTACCTCTAAGGCTCTAAGGTTGACAAGCCAATTATGGGATCCTCTGCTTGGCCTCTGTCTTTAAAATTAAAGGATCTACCTACGGTCTGCAGGGCCGTCCTCTATCGCGTTGCTTCTCCAACAAGATAGTAAATGATGAAAAAACGTGATATTGGTGCTGCCCTCTATCTTGCCGAACGAGGTAGAAATGAACTCTTTAGCGTCTTTGCTTTGTTGAGAGCGGTCCCTATTGTCGTCTAATCTCTTCAAGAATTTGTTTTTTTTTACAAAATGCTCATAAAAGCTGTGCTGCCCGCGTTACTCTCAAATGACATAGAAACACGTCGAGGGAGCGTTGTAGTGGTGCTGTCTTAGCAATAAAGTCATTCGTGAGGACGGCTCAACAATTTGTTCATAAGTAGAGACTATATAAATAACTTGGCTCCCATAATACCCTTCACAGATAGATAAGACAAACCACAAAATATCAATAATATTTGATTTAAGAACATCAATGGTTGGTAATGGTCAAAAATGTATGGTTGTTTTCTCTATTTGATTTTTGAATTCACTTTTTTTAAAATAATACATCAGATTAAACAAGTAGGTTTGTAACGAATCTGTCACTTAGCACGCTTCCACACAACATATGTGTTCAACAGAAAAATTGGCACCAAACGCAGTATTAATTCTATACGCAGTATTAATTTACACGATAAATTGGCTAGTTTCATTTATTTTATTTTGAAAATTCAATATTTATTTCATATCGTTTGCTAAATTAATTTATATTCAAAGAATAAATAGATAATATTCCTCGCTTTTGAATAGATTCAAAACATTTCATATCAACATATAATCAAAGAATCTGTTTGTGAAATATATTTGACTTTATTTTTTATATTATTATTTTGAAATATATTTGATTTCAAACAGATTTATGTAGCAAAAAATAAAATTCTATTAATTTATTATTTAAATGAAATAAAGTTTATCAAGCAACAGTTGCAATGGTGTTTTAATACTAATGAAAATTGCTTCTTATGCTTTTTAAATGAACATTAATTTTTGCAGTTTTTTTTAAAAATTGAAGTACTTCGAACTCGATTTTTTTTTCTGAGAGTTTCAATGTATTCTAATTTCAAAGCGCTTGCCTGTGGCATTTGTAGTTTGGGCTACGAAAGTGGGGGACAGACGGAAGCACTGAACGATAATACCTTCCACATTTTAAGTAATAAACGTAGTGTGGAAGCTAAAATTCCTACTTCGGTTTATTTTGGAAACATGTTCTTAAAATCCTTTCTAGCTGAATAAAAATATAATATGAATAAAAATGTATTATCAAAATTTTTAAATTGATTTTTAATGCTGGAAAAACTGGTGCATGAATGACGAAAAAAATTTAGTCTAACCCTCCTGATAAAGCCCAATTTATTAAATCAGATTATTTATAAAGTACATAAAAATAACATAACTCTTCCTAAAAAATATCTCAAACAGACTGCATTTAAAATAAAAGTTCGGTTCGCTCTGCTAACTCTTTTGATGTACTCTCTCAGGCGAAAGAGCGGCTCGCTGCCACTTTCTTTTACCTTAGAGTACAATGCAAGTAATTCGGAGATTAAGTTTTGTGGTAAGGCCATTTCGTACGATTTCTATTCTTAGAGTTGATTTTTTTGTGTGAATCCGACCAAATTATTGATTCGAATGATTTTACTAGAAGTAGAATGTTTGCGTGGACAAATATCGTTTCGAACGCTTTTTTGATACGCTATAATAACTTTCTTTTCTATGCAACGATTTAAGGTAATGGTTATATGTTCTTTAATTAATAATATTTATAGATAAGCAATTGGAATCTGTTTAAAGGTAATATCATGTAACGAATGTACTTAATAGTTTTTACAGGAACGTGATTGAAGGATATTATCGTATATTTTAAGGCTTATAAAAAAGTTCAATTTGACATTTATATTTTTGTGTTGAATAAATTGATAGAATCAAACGAATATGAATTAGCATTTAAACTTTTATTAATAAACTTGCAAAATTTAATTTATTAAAGCAAAGTATAAATTTCATTCTCTTTCATGATTGATTACCTTCCTAATAAAATAGATTTATTTTGTAACTGAAATCGTGTATCTCAATTTATTGTGTAAACTTTAGATGGTTAGGAGGGATGATCAATCACAGAGACCTAAAGAATTTCTTCTGAAATCCTAAGAAATATCGCAGCATTGTTTTGCTATGTAAGTATTTTTTCTAAAGACTTGTACATTATAATGGCAGCAAAATAAAACAGATTTGACAGAAAAAATATAATTATTGGCGGTAATTTATTTATTGGTTAATATAATCCAAAAACCAATGTTTACCTGATTCAATTTGTTAGTTTCTACAAATATTTATATCAAAACAAACATAGACAAAATAACATTTTGTTTGCAATAACTGCAAATAATAAATTCAAAGAAAACTTAGCAATGACTGATTTCATTATATTTATATCCCGAGACCAGATTATTAGAAAATAACAAACACTCACTAACATAACCTTAAGCTCTGAATAATTAAGAATCACCTTTAAACCTCATTAAAATCTTCCCTGTTACAGAACTATGAACCAGAATTAATGACTTTGGATTCCAATCTATGACTCTACTTTCAGCACTATTAAGACCGTTTATTTTTTTTCCTATGATATATTCACATTTCAATCTACTTTGCTCTCAAAAAGGCCCATCCCAGATCAGGACTCGACCAATCTCATGATAGGGCTTTTTAATTTTGCAAATATTCCTCATTACTGTAAGTAATGTGACAAGACGTCCCGATTTTGGCGGGCAATCTCTTATTATCCTTTAAATATTGGCTTGCATGTAAGTATAAAAGTTTGTGTGCAATTCATGTTATGAACATGTTATTGTTTTATTTACTTTTAATAAGCCCCAATATATCATTTCGATATTATTCCTGAAAGGCTATTTTATGTCTGAAATTTAACCTCTGAAGGATACAGACGTATAAACACGTGATCTGACTGGCAAGTTTTCAAGCAACGGCCATAATTTTTTCAAAAATTATATATAAATTTTGTAACTCTACAAAATTTTAAATTTCAAAGAATGGACGAGTCATTTATAATCTTTTTCTATCGAAATATACTTTTTTTAAATCTTAAAGAAATTAAATGTCCAGTTAAAAACTTATTTAAATCTCAGGCAATGAAAGGAAGTTTGCACTTATGAAAACTTGCTCATCCCTTAAATGGTTAATTTAAGATAAATACACTTTAGAGACATATAAATTTGAATATGCAAATACTATGCTTATACAGTCCCTGGACAAATTATTAGACGCACTGCAAGATTTCGGGTGTTTCTATTCTTCGTATAGCTAAACATATACGCAATGAATCAGTTGGACTTTTTCACCATGTGGTCGGCTGACTGAAAGGAAAGAAGTGATGCCACTTTCAACTTATAAAACTTTTCCAATGGTGAGAAAGGGCATTGGTTCATGTATCCCTATGGGTTACAGTGCTTCGAATAATTTGTCCAGGGACTGTAATGTTGATGTTTTAAACAAAATACTTACAAACGAGAAAGTAAAAAAAACATATACTCATTCCGAAACCGCAAATCCTTAATCTGGTGTAATAACCCTCGTGTGGCTCTAGTACAACGATATTTAACCTAAAATTAGTGTCCAAAGGATCGTGGAGTGGGATTCGCACATTTGCCACAGTTAAGGGATAATAAATTGAATAGACGAAGTAGAGTACCCGAAGAATGGAAGCCCTCGTACCTTTTGTTAGGCGCTCTCAGCGAGGGCTTGTTGAAAAGCAGGACTTTTGTACCATGCTGCTTTGTTTTGGTGTTAGAAGTAATTACGTTTTTAATTATTTGGGTGTTTTGCAAGGGATTTCGGTCATGATTGATTGTGAAGCGGTCTAAACATCTTTATTGAGCTTGGTTATGCGTTCTTAATTAAGAACTATTTATTAAAAGATTTAAAAGTATTCTTGTAAAAAAAAATGGAAGAAATAAGTTTTCTGAAAAAATGTAAGAGTAATAGTTTCTCTTAAGGTGTTTCTGTATTGTACTATTCTAGGTTAATTATTATTATACATCGCGTTCATTCAAATTGTTATAATTAACTTTTCATACCTTGTGATAAATATTTCAATTTTAAAAATTCTAACTATATTATACGTCATAATACAGAGCACGTCGTTACCTTCTAAAAGCTAAATGTTCTATTAATTGTTACATTTTTTACATGTGATTAAAAAACAAATGAGTGCTATTTTTTTGTGAAAAAATTATACCTTTATTTCACAAAATCATAATTAAGTTACTACTTTAGTCAGAGGTTAGATTTTAGTAGGTAATATGCATGACTATTTACTGTTTACCTATATGTAAAAATTTTGTTAATTAAATACATTAAAATCTAGTTATACAAGTTTAAAATTTGTCCAAATTACCCAATAACTCATTAATTACTTAGTTAATATTATTTTTATGAAGCAAATTATTGTTGTGTTAGTTTTTATATGCCTATTCTTCTCATAAAATGTTATAAGTCTATCTCAAATATCAAAAGAAAAACTTGTCGAAGGTATACCCATACCAACAAGGAAAAAAGCATTTAATTTCCGTACTACTA
Organism: Oedothorax gibbosus; assembly: GCA_019343175.1. Classification (NCBI taxonomy): domain Eukaryota; kingdom Metazoa; phylum Arthropoda; class Arachnida; order Araneae; family Linyphiidae; genus Oedothorax; species Oedothorax gibbosus. The sequence goes on along the minus strand of JAFNEN010000737.1, from coordinate 287,864 downwards.
TATAAGTTTTTCCTCATATTGATATAGGCATTAATTAAAAAGGTTTCACTATACAAAAAGATATGTTATAAAAAAAAGAAACTCATTAAAAAGTTCTTAAACATTGAATTATTGAACAAAGAATTCCGAACATTGAATTCTTAAACATAAAACTTCATTCGATATAAATTATCATATAAATTAATGCAGCAGAAACAAATCGAAATACGCAACATTCTAGGAAAGTATAACTTTAAATTCTTCTCTTCTACTTTAAGGAGTATTTAATTTATTCATTGTCGTTAATAATACATTCCTCAACTTACATCTACCCACTTATTTGGAATGTTAAAAGGCAAAGAAGATTCATTAAAAATTAAGATTAGAAATAAAGATTCGTTTTTCATTGAGAAGCAGTTGATACTAATTTTCCTCAAAGGGGAAATATAACAAGAGAAAAAAAATTTGCCATAAGAAAATCATTTAAATAAAAAAAATAGATTTTTTATAACAGCCTTCAAAGATATTAAGATTTCCAGATTACACTGAAATAACAACAACATTGAAAGGTTGGAGGAGAGAAGTTAAAAATCGAAAAGAATTATAAACATTTATCGATAGAAAAGTAGGTTTGTGCATCTTATTTGTATCGATGTCGTTTGTACGCCTTCTACCTCTTTATAAACAAATATAATGAACTTTCAAATAATCTCATACATTATAACGTCATTCCAAACTGATTTATATCACAAAAAAAATCTTATGAATTTTTATTGAATATAAATAAAGTGTTTCGATTTAGTGTTGTGAGAGTGATGCGCTTATTTTTTTTGACGTATCATACTTTTCTGTAGCTTAACTAGTTTCGGCTATGTTATAGAGGGTGAAGGATAGATGGACAGGCGTAGCCTTTATACAAGCTTCAACTTTTATAAACTTGGTGTGGAAGGTAAAACTGAATGTGTTCTTTTATTAATTATAAAGAAATTAAAAACTTGGCATAGCATTAAGGGAAATATTTCTAACGTGTAGAAAATGCACAATCTGCATTTTGGATTTTCAACCCTATTGCAATACGTTTATTAACTTACATTTTATATCGTGAAAATGAAAGTACACTGTTAAAAATTTTGTGCTTGGTTTCACCATGATATTGGTTCCTAGTAGCTGCAACGGCTGTGTGGTGAAATGTTTCACCTTTTTTTCGGTGTTTGGCTGAACCATTTTTCTGGATTTGGAAACAAAAACCTGAGAAATGGTTCAACCGAATACCAAAAATATGGTTTAACGTTTCACCACACAGCCGTTTCAGCTACTAGGAACTATATTTTTGGTAAAACAAAGTGCCTAATTTTTAACAGTGTAAAAATACAAGGTCTGCCTCCAATACCCTAATTGTCGCTATTGTTTGTGAGAGAGTACCACACCAACCGAATTTCTAAACTCTGCTTAGTGGGTTTTCATTAGGCTAACTCCATGTGTAAAATTGCCAATTTTTTAATGTAAGTCACTTGTGTTTTTAAGTGATTATCATTACAATTTTTAGCATTAAATGAAAAAATAGTTGATCAACACATACTGAAACTAAATAACGTAACCTTTTTTTTTCAAATTTAAAAGCTTTTTTAACTTGTGACTTACACTACAAAAAATCTTCAAATCGATGGAATTAGCCATTTAAGGAAAAAAAAGTAGCAGAGTAAGTTTTTGTTACATGTTTTATTTGATTACATAAATGAAAGAATTAATGTATAAAAAATATTACCGAAATCCTTTAAAAATTTAAACATATTAACGCTTCACATTAAAATGTCTCTTTTCATAAAAGATCCAATTATAATTTTAATTGAAACATTGGACAGTATTAAAGTTCTTTACATCCGATTTACACTTAAGCAACTGAATGGAGCAGGTAAAAAACAATTAAATTATACTAAGAGTAGTGCGTATTTTCAAATTAAATATGTTTACTTTGTAAGTAGTATTTTTTAAAATAAAACTTAGACCATTGAAATGTACAAAATGTAACAACTTCTGGTCCAAAATTGTTATCGGTTTTTAAGATACATTGGTTAAAATCAGCGAAAATTTAGTTTTCACGCAAATTAGCTATTGCAAGAAATAATGTTCCAAGAAATTTAATTTTGAACGAGCGTACTTGCAATAATATTAAATTGCAAAACTTCTTTGACTTTTCAATTAAGTCGTTGTTGCATAAATCCTAAGATTAGCGACTTACTGTTAGCAAGAGAGCTATATGCGAACATGTTTAAATTACAAGCCAGAGTAGATATTTACCACAGGTAGGTTTGCATTTCTCGAGTTAAGCTGGCCAGTAACATTATCAACTACTATTGAAATCAATTTTCGCAAACTGAATTTTAATTAAATTAAATTTACTCTTAAAAATTATTTTCGCCATGAAAAAACAAAACTCATCACTTCATCTATATCGCCAAGTAACCAAATTAATGTAATGTTCTTTAGGTTTCATTTGTAAGTGGCTGTTGAAAGCCATTGGCTCACAGAGATTTACAAAATTTATATCACTAGATAAAAAAAAAAAGTTACTGGAACTGAACCCCAAAATACCGGAAAAATTCAGTTGGTTCAAAATATACGCAAATAACGAGGACTTGTCTCCATAAAAAAAACATGAACCTCTCATCTACACTTAGCCCTCACACATTAATTATCGTTAAGATTTTCAGAGCTTGTTTTCTCAAACTTAAAATTAATAGGGAAAATAATGAGGCTAATCCCTTTGTAAAGACATGAAGAAAAAAATGTTTTTTGAGAAAGTGATCTCTTAGGAATAATTAAAGAGGAAGGAAATTTAAGAAAGAACAATGTTTATTTCACTTATGCGTTCAATTGTCAAGTTAACACCTTGTTATTACACCCTTGAAATAATGGGTACGTGTGTTTCAGTAATTAGTTTCTGTGGATAGTTTCTGTTACACTAAAAAAATTGAATAGAACAAACATTATGAGATTAAAAAATAATACAATGAATAACTTAATATTTGGGTAACGTTGATTTTTTTATACGGTTTATGCGATAATTTGTAATATTTTGTTTACAAAACGCTTAAAATGTAACAAATATCTATTATTAATTTCTAGTGAATTGTAAAAAAAATGTTAGCTATTATTAATAAAACAATTACACGTTAAAATATTAGTTATGAAAATTATAATATAAGATCTTTTTATCAGTAACACAATGATTGCGCGTTTTTTTTTACTTTAGAAAATAAATACAATCTTAAACTATACAACTACCAACATTTTGTTCATTGTTGTTAATTATAATCGCAGTTCTTTACTTATGCATGCTTAGATCATCTTTTACAAAAAAAATTATACATTTAATGAGAGTAAATAAAAACGGATATCGTTAACAGCTGATTTTTGAAAAAATTAAGTAAAAACTTTAAAATCCTATTGAGAAATGAGATTGCTAAGGTTTGTTTAATTTCGTCCTATTGAAAAATATTTATTGATGCCGATAATTGCTTTTAAAACACTCTAAATGTTATGGAGTTTTAAGTGAAATATTAGTTCAGCTTTCAAGTTTTTAGTTAAGTGATAAATATTGATTTTCTTAACTAGCTTCAAAAATATCTGAACAACGTAAAATAATCAAATATCGCTAATCTACAAAAAAAGCTACTCTTGTCTCTACCCTATTTTTTATCATTATCATTAGCAATGCAGTGATAAACTCTTAAAACTGAAGGTGAAACATGGCACCCCCAGGGATTAATGGTGGTTTCCCGTCAGCGGGACAAGCCCAAGCGATTCACAAGCCCAAGATTCATCGACCCAAGGCGATTTAAAGACTTGAGGTTAGAGCCGCCCCTTTTCACCTCGGGGTGAAAAATGACTCTCATTTGTCACCCTCAGTTTTAACAGTGTAACATGATTTTATTAGCATGTATTATTCAAACTTTTACTTAATGTGCCAATAAAATGCTTTGAAAAAGAATCTTATTATTTAGAAAACTATTTTTTAATAAAACTAAACGCTTTAATAATTGCTTCTGGGAGAACTGTAAATTAAAAAAAAATAAGGATATAGTCAAATTAAATGAGAACAAACTATGTATAAAGATATTATTAGTGAAACTTTAAAATTTTAATATTACATACGTTTTTTGTAACTAAACAATATTTATGACTAATTTTTTGGTGCACTCTACGTCAGAAAATCTTCCATTGCCTAATATCCACTTGTTCCAAACATTCTTAGAACCACCACACTCTAAAACGTGCAGAAAAAAACAAAATCCCCATTTTAGATTTTATTTTCGACCTCCATCGCAATACATTCATTACCTTATATTTCATATTAAGTAACTGAAAGTAAAAAAAAAAAAAACTAGGGGTGTGCCACACTAGACTAGTTTCAATTTCCTCCGTAATTTCCTCCAATTTCCTCTGCCATCCGTAGTTTGGAAAATAATTACTAAGATTTTGTTTTAATGATAACTAATTATTATCTTAAAAATTATACTTATAAATTATTTTAATGGGAAAATAACTTCTGTATTTTTTGGTAAGTTTTTTCGTGAGTACATGTCGTATATTTTATTTAAAAACAGGGTCAAAAGTTTAACCATTGGAATTGTATAGAGATATGTTACCATACAAGACCCTTAAAAGCTAAAACGTTCCATTGCAGATTTCCCTTGCGCATGCGGTGCAATTTTCTCGAAAACCTTATTATAACGTGTAACAGGTTGGTTGGTTGGTTGGTTGGTAGACATATATATTCAGGTTTGTGTGCTTGGTCAGAGACCCGCTTATAAACCTTCGTCAAGTAAGACAGACACAACACACACACATAAGTGGACCCATCTAATTTTTAGAGACAGAGGCCAACTAGAGGATCCCCAGAATTGGCTTGTCACCCCCAGAGGTATTGATTTGGTATGGGAACTTGGAGGACCTTGTGACCACGACAGATTTAACGTGCACCAGTCACCATTAGCTTACACGGGGGTCTTCGACAGGCAGTGGGACTCGAACTCGCAACCTTAGGGATGCCAGTCCAAGTCCTTACCGACCAGGCTATCCCAGCCTCGTCCAACAGGTACTGATAATTCGTGTACCTAATTATAAGTCCGTAGCTTTTTTAATTCGAGCTGTAGAGTGGTTTCAGAAAGACAGTCAGGCAGACAGACTAATGATCGAAAACAATTTTTGTTTCCGAGTAATATGTGATAGGAATATCATTATCGAATTTTTAGTTGTACGACTAGCTGGGACATTTTATAAGTAAAAGCGTTAAGGATCAGCACTCCAAAACGTGTAGTAAATACAAAATACTTCCATTACCTTATTTTTGTTGCATTAGGTAATTGAGAATAATAAATATTAAGCGAAACATTTTATTTTTTATTTTTGTAGGTATTATGTACACTTATTATATATTACAAGGTTAATATTACTAGAATTTTGTACAAATTATTTTATATAGACTATGAAGTTATTTATGAAACTAGTATTTTAAACACTAATTAATCAGTTCATAGTAAATATATATTACAAAGTTTCACGTACTACTTTTATATTTTTACAGGAAAACACATCTTAAAATAACACACATACGTGTTTTCCTAACGATATCCAATGATTTTTATTGATTGAGATCTTATTCATGATAGGGGAGAAGACAACACGCTATCGGATTTCTTTATTTTAAGGATTCTTAACTATATTATTCTTTATCCATAGCGAAATGAAATGTCTATCGATTTAGTCCTTGTATAACGAACTGCGTTAATATTTTTGGAAGTTTTTGCATCGTAATTTCATCTTTCGAACTATAATCTTTTAGAGATAAGAATTTCTCGAATATTTATTCAACTGTTTGAAAAAGAGCGATAAATTTAAACTTGAACGCCTTTCAACAAAAACTCCTTAACTATTGATACTATAATTTAGAAAAGCAGTTGGCAGCATATGGCTAAGAAGGTTGAATTGAGTTCAAATATTTTGTAGCCCTTTATAAACATACAACTGTTAAAGCCGTAAGATCGTAAGCAATAATATATAGATAAGTTATTATTATTGTTATTATTAGTATTATTGTTATGGTTATTATTATTTTTGGCGAATAGGCTTATAAACTACGCGACAGAAGTTCATAAAATTTGCACAAAGAGAGAGGTTTAAGTTTCAAAATCGCTACAAAACAGTTTTTATCAATTGTAATTCTATATTTAAAAAAAATATATATAAAACTTTTTTTTCTGAGTTGTTAACTATAAAGGAACGCTTTGTACTCAGCCAATAACATTCCATTCATATTCTCGGATATCTCTTAGTCAAAACAAGTGCTTTACTGGTTACAATTAGTTATGAAATAAACTTTAAATTTGTTGGTTCTATTACTTTGTTTTTTAGTTTTTGTTAAAATTTATTGATAGAATGTTAAGTGTTCGTAGAGCAGTGCACCCATTGCTAGATATCGAGAGTATTACTTTATGAATAAGATTACAGCAGTTTTACGAGGATTTAGAGGTTATTTTTTATTAACTTAACATAGAAATAGAAAGTTTCTTTATTACATAAATTTTTTTATAAAAATATTTTCTTTGGTTTATTATTGATGTAGTCAAACAGCAAGAAAACGTTTTGTGGTTTTCTTTAAAGGTGACATGTGGAGAAAAGTTTTTTTATTGTATTATTTGAAATCCAAAAAAAGTACGCAATTTTCACCAAATAATTTGTGAAAAGTGTGTTTTTCAAATTATTTAGTTTTCAATTAAAACATATAAGACAATTATGATCAACTAGTAATACCAGGTTATATGAACATTAAAAAAAATATGAGGCAGTAGAAATTACAATGGAAATTGCGGAAACTGATCGATGGAAACATGATTTTCTCGCTCTATTTTTTCGTCAAATAAGTTCTAAATCTCACTAAATTAGCCAAATAAACGGGCTAGATGAACAAAAAGTCTTATTCGGCATATAACTAAGATTTATACTTGATTTAATATTAATTTAGAATTTTGTCAATTCTGGGGGTTAGATGAAGAATTATGATCATGGTACTCTATAAAAACTACTATAAAAACATTTCCATGAATAAGAATATTGAAAACATCCATGGTTAGAATATAATATTTACTTCACATATATTCGACTAGCCAAAGTTGGAAAATAACGCGTAAAAGGTGCTAAATATGGTTTGTGCTCGAAAGTGATGTTTTAACCTCAAATACATTGGTCATTCCTAATCAAATGGTCAGAAATTCACGGGCAATTTGGCAACAACAATAAATGTACTGACATTTTTTAAAAAAAAAAAAGCTTGTATTTGTGCTATTTTCATCTACTTTTCAATAATACTTTATGAGCAATTTCATTAGTCTGTTTTTAACGATTAATTGCACATTATCATCATTTGTGTGTCCACTAAGTATACAATAATGTCCACGCAGTAGACATGCGTAATTTCAGTTACGATATTTACAGTTTCACCGTAACAGTATACAGCACGGTAATTACCGTTTATTAACGTGCATTTACAGTTACGGTAAATGAAATTTATAGTGATTTGAAAATAATAAAATCAAGGTTTAATATTTAAAAAACATCCTAATTTAAATTATTATTTTATTCAAAAAGGTGACCACTTCAAAGACAATCATGTTCACCCCTTTCCCAGAGCATGAACAAGGAGTGGACAAATGCCAATTTTGATGTTTAGAACAAAAGGCTTAGCTGATAGAAACACACTGAGTTGTGTGTGACAATAGACCACATAATGAAGATTGCAATAGTAATAATAAGTTTCAAAAACACATCAAGTTACATAAATAATTAATCAATTATTCATAAACGCTGTTTTATTTTTAAGGCAATATTTTTTTTTGTATCGGACCTCCCCATTCTCTAGTTATTCTCTAATTTTTTTAAATGTTTTAAACACACAAAAACATCAGAATCAAAATGAGTATTCTAAAACTTGCTGAAATATATCCAACAATAATCTAAACTTGACATGATCTTGAAATTTACAAGTGGACCAATGATTTTGACAAGCAAGATCCGTTTGAAAGGCGTCGGCGATAATTAAATCTATATACTTTCAAAAATGAATCTTATACTTCCGAAATGAAGTACGATTTTAAAATAAAATTTTAATCGAAATTGAAGAATGTGTCTGCGTAACTAAATCTTTCAGATTTCTAAACTTAATTTAGTATTTAATGAAAATTTTCTATTTCTAGTCAGTTTCAGGGAAAAGTTAGGAAAATGCGAAATTTAATCATTATCTCATATGTCTTCCCCTTTTAAAGAAAAGCTTTATTTTCAATCATATCTCAATAAAATAAGACCAATTTTTTTTTCATAATTTTAGTTGAGTACTTAAAATATGAATAGAGAAGATTGATTGTAAAATGACATTAAGAAAATCATAAAATGGGTAATGGGGCTTAACAAGATTCTCTACTTTTAAAATAAGTATTCAACCTAACAAGAATAAATTGATTTCATATCATATTTTTAAAAGTACTTGTTAAGTACACTTCATGTAATTTATCAGGTGTGAACAGATTTCCTCGCATTCCATTTAAAAATGTCTTGAACAGCTAAACTAATTTTTAAAAATCAGAAATGTAATATTCAAAAGAAATGTATGGCGGTTGTACAAGGAAAGTATTAACAAAAATAACTCTTACATTCAATCGAATTTTTTTTTAATAATTTTAACAATCTTAATTTTCCATCTAAATAATGAAAATAAAAATGTATTTAATTTTATTTAGAATGGTACAGTTTATAAGAAATTAATTGTCTTAGTAAGAATATTGAAATTGTTTGAGAATGATATTTATTAAATATCGTCATTTACCATATTTAAAAAAGATTTACCTATACATACCATATTTTAGAAGATTTTCGTATGAAAATTACGATCTATATTAATTTCAATTATAACTTACTTTGATTAAGTTATAAACATAAAAATATTACTAACTATTGTTTGACTGGAGCAAAGATATTGTCACAACAAGTACTATCAGGTAGTCATTTTTATTACTCGAACAGGACTGACTATGTAAACTCTTCAATACTACGGAACGACTTTTAAGATTTGGTTATATATTTTTAAAAACTGTTAAATACCTAAAGAAAGAGTAGTATTATTAATAAAAAACACTTATTTTTTACAGATTTTTTAATTAAGAATTTACAAGTATTGTGTACCTTTCAGTATATTTGATGATGCCTCACATTCCGACATACATCATACTATAACGTTGTTTTAAGAGCCATTGTCTGGAATTGTGGCCTTATTTTGCAACGGTACAACTAAGCAACAATACAATAAGCGCGTTGGTAATGTACCTACAAAGATAATAAAATAATCAAAAGCTTATTTTGTATACATAAATTAGTGCATGTATAAAACTAAATCATTGCTTACAGAAGTTTCTTTGAAGACTTAAAAGTCGAAGAATTTTTTTTTTAAACTAAAGACCATTTTAAGAACTTCTAATATTAGTAGGACGGTATTTAGCAAGTTTTATTTACAAGATTTATAATTTATTTCAGTTTTAAAAACATTTTAATACTTTAAAAGGTAAGTTATTAACAAAATCCAAATCATCTGTATTTCCAATAAATTTAGTTTCGGCATCCTTGTTTTAAGAAGAAATAATTATAAATATAAATCAATTTCTGAATGTAAATATAGCTATCATTCATGTAACTTTCCTATTAAAAAGACATTTCTAACACATGTTCATAAATGCTTTTATTTGATAATCAAAACTTATATCCCATAGCTAATTCATTAAAATATATATTGCCATAATTTTTTTATTCCTCTAATTTCATTAGAGTGCTTTGTTCTGAAAACGGAACTGCGATACTAAAAAAAATACTTTACTAATTGAACAAGGCATGATAAATTAATTCGGTCTCTGTCATGACAACAAAACTGTAGTTAAATTTTATTGGAATGAGGTGCGTTCAAAATACTCAATTTACAGTAAGCATTTTATATTGCAAATTAGCAAAACTGAAGTTCCTCTTGAAAACAATTTTTCTTCATGAAAGGATATTATTCATGCTGAATGTTTAATTTTTTTTTTAATTAATACAAATATTATCTTTTTAAAATAAACCTAAACTCAAGCACCAACCTTTGACTCACTATGGAGTTCGTTCTTTGCATATACTCGGAAGTGGAGACCAATTTGCTGTACTTATTATTTTTGGCAATGCATCAATTGACTGAATATTATATATATTTCAAATATTTACAGAAGTTTTAATTCAAAGAGTGATATTTAAAGTCAAATCACTTTTCCAGGTGAGTTTCAAACAAATAAGCATACATATGGTATTTATCTTTCTTAATCATAAATATGTTCGATGTACTTATAAACCTATAATTCATCATGTCCGTAGCAAGGTAGTCATGTTCTTGGAAAGCCAAATTTTTAAAGTAAAATTTTAATGAAAATATTAATTGTATGAACTGGACCTATGTTATTGTTTTAATGTAGTATGTAAGTGCAATTTCTATCCTAAGTTTTAAAAACAATATTTTTTTTATTCATCAATATTTTTTTTTCGCTTCCAATGGTTCGTTTTCTGAGTATTCACCCTTAAATGCTTTGGTTTATTGAGTCCTAATTTAAATTCGTGTAGTGTTACACGCCCATAGATCAGTATACTCACCCTTGTAAAGTATAAGACTGGAATAAGCGTACTGCTGTTATTAACGTTGAATTCCGAATTTCCAGATGCATTATGGCAGAGGAAAACAGTCGGTAAAGCTCTTGCCTTTCATGCAAAAGGTCCCAGATTCGGCCCCGAGCACTGCAAAAATACCTGCCGACCGATAAATGGTCTATGCAGCCATAAAGTAAGATGAATAATACCCCAAATAACTAAAGTACATGCTAGTTATGCTCCAAAGTCCCTGCGCAGCCCTACGATGCCACACTTAAAAATGGCGTTTGGTGCCTATTCGGGAGTCTTATTGTCACTTGACTGTGGTTCTAAATTCCGACACCAGCCTCAATAGCTCTAGTGCAGTTCTAGTACGATGATAATTCAAACTTTACGAGAGGCGTTATTCAATCCTGCAGCAGTTCAAATATATCTTTTCACAATGGATGGAGAAAGACATGCAAAAGTCAATTGATTCTTGGAAGAAAAAGTAAATTGAAAATAAAATCCTTTTTTTTTTCGAGGGAGATCGTACTGATATATCCAATAAAATGAAATAAGCTCGCAATTTATTTTGCTCAATATGGATTTACTCAACTTTGGAGAATATTGATTTACTCAACTAATAACATTTCAAAGAAAATATCTCGGTTGTTTCAGGTTTTAGAACTTGAAAGTTTGAAGCAGTTCCGTTAGGAAAAAAAAAGTAAAGTTAGAAAACATATAAACATAAAAAAATGATAACATATTTCTTTTACACAGGCTTATACATTAAGTAAATCAATACATATATACTCTCTTTTTTAAATACAACGATGCTTATGAATACTTTATTATGAATATATTATATTAGAAACACACACACAGCTTAAGAAATACTATACATTTTTTTTTTGACTATTTACTTTTTAAGTAATATTTTTTTAAATATACATATCATTGAGAAATTTTGAACACCGATTGAACAATATAAAAACCTATTTTTTAGTATTTGTATTAATTTTATTATGAAATCGATTTGATAGTCAATGTAATACATTTGAAGTTGAAATCTAAATATTAGAATAGTTTGGCACAATAATTCTACGCTTTTGTCTTTTAAGATATGAATTTAAAATAAATCTATTAATATTATTGCCTAAAAAATATTTATATAAATGAAGAATTTAATAAGGTATGATTTATTTTCTCCGATTAAATTGAAGCGAGAAATGCACAAAACAATTACACTGTTATTTTGTGCTTGGTTTCACCATGATATTGGTTCCTAGTAGCTCCAACGGCTGAATGGTGAAACGCTAAACCATATTTTTGCTATTCGGTTGAACCATTTCTCAGGTTTTTGTTTCCAAATTCAGAAAAATGGTTCAACCAAACACCGAAAAAAAGGTGAAACATTTCACCACTCAGCCGTTACAGCTACTAGGAACCAATATCATGGTGAAACCAACCAATATCATGGTGAAACCTAGCACCAAATTTTTAACAGTGTACAGTTAAATAGTTAATAAACATATGACAGGTTATAAAGTTCAAATTTAAAAAAAAAATGAGCACTGTGATTTGTCCAAGTACGGAGACTTTTGGGACAACTTTGGATTACCTTTCTAATTATTTTTGGAACTAATTATTTTCGATTCTAATCTGCATATTCATGTGATCTTATCTTAAGAGGATTAAACACATCTTCATTGATCAAAATACTTCGCATTTTTAATGTAGACAACTGGCACTAGTAAAAAAAAACCTACAAACCTTTAAAAACATACTTTTTCTACAAACCTGGAATTTCAATTTAAGCGAAAGAATTTTGGGAAACTAATAACTAATTAAACAAAATATTACCAAGAAAAAATGTTAATAAGAACAACTGCAAAAAATAAACATGTTTATATTTTAAAATTTCAATAATTGAAATCGATTTTTTTTCTAATTGCACGATTCAGGTAGTTGAATTAAACATTGTTTAATACAGATTAAATATCTTTAAAAAATTAGGTTTTAATCTTTGTGTTTTAAAAATTTAAGCTCTTACTTTAAGTACTAGACGTAATACTCAAGGGAATATGTTGGATTTCACAACAACTTTGACCCCACAACGATACGTAATTTTGTTTTTTGAAAAAGTGTTTTAGTTCTACAAAACATGACAAAACTTTGCAATTTTGCATGTACCATTCAAAGACCTTCTCGTCAATATTTGATCTTTAAAACGCTTTTATTTTGCTTTGATAAGGTGGATACTAAATTTTCCGTCCTAGCAGCGATATGTATAGCAAATTTATATGAAGGGTCTAGTTGCAAAACACACATTTTTCAAAGTATAGCTAATATATAGTGGCCTATGGCCTAATATATAATATTATACTTTCGAGAGTGTGAGGTTTAAAACTAGACTCTTTACTTGTTTTCTAGTATTTTAATAAAAATATATGGAAATATTAGTAGGGAAAAGGGGGTCACAAATTGGATCATTTCTTGAATTCTTATTTATTATTTTTTTCCGAATTGTGCTTTTTGGAAGAGTACTACAGTCCCTGGACAAATTATTAGACGCACTGCAAGATTTCATGTATCAATCAATGATGAACAAAATCCCTTTAGAAGGACATTTGTGTTCCTAAACTTAAGGTATTGAATAGAAAAATACTATCTGCTATACTTAATACATATATCGAAATCTTTTTTAATGATATGGCATTCTTTGGTATGTTTTCATCATTACTAAAAAAATACAGTGCGTCTAATAATTTGTCCAGGGACTGTACATACATCATCAAGTTAGCCCACTTCATTAGCGAAATTCAATAAATGATATAATTTAATGCCAATAGCAGCCAAATAATATAAAATAGAATAAAAATCTAATAATTTTGTTATTTTAATAAAATTTTTAATTTATTAACAATTATATTAAGCAATGGTTCCTCAAATTTTCCTTTAGCTACTTAAGCACAATTGCAAAATAAAAGACGAATGTCAGATGTGCCCAAAAATCCGCCTTCTATCCTTCAAACACTCAAAAATAGAAAAAAAAACTAGTAGTACTTCTAAATAAAGTTATTGTACATTGGCATATAAAAGTAAAAGCATAGAAATATCAAAGTAAAGCAATTATGTGTTAATAGATAAAAAAATTGTGGGGGAAAAGGTTGGAGGTCGAGAGAGAGAGAGACTGCATCTTCAACCATGGTAAATGCAGTAAGTTTCAACATGATATTCTCTATTGTGACAACTTCTAAATTTTTGTACACGTCGTTCAAATGACCAAGAGGAAAATCGATGCGTTTTAAGATTGAAAAAAATATCATCAATATTGTCGAGCATTGTTCTATGATAACTGCTTGCAATTATAAAAGCATGGTAAATAGATATTTTAATAATAAAAATACCAAGAGTTTTTCATGACATCAGTTTATTTATGCGGTATATTTTTTAAATTAAAAAAAAACTGAGATTTAAAATGTTCTTCTTTTAATTTTAATGAAATATAATCTCTAAAATGATTTTTAACCTTGAAATTGACATAGATCTGTAGCAGGATTAAAACGAAAAAAAAATTACTTTTTTTTTTATAATTTCAATTCGATTAAATTATCTTTATATTGTCCTAAACAATAAAAACTACAATTATAAAACCCTAAACAAATTCATTTATTAATAGTTTCAATTTTGATTTACAAAGAATTCAATCTCCAGTTATACAGCATAGAATTCAACCGGGACATACGAAGAAAAGATGGAAATCGCTCATGTAAGCGATGTTGACATTTCGGCGAGAACTCCAAATGAGGATGGCACGATAAATTCCCCGACTTTAAAGCACACTATCTTTCTACAGAAATCATAGTTATAAACTGAGATTATATTCGAAAGAGGAAAACTCAACACTAACACAAATAGAGGGAAGGGTCTAGCTACAATACCTACAAAACTCACATTATCCAAACTATGACTAAGGTATAGGGTCCGGTCCTGTTATTGGCGACTTCGTCCAATTGAAATTACCATCGTCAAAAGTCGGCAAGGAACGGGCGGGGCCCTATATTTTAGTTATACTTCGGAGAAAGTAAGTTTTGCAACTAGACCTTTCAAATGTGGTTTTTGCGTCAAGTTTTGAAAAACACGTTGGGGTTTTTGAGGATTTTATTTTTTAAAAAAAGATAGTGGTCAACCGTTTGTATAAGTTAAGTTTTTACGTTATGATGGCATTGTCAAAAGGCTTATAAAATGTTACGTGTATTTTTTGTTTTATCAAAAAGTTTTGCTCATAATTGTATGTAGTATGTTAAAATGAATATTGCGTAAACTTCATTGATATAAAAGTTAGTTGAAAGGTTTTTCTTTAAAAACGTTTATTTTTAATGACAAAAACTGCTATTATCGTTTTTAAATAAAGTAAAAACTATAAAAAGTTCTTAATTGAATTCAATGTACTACTTTTTCACATATTTAAATCTTACTATTTGTATTGCATTTATATTTTTTTAAAAATGCCAATATAAAATTTTGACACATTATTCACATATTTATAATAATATATTAAAACTTTTTTTTAAAAATAAATTATTCTTTCCTCATAAAAACAATAATAGCAATGAAACCAAACCAATATATTTTTTTTCATTTACAAATTCATATTTCACATTTTCGTTTTGCATTCTAACATGTCTAAATTTGCAATTAATGCACAGAATGTAGCTATTTTATTGAATATGTTAATTTAAGATTCAGAAATTTGGGAAAATTTAATAACAAATCCGAAAAACATGCAATTGTGTTCAATATTTCGACTATTTCTTGTTGCAGCTTGTTTTTATTAATTATTGGGAAAGTTTGTTGGAAAAGAACTTTTGTTTATTTCTATTATTTCCTATTCATGTTAATAATAAATAGTTTAAAGTTGAGAGCATAGACTTTAAATTTTTGTTTGGCATTTTTAATCTAAATAAAACTTTGTAAAATTTATAAATCCAAACTTGAAAAGATTAATTGTTTTAAATAAAATATTTCAAATTTTAAAATATCTAATAAATAAAATATTTTAAATGTATTAAATATTTTAAATTTAATTATTTTATATTCGTACCGATAAAATTGTCGCAAAATTAGTTTTTCTGTATAACTAAATTTGCAAATTATTATGGGGATACTTACTATTTTTTCATGATAAGAATACTAACCTTCACGAAATACGTTTACTTAAAATATTTAATTATATATTTGTAATTTTTTTTTGTCTTTTGAGTCTCACTCTTGTCTATTGATTCTCAGCACAATGGGCATTTTTAACTTTGTGAGTGGCGTTATTATCCCAGTGGTGTTATTTTCATTTTTAATCATTCGGGACCAATTATGTATTTGTATTTTTTTGTCTATTGATTCTCACTCTTGTCTATTGATTCTCAGCACAATGGGCATTTTTCACTTCGTGAGTGGCGGTATTGTCCCAGCAGTATTATTTTCATTTTTGGTCATTCGGGAAATGCATTTATTTTGAAAAATACAATATTTTTTTACTGTACTAAAACGAATGTTGTGCACAAACTTTTCTTTCTGTAGAAATAAAGTTTTTCTCTGTTCTTGGTAATGCTTGGTAAGTTTTGGTAATGCTTTACATACAAAAAGCTTAATCGAATCAATACCGATAAAGTTAAATAAATATCAGGAATAAAAACAAATTACACGTAAAATAATCTAAAATAGAACTCAGTGGCAGACGAAAAACGTTAACCTTTTAGAGTGAAATCAAAGCAACCAATGAAATCGCAGGAAGAAAAAAGGTTGAAAACAGAAAAGAGCTCCATCATCTCAAACAAACTAATTTTACAATGAAATTGGAATATTTTTCATGATGTCACGCTCTAAATACTGCGATTTCATTGGTTGTTTTCTTTGATAAAGTGTTGTAAGAAGCCCATTCAATTATTCAGTGATTAACGAAACATTTTCTAAAAAGATATTTTGCGTGTGCATATTTTGGGGTGATTCGTGGTGATCTTTCATTGAAAATACGAAAAAAAAATACTCTTCCATAACACTTCAAACAATCAATGACTAGTCCATCTTCAATTATTTCTTTTGAAAATCGCCCCCAGGATACAAGTAATCTTTCAAAGTTTTTTTTATGATATGGCTAAAATGTATCACGTTTTTACGATACAATCATTGCGACATTGTAGCTGACCTTTTGTAAGGTGTTTCAAAGTGAGCCAAGTGAAAATATAGGAAACATTGCATTAATAAAACATGGGTACTTGACAAGTTGGTGTATAATAGTTATTTATGCAACAAGTGTGAAAAGTAACACTTTTTAAAACTAGTGGATTTTATTCATACACTATTTTTTATAATTACGTGAAAAAAATCAAATCTCATTGGTTCAAAAATAATTCATGTGCTAATTTTTTTTTACGTAAAGAAGATCGGCATCGATAAATCTCTGGAACTACAAAAGGCAAACTTATTTTTTAGTTTAAAGTCAAACATTTGAACATGGATACTGATTCAAAAATAAAATAATAATAAAATTCACGCGCATAATATTTATAAATAAAGCAGATCAATAAATTTCTGGATTTTATGAATATTATGAAATAGAAATTTTACTTGAAATGTTGGCATCTTATGAAAAGAGTGAAAAAAAGTACTTTTTTTCACTGCTTTTGGGTGAAAAAAAGTAATTTTTTATTACTGTTTCTAAAAAGTATAACTTTTCGCACGCGTCTGATATTAAAATTATAGTGTAAATATCGGATTTTTTTCACGCAATTATAAAAATATTTTTTATTATGCTTAAATTCATGTAGAAAATTATTTCATAATCTAACATAAGGCAGTAAATTAATTAATAAGGCCAAATTTTGAAAGTAAACGAATTACGTTTATGTTTATAATGTTACAATTGATTGCTTTTGATGAATTTTATTTACCAAAATGATATGTTAATGCACATTTATATATTTTTTGAAGAAAAATAATTATGAAATAAAATAAAAATAACTTTTTACGATTTTGGAAACATATTTTAATGATATAACCTATTTTATCAGTCATTAGCAAATAAACACCCGTCCTTCGCTCTGGGGCTCGGATGGCCGAGTGGTTTGGACCATTAAGCTAGCAGTCTAAGCCCTGTAACGGGTGCTGGTTCGATTCCCGCCTTTGCCCTGGGTGTACTTCATTTCTCTGTGACAGTAAAAATTCTTTCTGTGTCTGTCTTACTTGACGAAGGCTTATATAAGCGGGTCTCTGATCAAGCACACAAGCCGGAATATATATGTACCCTACCCTACCCCCAACCCCTTTCGTAAAAATAGGAATTCCACTGTAGTCAAGTTTACATGTTTTAAGTTAAACCCTCAGTTTTAAACCAATACCACAGTCCAGCCAGTTCACACATGTTTATTAAATAATTTTATTTCGAGTCAAAAACTCAATTATAAACGAAAACACATTTTCCCAATTTAATCAACTGAATATTAATTTATAAATACAAGTTTTTTTTTAAATATTGTTTTCGGAGTTCAAAACATCGCCCCAAGGTTGAGTTACTCTTCTCAATTTTTTTTATTTACATTGTTAAACTGGCTTTAGTTAAGAGAGTTTTTTCTAGCTTCATGAAAATTATCCTGACGCAATACTTTTAACAAGGTTAAATTTTTTTTTACAAACAAGCATTGCTACTTCTTGTCATTAGTTTTCTGATTTTAAGAGAACTACATTATTATTTTTTTTGGTACATTTACTGAACCTTAAAAATTGAAAAGATGGTATTACAGTTTGCATAAGCACCAGCAATATGGAGTTTAGTATCGATAATTTCTTTTTTAATTATCTATCTTCAAAAATATATTTTCCATAAATTATTTTTCAGTTTTAAGATTGTTTCTTATGTCTTTTTTCGTCCTTCTATAATTTTTTTTAATTAAAATGTTTATTTTTAAAAAAAGCTTATTTTGTTATGAAGCTGAAAATAATTAGCTTCGGTATTTGATAAAAAATTAACACGATAATTATTTCACCAACAAAACGACAACTTATTTAAAAATAATGACGTGATTTGAATTTTCTAAATGTTAAAGTAGAAAAAGTCTTTGAAAATGACAATATTTAATTAATTATTAGCCTACAAATGGAAATAATTTAATAATTTCTTAGATAATGCTTCAAAATTAATATTGTATGTTTTCAGTTATTTACTTAATTACTTTCTTTCCAACTTACTTTCACTTATTTCCTACTATTACAGTTATTTACTTAATTGGATACTTTTATATTTAGTTATTATTTTGTAAAATAACTATCGCATCTAAAACTTTTGATGTTTAGTGTATAAAGTTGCATTCTACATCATTAACCTGTAACAATGTACAGTTTTACATTACATTGTGTTACGGAATCCTGTGAGACTGTTTAATTAAAATGTATAAAATATTTGTTCAATATTAAAGAAATATAAATCCCGAATGTTTCAAATAACTTAATTCATATCAAACAAATCCGTATAATTAAGTAATTATTTTAATCATTTCATTGAAATGAAACTCAATCTCTAAAATAAATTACTAAAACACTAAACCAAAATTGTCTTAAAGATATTACATAATAAACTAAACAAATATAAATCTAAAATCGATATCTTAATGTTACAATTAAGAGGAATATGTCATTAAAATATAACCTACAATAATATTTGTTAGATTAATAAATGTATTAATTATTTTATATTTTATATTAATATTTTTAAAAGTGTCTTTTAACTGAAAAAATTGATTTATAATAAAATAAACCAGAAAATTAATTACACATTGCATAATTTTAAATAAAAAGTAGAAATTTCAAAGAAATCTATTGTCTATATTTTTAGATAAACTTCTTTAAACTATAACGAACTATAAACTGAATCACAGGACATATTTCAAAGGTAAGAAATTTAAAATGCACATAGGTTTACATCACAAAAAAGCATACACCGTAAAAGATTAATTGTAGTAAAATAAATCTACTAAATTTCGCAAGTATTAGTACTAAATTTTTTTTTATTTAATTAAAAACTGTAAATTAGATGCAAATGTTGAATTAGAAAGGTATATTTTAAGATTTTGCAGTTTAAGTGAATTAACGAAATCTAAAACTCTTCTCAAATGTTTAAGTTATATTTATGATTATTTTGACGTACTACACAATTTGTCTTAAACGATAGAGATGGTTGAAAATTAAAATCAAGATTTACTTTCAATTTATGTCTATTATTCAGCAAATGCAAGTGAATATTTTGAGTAAGAATAGAACTACTTAAGTTTATATATTATTCGCACTCCTTGTCATGTAGAGATCTCGTTTTTCAATAGCTACACTCATACTTGTTAAGCATGTACGTCATACTTATTGTTTAATCGCGGTGTTTTCCCCACCAGTAAAAAATCCCAGAAAACTTTAGTACGTGTATCCTTCTTTAATTTAAATACATAAAGACAGTCTCTATAGCAAAGAATTCTTCAAAATACTAGGATAATCCTACACAGCACTAAATTTGACAGAACATTTCTTAGCTACCATAAATTTTATTGGTGAAAGGAATTGGTGTCCAGTGTAGTATCAAAACTAGAAATAATACTTTAAAAATAAGAAAATAAAAGTACTTATATTAATTTTAAAGTTTTTTTTCGTTGCAATTATGGAGTTTTACATACTTTTAGACGCAAGTTCGATAGTTTATTTTAGAATTTTAGCAAGATATGTTGATATTTGACAAAAAATATTTAAGATATTGCTTACAGGAAATATATATGAGAATAAATTATTTAATATAATAACATTACAAAACTGTAACATTTTCATTTCGCTTACAAGCATGGCCAACTTCAATAACAAGGCCAGAGAAGCTCTCTCAAACATGAGCGTAGACGGAAATTTTGACGTCACTGTTCCCAGTGCCGAAGATCGAGAAACTAGTTCGGACGCATTCGTAACCCTAAAATTGTGGTCAGCCGTGAAAGAGTGGTTCCGAACAGGTTTCGAGACAGGCTGTCTTTATCTTCGGAATAACGTCACTCGGAACTATGACGTCAAAATTTCCGTCCCCGAGCTTGTTTGGGAAAGCTTCTTCAGCCTTAGTAGTTGAGTAGGCCGTGTTACAAGATTAAATATTCATTTAACCTTTGATGTTCCATTTACAATCGCTCATATTACACAATTTGTTGAATGCATTAATATCGTATTTCTCTTTGCTTCGATAAAAGTTGGAAATGAAGGTTTTCATTTTCTACTCAAACTACCAACATTCATATATTAGAACTATAGCGGTTTTAGTTATTTATTTTAGTTATTTTTACTAAATATTAAATTTCCTTTCACATTTAAAACTGTCTTATTTAAAAATTTTCCTCACACATGATTCTGAAAATGATTAATTGCTCATTTTAATGAAACAATATACAAAAGGCTGCGTTAAAGTATTGATTTAAATGCATAAACTAATGATGTTTTAATGATGGAAATATATTTCTAGTGGGAGTTAAATGCCTTCAGTCTAAGGCCATTTGGCTCAGGTATCTCGTGAAATTGAAAACACAGTACTTAAATATGCTTTGATGTCATTAAGACTCTTAACATTCGTTATAAAATTTAACTGTCAAATGATAAAATACAAAATAACATTTTCTGTAATTGCATAGTAAAATTCATAAACTTACCGAAAGATTTAAAAGTTATTTATTAAACTTGTAACAAAAACATATTTGAGTAAAATAATTAGCGATAAAGTTATTTGAATTGTTGCTTCATTATAATTCATTTTACACAAATAATTTTAGTTACTTAAATATTGAATTTTATTCGGTATAACTATTTGCTAGCATTTCAGAATCATCTTGCGTCCAATTAAAATTATATATTCTCAGCATAAATATACTTAACGTGTTACCGAAAGGCTCATGTTACAGTAGCAACAAGAAAATATGGCGACCACATTTTCAGATATCTGAACATTTTTTCTTTCTTTATATCTTTGCTCTTAGAAAGTCTGGGTGTCTCGGCTATCCTGATTGATGAACTGCGTCCTTCCATCTCCCTATTTCTAGGTCCTTTTCCCATATAATTATCCCGAAGTAGGCCGCCTGGAAGTTCTTCCTCAACCCTTTCACACGGACACTGCTTCAAGCATTTTATTAAACGCGCTCTATTGAAAAGTTGGCCTAATTGCATGCTTTCGTAATGAGAATGAGCCGGTGACTTTGTCAATTAGTATATCTCAGGCTTTCCTGCTGTAATGAATATTTTGCTGTCGAACGTTAAATATAATTCTAATGCACGCTTATAGCATGCATATTAGTATAGTCCTTGTATTTGGGGGTTAGCTTTGGTTTTTTTTTTAATAATGACGTATATGGTAAACTATGATACTTTGTATAAAACATTTATATACAAAACATTATTTTAATCAAAAAATCAATTATATATTTATTGAAAAATACTGTTATTTTCTTTAAAAATAATTCTATAAAAATATGCCGTTAAAAGTAAAAATAGTATTTTCTGTTTTTAACTGCGTAAAGAATACTAGACTGCAACCGCAGAAGCATTTTATTTTATTTGTTGAAATCCCTTTGTGATGAATAGCTCAGTCAGAAGAGCGTTGGACTGATGATTTAAAGGTTCGTTGTTCGAACACGGGTTCGGCAGTTTATAATTCCTCTGTAGTATTGTAGTCACTGGGGTGATCGGGTGTTCGATTTCAAGCCGGGGAAAGGATATTTTTGTTTTTCTTTACAATTTGTCTTTTAGAAACAACTTCTGTCTAAAAATTACAAATTATTCTTTAAAAATAAGCAGATTCTCTCTGTAAATTATACGCTATTTTTCTGGTATGCCAACTGATAGTTTTTTCTGTAAAAACAACAACTTTTTCTTATAGTGTACGCTTGTAGATGCATGTAATTGAAGTCATTACGATTAGGCAGACAAACGGGTTTAATAATAAAGTATTTATGTGATAAACTTCTTTGGACTTTTCTCCATCTTGACATCTTGTTTCCTCTCCAGAAAAATTAAGTTATTAGTTTATAAAACTCTCATCTGGCCGGTCCTAATATATGGTTCAAAAACTTGACCTCTAACTAAAATTGGAGAGTGCAGAAATGCAATATTTAAGAGAAGGAGTTCTGAGAAGCTTTCTTGGTGGCGTCAGGGAGAATGGCGCTTGGCAAAGACCTACTAACTCTGAGATTTATAGGTTGTTTAAAGAGCCTGGTGTCATTAAAACTATCAAAATAAATAGGATGAACTAGGCTGCGCATATAATACGCATGAAAGATGAAAACCCAGTCAAAAAGGTATTTTCTGCCAAACCTCTCACAACACGAAAACAAGGTAGACCAAAACTAAGATGTATTGACTCTTTGGAGTCGGATTTTACAGTCCTAAAAGTAAAAACTGGAAGACCCAGGCCAAGAGTAGGTTGTCCTGGAGGAGTCTCCAACAGAAGGCCTTGGCTCACCCTGAGCTGTCGTGCCAAATATGATGATGATGTGATAAACTCTGGTTATAAATACAAAATGTGTAAGAAAAAAAGCACATAATGTAATTGAAAATTTAATTATGCTGAATCCTATTGCAACTTAAAATGAAGTGAAACAACTAAATCTGACTGAAGAATAAGGGAAACGAAAATACGTTTTTTTGCAAAGATTTAATTATGAATTCATTAGCTTCTAAATCACTTAAATAGGGTTTGAATTTTTTTAAACACAGGTTATATAAGTTCAGTAATATAATTTGTTTAAAATATAATTAGCTACATCTTAGCTATATCAAGAAGAATCATATGCATTGCCAAAAAAAAGCAATTTTAGTTATGCAACAAATCGTATGTATAGCTTCAATTAGAGAATTACAAAAATAGGTACGACTAGCAAAAAAGATAATCCATAAACCGGAATATATTTTATTTTATTATGTTTATTATAATATATTTTACTAGCTTTATAAACCCGGCGTTGAACGGGTGTACCCTTACCCATACTAATGGTGATTGGTTTATTTTTATGTAATTCCTTATTTTATGCCAATCGGTCACCTCTCCCCTGGTCAACACTTCATCAGTATATTATAATTTCCTCCCATTCTAATAGCAGTATTAATTTTTTTAAAAAAGAAGTCCGATTGTATCCAGTCCCTTCTAGGAGTTAAGAGGGCTTTCCCTTAGGCCATGTTAAAATTGCCAGAATAGCTATGATATAATGGCCATTTTTTATTTTCCCTACTACACCCGACAATGCCCAAAATATGTAAACATTCCACTCTATATTCGACCACCCGACAGGGCTAGGGAGCCCAGTCTATCGGCCTTGCATGCAATAGGTCCCAGATTCAGATCCGGGCATCGTCAGAATAACTGCCGACCTAACTATCTGAGGGGAAAATTCAATGCAATGCCAAAAAGGAAGGATTGTAATTTTGCAACAAATCGTTTATATGGCTTCAATTAGAGAATTACAAAAAGCGATACGACTAGAGAAAAGGATAATCTATAAACCCTAAAGTATTTTTGGAGATTGAAAAAAGAAAAAAAGGGGTATTGGAACAAACAAATTCATAAGCTTCCAGAATTTTCAAGTAATTTTGTAAAGTTTGAAAAAAGATGTTGCGAAAAATGCCCGGAGTTAACCTTCATCAACTGTGGTTAACTGGTATCGGAGAATATGCACTTCGCCCGAAGTCAAGTGACCTCACCGTAATACTATTTTTCGCAGTATCAGTTTAGTTTTTCATCCAACTATCTAAGCGAGATTTAAAAAGTTGTTCAAATGGATATTCTTCCAGATAACGCCATATTTATATAGGGTTACCTGACTGGTAAACGCCTTGGCACTCTGAGAGTTTTTTACCTATATGAGCACTGTTTAAGAGTTACAATTTCAATCAAGAAAATGAAAAATACAGTTTCAGAAGCATGAGTTTCAATGACTGTTTACTACAAAATCTGCTGAGGAGCTCCGAGCTCGAATGAGCTTCGAGCATTAGGTCAGCTGATTTTTATTTAGTATTTATACTTAGTTTCCGTTTATACTACTTTCAAAATCAGCTTTTCAAAACTTTTTTAAGAAAAGCTATCGGACTTTAGTTCATAGACAAAAAGTTAAAATCTGAGGGCTAGTGTTATTATACATTGATTTCATACTTTATAACACAATTACATGGTTTTTTTGGGGGGCGGGGGGTTGTTTATGTACAAACAATTTAAGAAACTCATCAAAACTCCAGTAGAGAAAACGTAGTCCAGTATGTTACTCTTTTATGGCAGCAATAAAAGAGGGTGAAAATGTTCACTCATGAACATAAAGTAAGACACTTTTTATAAAGCATATGTTTTAGGAAGTGGCCAAGCGTGAACTTTCCATTTGTCTCCCATACAAAAATTTCAACCCACCAATTTTCGGAACTCCTAATAACACACAACACTTTTTTCAATAAAATCTTTAAGAGATTGATAAACATACAAGATCAATAAAGGATTGAAACATTTCACATACAAAAGGGTTTCGACATTTATATTACTAGAATAACTCTTATTTAGCTGAAAATAAATGTTGTGATTTCAGTATAAGTGAGAGAGAGAAACATTGCACTAAATTTAACAATTTTCAACACTAACGTCTAAGTAAATGAGGTTTATTAACTTTATTGCATTATGTAATTTTATTTTATTTCAAGATACCTCCGAGTGATTAAAATAAAAATTCGGAAAATTTAATGTATACTCTTAAAACAAAAGAGTGAAATCCACTCCTATAGGGGAAGTGCATTTTCGGCACCGGAAAGGAGTGGAAATTAACTCAGACTGAGTTAAAACCGCTCGTTTTAGGAGTGTAGGACGCAGATTGTTTTCTTTTATTTCTTTTACCCACTCCGAAAAAGAGTGAAATTCACTCCTATAGGAGAAGTGCATTTTCGGCAAGGAAAGGAGTGAAAATTAACTCCTGAGTTAAAACCTCGTACAAACGAGCCGCTCGTTTGTTTTAAGAGTGTACAATTACTTACATAACATTCACTTTCAAGTTTTAATTTTCAATTAATCAATAATTGTTATTGATGTAAAACTGTCGTAATAATTCAGGCAACACAAATATTGACCGTCAAATACCCATTGATCGAATCATAAACCCTCACAAATTAACCATCTGAAGGATTTTTAACCTTCTACTACAAACACAATTCTTTGAAAATTAAATTTTTAGTTACTAGAAATTTCAATTTAAATCTCTTACAGTGGAAACAAGTTTGCACCTCAGCTAACATGTTTATCCCTCGCATTGTTAAATAAAGCGTCTTAGCGTCTTACACTGCGATGCAAAAGTTTAGACACTGACGTTTTTTAGCTGTAAAATTTAGAATTGTGATAGTAGAATTACAAAACACCCTTAAACATATTAAATAAATATTTTGAAATGCTATAATTGAAACATAATTGGTTGATTTGCTATAACATTTTTTTTTCATAAAATAAAAATTTTTACGATGCAAAAGTTTAGACACAAATACGAGATTAAAAGATCTAATTTAAAGTAGATAATGGCCTAAATTTCGCATATTTATTGATGAATTGAATTTGATAAATTGAAAAAACACGATATCCGGTGAACTAAACTGATTTAATGTCGATATTGGTTCAATTTTACACCAAAAAGACAATATAGCGACTTTAAATATTTATTCAAATCATATTTGCTTTAAATTTACAATTTAACATCTCTAAATACGAACCGAATACCTACCAGTCCATCACTTTGAAGTTTTGGCACGAATTCGTGGATTTAGAGAAATGCATTGACCGATTTTTTTTGATGAAAAGTGCAGTCTTTCCCATATAAAATCACAAAATAGTGGCATATTATTCTTTTTTTCACTTAAGTACAATGCAGAGATAGTCACCTCTTCAAAAGCGACAAGAAAGTCGTTCATTTTATTTTATGAAAAAAATATTTGTTATAGCAAATCAAACAATTATGTTTCAATTATAGCATTTCAAAATATTTATTTAATATGTTTAGGGGTGTTTTGTAATTCTACTATCACAATTCTAAATTTTACAGCTAAAAAAGGTCATTGTCTAAACTTTTGCATCGCAGTGTACCTCATCATCCGTTTCATAATCAAATTCATCATAATCATCATCATCGTCATCAACATTGTTATCGTCATTATTGTATTTCAGGATAAACCCAGTAATAATTATACAAACCTCCACATACTTTACCACACAACCTTAAAGAAAGACCTATCTCCTTACCTCATCATTTGTCTAATAATCAAAATAATCATAATTATCATGAACATTTTTATCATTTTTTTTGTATTTCAGGAGATCCCAACTATTTAAAACATAAACCCTCACTTACAAATTGAATAAAGCGTCCTAGCCCCTTACCTCATCATCCGTCTCATAATCAAAATCTTCATATTCATCATCATCTTCCTCATCTGAGAGGTCAAAGCTGACCACTCTGGCCCTCCTCGGTGGTGGCGGGGACATCAGCCTGTCACTGAACGCCTTCCGGTACACCCCAGTGTACCGGGCTGGCGCACTGCTGGGCAAGAGACAGCTGTCCAGGCTGCTTCCCCGCCTGGTTTGGTGAGAACTGCTGGTTCCGTACGAGGATTGACGAAGCAGGTTGAGGCGTTCGCAGCTGGCGCGGTAGCTCATCACGCTAGTCTTCATTACTCTTGAGTGGCAAGGATTTGGGGGAAAGGGGTATTCAAATAAAAAGTGTTCAATGTAAAATGGTTACGAGTTCGTTTGGAGAGCTTTCACTGTGTTCATTTGGATTGTAAGTTTATTGGAAGATAGTATGCCAAATTTCCGTTATAATTTACAGTGCTCAATAAAAGTTTTTTGAGAAGCTATCATTTTTTTTGGATAGTAAAAGTTTGTTACATAATCAGATATGAGGCAACAAGTATCTGAGAATATATCTAACTAAACGTTTTAATTTACGTTGCTCACTTGTATCTTCGTTAGATTTCACTGGATGGTAAGAATTTGTTAGAAGATAGATAATCAGCTACAGTAATTTATTTGATTGAATGTATCTCAAGTATACGTTTCAGTTTACACTTATCAGTCAAAGTTGTTTGGATAGCTACCACAGTGTTTAGTAAGTAAAAGTTTGTTAAAAGATAGATAATCAGCTACAGAGTAGAAGGTATTTGATTGAAGACATCTTAAGTACACGTTTTTAATTTACACTACTCACTCAAAGTTGTTTGGAGAATTGCCACTGTGTTTGGTTAGTAAAATTTTGTTAGAAGCTAGATAATCAGATATAGAGCAACAAGCATTTACTGGAATGTATCCAAGTATACGTTTTAGTTTAGGTTGCTCACTTGTATCTGATAGTTGTTTACAGAGCTTGCACTTTGTTTGGGTAGGAAAAGTTTGTTAGAAGATAGATGATCAGGTATGGGGAAACAAGTATTTAAGAATGTATCTAAATATACATTTTAAGTTACGTTGCTCACTTGTATCTCCAAGAGCTTTCACTGTGCGAATTTGGATGACAAAAGTTTGCTAGAAATTATATAATCAGGTATGGAGTGGCAAATATTTGATAGAATGCATCTAAATATACGTTTAAAATTGTTCTGCTCACTTGTATCTGAAAAGTTGTTTGAAGAGCTTTCAATTTGCTTTAATAGTCAACATATGTTAGAATGTATATATTAACAGTTTGGTGAAATCTTGAAATCATACGATGAATTTTAAGATTTTTCGGTGGAAATATCTCAGACAAAAATATCGGTAATATATATCATTAGTTCATTTTTTTAATTGTCTAGTAATATATTTTTTATTATAGTCTAATAGAGTAGATATATGATTACGAGTGAGTAAATTTCACACATTAGAACATAATTTTAACTGTCCCACAACTGCTAGCCAAGAATAAATGACACAAGTATGTTGCCCAACCAACTATACAAAATTCCAATCACAAGAAGTTGACACACAGGAAACACAAACGATTATGCTGAAGCTATTTTAAATCGTCTGTATTGCTAAACGGCAATTCTTAAGGTAGTATTTATTCTGTGAAACATTCAAAATCAAATCTCGTTGGAAAGTCTCCGAGAGAGAAAAAAGGCTATGTTCACTTGTGGATGAAAATCACTGCATTCACTTGTTGTTGAAGTTGTATCAGATGTCAGTTATTGGAAAATATCCAAGATGGTCATTTTTATAAGTTAAAATAAATTATTCGTTAATTTTGCAGTACTCTTAAGTTCGCAAGCACTTTAAAAAGTTAGAAATGTCTAATATAGTGAGTTGTTTTCTTATTTAAATAAGGATATATGGTCACGATGAAAACAACAGCGATGTTCCTAGTTGATTCTACACTTTGTTTGGCTACGTTTAAAAAAGTTACTCGAAGTATAAAATCATTCCTTCCTTTCAGTGTTTTAGTAACTTATCATACTTAGCAAAACTTATTACCTTACATCAATCATATATATTTCAAAATATCCATTTTATCTAAATATATCATTCATCCAAATCGAAACCTTAGCCATGCTGTTCAGATCTTGCATTATTGATTTATAGGCATTTGGATCTCGGCATTTGAGCAATCAGATATCTTTCCAAATCAAACACGATCCAATCATAGCCGATAAATTTCTCGAATACCTCTAAACTGACCAACTGGAAATTCGCATCTCACACCCACCTCCACGTTAATTGGGTGAAATCGACGTTTCTGATCCAATGAAACTAATGCAATGGATCCATTTTAAACTGTACATTGCCATGCGTACCTGTCGATTTATCGAGGATCATTCCGCTGACTGTTTCATAGTAGCTTAATGACTTTAGAGAATGGACAAGGTTTGCGCTAATGCATTTGCTGAATGTGCATTGTCACCAACAATGTTCTAACACTGACCTGTTAGATAACTCTTGGCATTCACAATTTCGAAAGACATAAATAAAATACATTTTGTTTATAACAATTTCAATTTTTTACTACCAAGCAGATTTTATTCTTTAAGCATGTAACTTGTATTTCTGTATCATTTTGAAAACTACATTAGTTCATGTAAGTAATATTTAATATATTTAAGTGCTACTGCTTAATATGTTATTTTTCATAGTTTACATATTTGAGTTGCGTAGATCCTAGACAATGGTTCTTTTGACTGAATTAAAC
Source organism: Oedothorax gibbosus (assembly GCA_019343175.1). Lineage (NCBI taxonomy): Eukaryota > Metazoa > Arthropoda > Arachnida > Araneae > Linyphiidae > Oedothorax > Oedothorax gibbosus. The sequence goes on along the minus strand of JAFNEN010000737.1, from coordinate 257,970 downwards.
TTAATTAAAAGTTGTCAAACCCTCATTTATTATTATTTTTTTCTAAACTTCACAAATATTTTCAAAAGAAAAAAATTATTACCTCTCAAACTTCTTACAAACTGATATCATCCAAAAGAAACCACAACAGCTATTTTAATGATCGAAATTCACAGATACCAGCCATTCATATGCACAGTAAATTCTTCTTGAAATTTTAATTTACAAAATTATCATTCACAACTCACTAAGCTCACGGGGACCTGACCTGTCACCAACGGAGCGGTCAGAAAATGACCGGTTGATCCGGTTGGAAAATTACTATAGCCGTCAGACCTTGCTGACGACTATGTCAAATGATGCACCACTAATTCTTCATTAAATTCCAGTTAAACATCTAAACTCAATCGGATACAATGGACAACACCTGAGCTGTCACTCCATCGGAAAATGACCGGTCGAACTTTACAGAACGTGCGAGTATCGCAGTAGCAAACGGAAGAGTGCGAACTTTACTCAAAAGGGATCGCGATTCGCAGACGTTCAAGAGGGGGGTGGGAGAGGGAGAGGGGGGAGGGGTTATGGAAAGCCGTATCGACCCGGGAAAAAGATAGGGGAGGGATTACCTACCTTAGTTTCTTTTATTTTGTTGAAAGTTTCCAGTGCCTGTTTTATGTCTTCTTTGAGGAAAGTTTGTTAAATGTTGGCGTTAAAATCGAAGATTTTGCGATACATTCTGTGCCGGTAAATTATCTATCTATTTTGATACTAAAAGATTTTATGTTACGGGTTTTAAATTAGGTTTTGCTAGAGCTTAGGTTGTGCTTAGAGCCCTGAGCTAAATACGGAAATAACTTTAGAAAGTAAACAAGCTAAGCTGAACATTATTAAAATATAGATATCGTAAGTTTAACAGAATCATCAAGTTAACATCAGTATAGGTTTCAAAATACCTTTCATCCGATCAGTATAACATTTATAATATTTTGGTCACCGAATTTCCCAGCAACAAAGCAAATGTTTTCACAAACTTCTTCAACTGCAGAGTAATTAAAAAAATGCAACTTAACACGCGCTTTTTCGCCTCCAGCGATGAAAAAATTGTAAAAACTTCTCAATTAAAATACTTATTGTCGCTACTGTACAAAAAATACTTTCTATCTATTATAAAATAATATTTAAGTTAACTTCAATCACCGTTTAATTCCTTTTCACTTACTTCAGACTATTTGAAAGTTAGTTTCTGAATAGAGTAGTCGGTTTGAAAAGTTTTCAATAACTTTCCCAAATACGAACAAAGGCTTTTACCATCACAGAAACCGATGAGTTTTGAAATTTTGAGACGCAATATGACAGCAACCCCCTTTGTCTACCAGGCAAATCAGTTTCGAAATTCGCCAAGACATGGCCGAAATTGTTTCTATAAAATTAATACCTTTTCGATTATGCTTGGATTCGGCATAAACTCTACATAATCTTGAAATGCTGTCAAAACTAATTTGGAAAGGTCGAAATATTAAATACGATCAAACTGTTTATTGGAGATAAAATCGTTTGCCTGCACGTGTCAGCTATAATTTTGATTTGCTTCTGGTGCTGCGACACAAGTTTAAATAAATAAATAAATAAATAAATAAATAAATAAATAAACAAACACACAAACAAACAAACAAATATTTTGGAGATTAAATGTCAATTTAGTTTGAGGTTATTTTTTTAACTGTTTCGAAAATTTGAATTTAATTAAGAAATTAAAGTGTACACCAACTTATCTTATAGATGAAATTTATTTTATTTCAAAAACGATAAGTTAATGTTAAAGTTATATTTACATAATCTGCTATTTTGTAAATAATTATGTAAACTAATATAAGATAAAATGCTTAAAAACCTTAATTTATCTAACTTTAAACTGTGTGTTACAACAAATTCAATTAAAAAAAATTGCTACACAGCCCTAAAAACATAAGAAAATATCATTTATTTTCCTAAGCTCTTTACTTGCAAAATCTTTTGTTATTATCTGAAAGAAAATGAAAAAGCTTTCTTTCACATGTCTCTTTTTATAAAAATTAAAGAATATTTCTTCTTTTAACAGTTCAATTAACCATGTTCCGGACAGAAATGTACTTTTGTCTGTCAATTTTGATTTTTTTTGCTAATTGGCTCAGATATTCCTGGAAATACCCATGAGGGGGCCAATTGGGTTTGTTATTCTTAACTAGTAAGAGCGAGAAACCTGAATAAAAATGAAGCAAGTAATTAGTTGAGTAATCGGTAAATATCACAATAGGAAATTGAAGGGGTTTTTTTTGCTGACATTTACGGAAGTTTTTTTTAATTATTGTTGTTAATAGTATGTTCTTGTCAATAGTGAATTTAATATAACCTCATCAGACAAAGCATTTGCACCAAGCAAAGAATTTAACGTAGTTTTAGTTTCAATTATTTTTAATGCTCTCATTTATTTAGGATTTAAAATTTGTATGGAATAAATGCAAAAACATTCAAATAATAAGGAGGCTGGGAAAGCCCAGTGGGTAAGGCGCTTGCCTTACATGCGAAAGGTCCTAGGTTTGTATCCGGGCATTGCCAAAGTAACTGCCAACCTATAAAAGGTCCGTTGAATAAGAACTTGGACGTATTATGTCCCATGAAGTGCAGTGCACATTATATATGTAAAATAAGTCGACAGGGAAACTTCGGAGTAATTAAAGATCTTTTATTTAAGAGTTATTTATCAGGAGAAGGTTGATTTGACGTCTGCAGTCGACGAGAGAGTGTGATCGAATGCTCACAAAAATGGCGAAAAATCTCGAGCTCCGCTTCACTGACCTATCATAGTCATGAGAAAGTTTGAAAGTTCAACTTTAAAAATGTGATGACTAAACAGTTTCTGTGGGAACGATTGATCTAGTTGACTGTTTGTCGCCGACAGGGTGTGGTTGGGATGTTAAAGTACTGAGTGATATTAAGGATATATGAAAAAGATAATTTAAGTTATTAAGTTTAATTGGGGTACAAAATATAAGATTTTGAGGGGGTTAAGTTATAATATGTCATATATGCACCAAAGGCCGACTTGCATACAATGTCGTTCCTAAAAGTTGCGTTGGGTGACTAGTCGGATCGCCACTTGACCGTTCTAAATACTGAAGCAACGTCGTCAATAGCCATCGTGTCGCTCTAGTATGGCGCTAACTCAACTCAATCCAATACAATATATAATACAGGGTGTCCGTAAAAGAATGTCTGAGTTTCAAATTGTAATAGTATTGGGGTTGAAGTGTAATTGTAATGTGGTTGAAGGTGACCAATAAAGAATAACTCCAACAGTTTCAAATAAGCACATGCGCTTGTACCGCTACATCGTTGCACGACCTGTTGCTTCCATTACTCCGGACTTGCTGCAAACAGTAAGGGAAGAATAGCATTTTCGTTTGGATGTGTGCCGTATCACTAAAGGCGCACACATTGAGTACTTATAGGAATAACTAGGTTAGTTTTCCTTCAATATCATGTATGATTTGTTATATTTAGTATAAAATAAACTCCTGTAATATACCATTAAAACTCGGATATTCTTTTACGGACACCCTGTATAATAAACAATATCTTCGTTACGAAGAGCGTCCACTTCTATACCCTATAGTTTGAAGACAATGCAATCTACAGTAATGTAAACAAATTGTCCATTTGTCTTAAGGGGACAGGGAACATATCGAAGCTTCAAAATATCAAATTTTCATTTTAACTTTTAATCACTGAAATGAATATTTACGGAATTTTTTTTATAATACGCACCTGAATACGGTGTTGGAGTTCACAAATTTGGTAGTTAATTTCAATATAACTTTGTTTCCAGTTTCATATGTCATTATTTTAAAACATCGATTTTTAGCTTTTAGGTACACTTTCCTGCATAACTATTGCGTGTATCTAAAAATAATTTTTTATAGAAATAAAATAAAAGTCCATTTAACGCAATGAACCTCAAGTTTGACGATAAAACATTCATAATTTTAAGTTATTATCAAAAATAGAAATTTTGCGCATTTCTTAAATTAGAAAAATCGTCTTAATTTTACTCATTTAATACATTATTGGAATATTTTTGGTTCACTGTATTAAATAGACATGTATACGACATCACAGAAAATTTCAACCCTTCTAGTAAAATAGAAAAAGAGAAAAGTGTACTTTAAGGCTGAAAATTGGTGTTTTAGAATAATGACATTTAAAGCTGGCAACAAAGTTATATTGAAATTAACTACCAAATTTGCAAACACCAGCCCCATATTCAAATGTGCATCATAGAAGTTTTTTCGTAAAGGCACGATTCAGTAACTATAGTTGAATTGAAAATTCGATATTTTGAGTGGTCGTTTTGTTCCCTGTTACCTTAAACATGTTATAAGCTACGGAAATGACTGATTAAAGTTGTATCTACCAGATTTTGTTTAGAGTTTGTCTTTAAATCTAAAAGAGATAGGCTAAATCTAAAGAGACCGAAACTACACAATATATAATAAAAGAGAATATTTTAGATTTTCAAAAATATCGATACCGAAGCAGCTGACTTGTACCAGTCTTTTATTTGTATAAAAAATGATGTGGTTCTTAAGAAGTTGCTGGCATTGATGCCGTTTAAGGCAACTTTTAACATAAAACTCTTAACATTTAGTCTCATAAACTTAAATCAGTGCCATTTGAAGAGGTTTAAAGGGATATATAAGAAGTTATATTTAAGTATTACGAAATTCATATCAAGTTAGTCAGCCGTTATTTACTACTGAAAAATATCCCATATACATGACATCATACAGGGTGGGGCCGTAGAGAGCCTAGTGGTCAGCGTCTCGGTCTCGAGATCGGAAGGTCCCGCAATCGAGTCCCGGTACCACTGAAGACCTACCGAGTATATGCGGAGTACGTGCTCGTTAAATCTGTTGGGTCCGAAAGTCCTGTGGTCGGTCATTGCGCAGTTTACCACGGGTACAGGTCCCTGGAGACTATTTCCCTCCCCTTCAGGGACGTCTAAATTGTGGAGGTGGCGATAGATGGTAGCATCTGTCTTGTATGTGTGTGTATGTCGTGTCCGTCCTTCTTGACGAAGGTTTATAAGCGGGTCTTTGTGACCAAGCACACAAGCCTGAAAATATATGTCTACCAACCAACCATCATACAGGGTGGCGCAAATAAAAATGGCCTTGTCGTGGAGATAAAAATAAGATAGAATTGTTACAAAGTCAAAAACCAACGCAGAAACAGGTTTGCTCTGTGAAGCCATTGATCGCTTCGATATTGAGCTCAAACAAACGTTTGGCGAATTATTTGCAGGCAACTATGATATGGTTTCACAAGCTAGTTGGTGTGCAATATAAACTGAAGGTTTGTACAGATGTGTGCAAAAAAAAAGTTCCCACTAGTGATTATTCAGGCCGTTATTTATCCTAGAAAATTGGACCTTTTTGTTTTTGTTGATCGAAAACATTCAAAATTGATTGCAAGACACATAATTTGCATAAGGGGCCATCTTCATATAATCGCACACTACGATTTGAACTCAAAAATAGTCCATGTGTAGCTGTAATGCGTTGCTAATCCAATCCAACCAATGCAAAAACAGGTTTGGCGAGTGAAGCCATTGCACGCTTGAATAATTTTTCATTTCGAGATGAAGGCTTTCAGAGGGCTTCAATAGTTTTTCTCGCCAAGCATCTCAATGCATTCCTATCTCTACGCCGGGACCACTTTTATTTGCGCCACCCTCTGTATACAGGATGGTCCAAAAGTAGCATAACAGTTAGTTAGGTATACAGTTATTTATACAGAAACAGTTATTTTAATACAGGTTAAGTTTAGTTTGGTTGAATTATGGTAGTACTAGAGCTACAGGAGAGTTATTGGCGACAAGCATCGTAATTAAGAACCATAGTCAAAAGTGAGAGCTTTATTTACATACATATATTTACTTTCTTAATCCCGAAAGTGCTCAATTTGTCTACCTTCGACATTGATGCATTCCTGCAACCTATCCTCGACACTCTCACACACAGTACGACTCAAATTCAAGTTGTCACGAATGTCCTTAAAAGAACAACCAGACCTGCTTTAGAATAACTGTTGCTGTATAAATAACTGTATACTTAACTAACTGTTAGCCTACTTTGGGGCCACCCTGTATTTAAGTAAGTATTTTACCATTTGTAAAATAAACCGAATGTTATTAGGTCTCTTCTAAAAATCACTGAACTATTTAAATGTTTGATTTAAAATTAGAGCTTTTAGATGGTGATGTTTTATAAAACTAGTTTTGTCTGGAATATGTTATTTACCTTTTTAATAGCTTTAATGGTGGGTTACATTCAAATGGTTTGGCTGAAGTATTGGAACTAAACAAAGCATATGCGCGATTTGCAAAGTCTTGTTTTTTACAAATTTTCTAGCTTAGTTTTCCGGTTTCACTTACTGGTGACACAAGCCGGAATATATATGTACCCTACCCTACCCTACTTACTGGTGTCAATCTGCTCTCATTCTATAGCCCACTTTCATTATAAGGTTTATTTCTTTCAAAGGTTTTATTGGAATATGCTATAGAAAACAGCAAAAAAAAATCAGTCACGTACCAAGGTTAAATCGTGGGAGTCGTGTTGCTGAGATTAAGCAAATAGCAGTCATTGATATGCAAACGCTTTGTAAGTGAAATTTCTGCCGCTGACTATAATAAAGTGGCAAGACTATAAATTGATATTATAGGTATAGTGGCTATAAATGATGAGGTTACAAGCACGGCATAGACCCCAACGAGGTAAACTCTCTCTCTCTCTCTCAGAGCAAATTTTTTAAAGAATAGTCGAATAGAGAAAAAATTAAACATCGACCGTGTCGAATAACGGAAATTTTCCCTTCTGAAACGGAGATAAAATAAACGAAAATGGTGTCAATTAACCTAAATATTTTACACCAAACTTTTTAAACCCAAAAAAAGCCTTAAACAAAACGGTAAGTATATTTCTACACAGGTCAAATGTAACGGCAACTTGTCAAAAATAGTTTATCTGATCGCCTACACAATCTATATCCCCAATAGCTGACCCGCAGGCCTCTTGATACTTTTGAGTTCTACCTAAAGCTGAAAAGATATTTTTTCGCTTTATATTTTCAAGTGAAAAAAATCTTTCTTTCGGGTGACAACGGGTAAAGTTTGACTTTTTCTGATTTTTTGTTTTTGTTTTTTTGTTTATCAAAGACAGTGTTTGGCACAAAACCATCAGAGGCCTTTTTAGAGGTATTCGGAAACACAAATAAAATAAAACAAACATTTCATTTATTTACAACCCTTTTTTAAATATTTTTTGTAATGCATGAACACATAGTAGTACTCAATAATGAATTTGTCAAAGTTAGCAGAACGATGACTAAAATTTCCATTTTTATAAATTGACAGTTTTTCTAAAAATAAGCCACTACAATTGAAAAGAAAGTTCATCAAATGTTTTTTTGCAAATACAATAACCATATTATTGTAATTTATTGATTTGTTTTTCTATTGCTTTGCATATAAGTTTTTGCCTGAGTATACATTTTAAATTATTTTCTGTTGTTTTTATGTTTTACCGTTTCAACAATAGAAATTAATCAATAAGCTCGGAAAATTCTCCCTCTTTGTCATCAATTTGTACTCCGACAACATCGAGGAGATTGCCGGATGTGCCAATGTACACGCCTCGTAATTTAGAACCCTGGTCAAGTGACGAGGTCGACACTTGAGCGGTCAGCCAACGGAACTTCGGGCGACATCGCAAGCTTACACACGCTGTCGGGACTTTCAACTCCACAGATATAACGAGCACGTATATCGCAGTGTACTAGGTCACCAAAGTGATTTTAGAGGGATTTTCCCTTCAGCACGATTAAGTCTATCTATAGTATGGATAGAACTAGGACAGAACCAAAAACCTTCTCGGTGAGAGGCTCGTCGATTATCTACCCCGGCCACTGGGGGGAGGGGGGGGGGCATATAGCTTTGTTTTCTTAGATATATCGCCTTATCTTTTCAATAATGGACTATAAGAACGGGGAGGGGGCGTGGTTTATTTATAGGGTAGAAGACAGTGTTTGACGTAGCTAAAATGAAGTCAATGTAGGCGGCGTGGCCGTTGTAGTTTTGACGAATCAGCTGCCGGGTGGTTTTTTCGTGGGATACAAGACAACGTTTGAAGTAGCTTTAACGACGTTCCTGTCGTTCATTTGTAGCTTAAAAATATGTTATATGCAGTATCTCATAAATCCTTAAACTTCCCCAACACAATACTTTTCAAAATATTTCTCCCACTTCCCTAAGTTACATTTCTTCGATCTATAATAATGTTGAAATGTTGGGCTTCAAAGTTGGAAAATAAATAATAATACGCTTTTTGTTTGACAGGTTAGACGCATCCCGCTGCTTTAAAATATAAAAAAAAAGTTACTGGGGTAAATTTATTTCACTGAAAGTTTGACAGATCCGAGTAGAATTGAGTGAGCATAAGTATAAGTGTTAGGCAACATTTTTTTAAAAAATAAAATTGCATAAAAGTTCACTTTTAACAACTAAAAACGGAAATAAAAGTTTTGCCTAAAACTTTTTTGTTGTTATTGTGTGTCGTTAAAAGTTACATAGAAGTATTTTTACTATATTTAAATTTAAGGGCCAATCGCACTGTAACAAGGAGGAAAGTTGGGCTTTTTGCATTGAATTAACATAACAGAGAAGTCATTTTTTCACACACTATGCTTTAATTCTTCTTTTCTAAACATTATTCTTTGAACATCACCTTATAATATGTATTTATTAGCTTATTTTAATTTTAATTAAAAAAAATTTAAGTATTAAAGAACTTTTTATAATTATCTATCTGTATAAAACTATTATGATGTTTTGGCGTATCATTAAATTTCAAGAAATCTAAATATTCATATATTCTGTGGATGATATTAATTTCGACCAGAGTTTACAGAAGTATTTCATCTTATTATGGTACAAAAATATTTTTAAAAACATGTAGTTGAAAAATTATTTAAAATATTTAGATACATACGAATATTTAAGTAGCATTTTTTGTTAAAAGTGATTGCTCTAAATATCAAAATAAAAGCATCATCGATGAATTGATGAGGAATAACGAGGTGGGGCACCGTCCTGTTGAAAAAACAACTCCGCAAAGTCGGGCAGTGCTTGCAGTTGTGGTACTACAACTTATATCAACATATCCAAATACCTGGGGCCATCAACGGTTCCATGGGCCGTAGTGAGCCTAGTGGTCAGCGTCTCGGTCTTGGGATCGGAAGGTCCTTCGATCGAGTCCCGGTACCACTGAAGACCTACCTAGTATATGCGGAGTACGTGCTCGTTAAATCTGTTGGGTCCGAAAGTCCTCTAAGTTCCCACACCAAATCAATACCTCTGGGGGTGACAAGCCAATTCTGGGGATCCTCTAGTTGGCCTCCGTCTCTAAAAATTAGATGGATCCACTTATATGTGTGTGTGTTGTCTGTTGTGTCTGTCTTACTTGACGAAGGTTTATAAGCGGGTCTTTGTGACCAAGCAAACAAGCCTGAAAATATATGTATACCAACCAACCAACGGTTCCATCGAAAAAGACAGGACCCACGACACCATCGCAGGATATGCCACCCAACACTCTGACGCCTGGCTGATTTAAATGCGTAGTCAAAATGACATGTGGGTTTTCATCGACCCAGTACACAGAGTTATGTCTGTTGACGTGGCCAGACAATTTAAAGCAGGCCTCATCTGTCCACACTATTTTTGAAAGCAGGTCTGGTTGATCAGTCAGTTGATCGCGCATTATTTCACAGAACTGTAATCTGAAGTCAGGATCATCCTCAAGAAGGCCATATAACAGTCTAGGCGGTACGGCTTAAGGTTCAGCTGGTGCATCAGGCGTTGTAATGATGCTCTCGGGATCATCAGCTCCCGAGACGCTTGTCGCGTAGACTTCTTTTGACTGTTTACGAATGTAAGGGCTACATTCATCTCATTTTCCTGTGTCAACGTCGTACGTGGTCTTCTAGACTTCGAGGCATTGGCGACGGAACTCGTTGTTTCAAACTTGTCTCTGATGCTGTAAATCGCATGACGGGAAGGCGCAGGCAAATTAAACTCACTTTCCCATATCGTACGCACAGTCACCGCATTTTCGTACATCCAGTTGGTCTTAAGGATCCACCGTCGGTGCTCCTCGCTCAAATTTCCAGCCATGGTTTACACTATAAACAAAAGCATAAAATTTCCACCAACACAAATCCTTTTATAGGATATTTGGCAGGTGATGGGATTCGAAGTTACGTCCTCTGGTGACATTTGCATATTTCTAGAGCATCAAACAAATAAACGGGGCCGGGATAGCCTGGTCGGTAAGGTCTAATGAACCGATGATATCTCGAAACTAAACCAATCGAAGTCCACGAATTGCTACTCTTTGGATAAGATGCGCTGTAGTACGACTTTATTTTAGCCAACCAACAAAACTAAGCACGACTATGTCAAATACCTGTTCTAAATAACCCAAAGTTCTTACCAATGGTACAAAACATTAACTGTTAGGCTACTTTTGGGCCACCCTGTATAGTACTTTTTCCATTATTAATCCCCTTCAAAAAAATATCATAGTTGTTTTATCTAAAATGTAGTTATGCAACCTTTTACTTCATATATCTATTTATTTAATTCAAATAGCAAAAAAATTGATAGCCCAGGCAGTTTCATATGAATAATAGAACTAAGACTATTATATGAACCATCCATCAGTTTATACTACTGACATCAACTCTATCCTCCCATCCATAAGTGACATAGTACAATGAGAATAAAACCAGTAGGGTACAGATTTTCATAGGTTGCACCAATATCGGTAGGTGTATTCATAGATATTCATTTAGATCAATAGAACTGTATTAATATCGGAAGGTTTTTGTATTTTTCCCCATTTATCATTTTTATTAGCTATTATAGTCCATTCGCGACAACCTGGGAGCCGATTATTAAACGGGTTGCCAGATTATAGCCAAATACACTGGTCATCTATACTGTTTTCGTTAATTAACTTACTGTTTCGTAAATTAACGAGCTATATAACTTTTGTGCTGATGCCAAGCTTGCGTAGGGTAGGGTAGGTACATATAAATTCCGGCTTGTGTGCTTGATCAGAGACCCGCTTATAAGCCTTCGTCAAGTAAGACAGACACAGAAAGAATTTTTTTACTGTCACAGAGAAAGGAAGTACACCCAGGGCGAAGGCGGGAATCGAACCCGCACCCGTTACAGCTCGCAGACTGCTAGCGTAATGGTCCAAACCACTCGGCCATCCGGGCCCCTGCCAAGCTTGGTTTCGTTGGTAGCACTGGTTTATTTCTGTGTTCGATGTAGCTTATACCAGACGTCATCCGTAGTATTTATGAGTATGCATCTTACTAATTATTGACTTTACACAGCCAATACATGCTTCATAATTTAGAAAACCGGTCAAGTGACGAGTTCGACGCCTGACCGGACAACTAACAGAATTCCCATACCAAATCAATACCTCTGGGGTTGACAAGCCAATTCTGGGGATCCTCTAGTTGGCCTCAGTCTCTAAAAATTAGATGGATCCACTTATGTGTGTGTGTTGTCTGTTGTGTCTGTCTTACTTGACGAAGGTTTATAAGCGGGTCGCTGACCAAGCACACAAACCTGAATATATATGTCTACCAACCAACCAACCAACTAACAGAACTCCAAGTGACGCCACGTATATCAAAGTGTACTCAGGCACCCCAGTTTTTTTTTAAATTCCAGCACGAATGCATCTATAGTACGGCTACGTCTATGGTATGGCTAAGACGGGGACAGAACCAAGAACCTTTTAGGTGAGAGGCTTGTCGATTATCTACCTCGGCTACGGGGGCTGATGCCCAAGTTTATTTGGAACAATTAATACGTATTTTAAAATCTTCACTTCACTTTCCTAAAAATGACCATAAAATTTATGGTATGGATATATGGAACAATGTAGGAACATGTTTGAAATGCGAACAAAGAGAAATTAAAATAAAATTTTAAAATTTTGTCTAGGAATGCTTATTTACCCATTCATGACGAATTTGTGAACACAATTAAAGCCTTCATTTTTGAATAAAAACGTTATTTTTTTAATAAGTTTTGTTAGTTGTATTTTAAATCAACAGTATCATGCAAATAATATAGGTTTAATTGTATTGTCCTTTGTTAATTATACTTTTTGGAGACTGTTTAAAATTTAACTTTTTTGTGCCTAAGTAGTAACAGATTCAGCCTAATGAGTAATCAAAATAGTTACAAATGCAATTCGGAAAATATACACTTAACCTTTTTTCTTTTTTTAAGAAACCAAAACAATTATTGTTTCTTAAATACAGTTATTGAAATTTTCAAACGAAAATATAACATTCAAGTTTTTTAATTTAGGATTACTAGCTATAATAGTTAATTGATACATAATCTTCATAATGTATTTAATATTTTAAACAAAAACTGATTTATTTTTATATTGCATGGCAGTACTTAAAATATTAAACCAAACATACATATCTTATTAGAATAAGATTTTTTTAAAATAATACACAATTTTTATAAAACACCGATTGTAATGAAAATATAATACTAAAAAAACTTTTTTTTTTCCTAAAACTTTTATTGCTTAGGTTAGTTTTTCCTTTCAGTATAAATAAATACTTTATTCAATTTTGTTTAATAATAAATTTAATAGTCGTCATTTTACAAATCAACAACTAATCTTTAAGCCCTTTCACGAAAAAAAGTATAAAAACAGAACCTGTATGATAAATCAGGCGAAAATATAATAAATGTAAGAAACGAGAAAAGTTGTATTTTCTTACAGAATCCTGTCATGAGGTCGTATATCATGTTCACCGATGCCATAAAAGTTGTTTTCCGGACATAAACACGGAAGTATTGACGGGTAAACGTAGTGTGTAAACTGTGTTTTCTTTATACAACCCTTTAGCGGATAATATTTCAAATATGTCGTTGAAAACATAGTAAACATACCATTTGGTTAGCCGACTCGGCAGCGCAACGGTTAGGGAGCTAGCCTTTGGAGCCTCTGGGTTAGGGTTCGAATCCCGGTAAGGCATGTATGTTTGTGTTCGTCGAGTATATGCGGAGTACGTGCTCGTTAAATCTGTTGGGTCCGAAAGTCCTGTGGGCGGTCATTGCGCAGTTTCCAACGGGTACAGGTCCCTGGAGACTATTTCCCTCCCCTTCAGGAACATGTCTATATAGTGGAGGTGGCGATAGGTGGCAGCATATGTCTTATATGTGTGTGTATGTCGTGTCCATCCTTCTTGACGATGGTTTATAAGCGGGTCTTTGTGACCAAGCACACAAGCCTGAAAATATATGTCTTAAGTAATGGAATTAATATGCAATATGTATGCATATTATACAAAAAGTAGTAAACTCAAGCGCAAAACATTAAAGGATTTCTCCATAGTAATAGCATTACGCATTGTTGTAATCATGATTTATGAAACGTAATAAAATTCTACTTTTAAAGCCGTCAACAATTAAAAATCTTACATAATCTACAGATAAATCTTTCTTTCAAATAATATTACCACATAAGCGAAACTAGGTTTTAACTTCCAAACCACGTTTGACATTTAATTCTGTCTTATTGTCCAAATAAAAAATGCATGGATCACTTAAATTGCGTTGTTTTGTTTCCGATCAAATACTTTTCTTCAACAAACTTATAATCGGAAACTTAAATTCCTTACGATTCAATGAGTTGTAATTTATATCTTGATCTCCTTATGTATATTTTGTAATTTTTTTTTATCATTTAAATATTTTTCACTAAATTAGTCTGGTTCCACAAAAAACAAGAAGGTTTGAAACAATATTTAAATTGTGGGAAAATGAGCTCACACACACTGATGCTACCGAATCTCGGACCCTGGTTTCGGTGATCGGATGCTTTTTTAAAATGTCTAAGAATTTTACCCAAAGTTAATTTAAAAACCATGGAAATTAATAAATTAAGCAAACATTACCCAAGTTACATTGAAACAGAAACATGTGACTAGAGCAAGAATCTGAATCTTGTTTGAAAAATGGCAATCAAACATGCAATACTTCGCTTAACGAATTCTACTACTTTCTATTGATCTGTAACTACCGACTAGCATATTTTATTGACTGACACTGATGCTACCGAATCTCGGACCCTAGTTTCGGTGATCGGATACTTTTTTAAAATTTCTAACAATTTTACCCAAAGTTAATTTAAAAACCATGGAAATTAATAAATTAAGCAAACATCACCAAAGTTACATTGAAACAGAAACATGCAACTAGAACAAGAATCTGAATCTTGTTTGAAAAATGGCAATAAAACGTGCAATACTTCGCTTAACGAATTCTACTACTTTCTATTGATCTGTAACTACCGACTAGCATATTTTATTGACTGACACTGATGCTACCGAATCTCGGACCCTAGTTTCGGTGATGGGATACTTTTTTTTAAATTTCTAACAATTTTACCCAAAGTTAATTTTAAAAACCATGGAAATTAATAAATTAAGCAAACATCACCAAAGTTACATTGAAACAGAAACATGCAACTAGAAGAAGAATCTGAATCTTGTTTGAAAAAGGGCAATAAAACGTGCAATACTTCGCTTAACGAATTCTACTACTTTCTATTGATCTGTAACTACCGACTAGCATATTTTATTGACTGACACTGATGCTACCGAATCTCGGACCCTAGTTTCGGTGATCGGATACTTTTTTAAAATTTCTAACAATTTTACCCAAAGTTAATTTTAAAACCATGGAAATTAATAAATTAAGCAAACATCACCAAAGTTACATTGAAACAGACTAGAGCAAGAATCTGAATCTTATTTGAAAAATGGCAATATAACATGCAATACTTCGCTTAACGAATTCTACTACTTTCCATTGATCTATAACTACGACTAGCATAATTTATTGATAATAAAATTTGTAAAACATATGGCTTGTGACCAAATTCCTTTTCAGAACAAATGGTATTGTAATAAATGTAAATATGTCCATCAACAATGTTCAAAAGGTTACATAGGACTTCTTAAGAAAATATATCTTTTTTTTTATCATATTATGTTTTTCTAAAACACCAGCAAATTTTTTTTTCAGTAAACACAACATAATTTTTCTTACGGTGTGTATAACTGCTTCGATAAATTACAATTTTTAGTTACAGACCTGTCTGAGAATTCGACTCATAAAACCTATAACCAATGTCAGAATCATATATATCATAATTAAAGTATTAGATTGGCAGATCACCTGACCTCCAATGCTAACGACGGGACGCGCATGGAGACCAGAATAGGAGGGCAAATAGGCCAGTGTTGCCACCACATTAATGAGAAAAATACTATGAAAAATACCGTTTAATTCTAAAATTACAAAAAAATACCATAAAATTACTACGAAAAAATACCGTTTAATTCTAAAATTACAAAAAAAAACATAAAAATACTAGCTGCATTTTGGAATCTTTTAGTGACTTAAAACATGAAACGCTTTTTTAGTATTTTTATGGTATTTTTTTTGTAATCTTAGAATTAAACAGTATTTTTTCGTAGTATTTTTCTCCTTAATGTGGTGGCAACGCTGGCCCATTTGCCCTGTTATTCTAATCTCCATGCGCGTCCCGTCGTTAGCATTGGAGGTCACGTGATATGCCAATCTAATACTTTAACTCTGATATCTATGGTCAAAACTTTTTTGTACTCTTTTGACTTTGAAATTTAATATCAAATAAATGTCTGTTAGGTAATTAAAACTTCGATATGAGTTTATTAATGTAACTGTTAATTAAAAAGGTTTTTTGTCAAAAGAGATGCCAATAGGAATTTTTATTTTATTTTATTTCTTGAACATTAAATATTTTGTCTACAAATTAAGTTTGTTTAGAAATGGTTCAAACATTAGATTTTACATCTTTATTGGTTTCATATTTTTTAATTCAATAGGCCTAATGTTAAGAATCTGAATAAAATAGGTATTATTCCAAAGCTTTATGTATCCAACAATATTTAATACTTATCCCTAAAGAAAAAGTCTCATATAATTGTTTTTAAACATTTTATTTGTATTGTAATTGCGATGAATACTTGTAACAATATCGCCGGGGTAATGTTTTGCGTTTTATTGTTAAGTATAATAACGAATCTGCTCTCTGCAGTAACGAAACTGCTTTAATTAAATGGTAGAAATTCCTCTTTTATCATACATAGCGAAATTCAAAGATTTGTTTCAGACTACTGCTTCGTAGACTGCGACTTTCGTTGAGTTGCAATATAAAGATATTAAAAAGGAATTTCGAAGTAGGAATAACTAAGGCTTTTCCGGTGTTGTCAAGCATGTATATTGTCAGAAGGAAAATAATATAGAATCTATTTCTATACCGAATTCTGCCTAGGTATTTACTTGAAAATGCTGTGAAATTCACACAGAAAGTTGGAATGCAAACATTTCTGCTGTAGGCAAAACATAAATAGGATTTCCCGAAAAAGATTTTTTTTTTCACATTCAGATCGCAAAAGCTTCTATCGTCTATAGTTTTATATTTTCAGAATTGAAAAACAGACTTTACTTTCTCTATAAATGGTTATGTATTCGGGTTTGTGTCGTGAAAATACGTTAGTCCATTACTTATTGAAATAGTTATTATTTGCAAATGGGTCAAAATAAGGCCTAAATATAATTTGGAATAGTGTTATAAAAAGATATCACTGAAAGGCTATAACTATTTAATATTTTTATTTATTAAGAACAAAAACTTTTATAGTAAACAATATAATAATTCTTTAAATATTTTCTTGTAATTTTTTTTTAATTTCTGCTTAAAATATATGGGAAATTTAATCACATACACACGTTACACTATAAAATATATGATGAAAAAATTTTAATAACATGGGCAAATTTATCTTTCTGTTTTTCAAAATATCACTTAGAAATTTATTATCCTTAGAAATCCTCTTATTTTATCCTTAGAAAACTAACAAAATAACAATTCTAAATTTAAATTTGATCAGCTTTAAATTATGTTCGATCATATATATATATTTTTTTTGGATTTTAATAAAATGGCAAAAATTAACCCTTATTTTAATTAAGAGTTTGAAAATTTTAGTTTTAATGACTTTACAAAAACAGGCTTTTTTTAGATTAAATTTTCTTAACAATATCTAAACAGTTCTTCAAACCTCCGTCACGTCTTAGTTCTGATAAACAATTGAAAATTAATAACATCTGTATTAACCCTTTCAGTCCCAGTGATGCCATTTGGCATCATCATTTTTCTGATCATATTTTTTAAAAAAAATAATAGGGCTGAAATCTATTGGGATTAATAAAAAATATTTCCTAATCGAGAAAAGTTTGAAGAACCGAATGATGTGCTTTTTGATATCGTAAATGGCTATAGACGATCAGAAAAAAAATATAAAATGATGATGCCAAATTGCTCTTGGGACGGAAAGGGTTAAATCAATTATGTCTTGATTAACTAATGAATTTAATTGAATTAATGAAGTACTAGAGCTACAAAACGGATCTTGGTGCCGAGTAATTTTGAAATGTCAGAAAAGATATATCTGGCTTTTTTCATCAGGTCAGTGAACAACGTGAAGTCATATGCGCCGTGTAAGAAGAGTATATTTGATTTTGTTGACTTTTGTTCTTGTTCAAATTATAATAACTTTATATTTGTGTCGCTAGACAGGCCTAAGCGTTGAATGCATGCACCATGGTATATTCAGACTAGGGTGACGCCTAGCGGTAATCTGCAAAACCTCATACTGGCATTATACAACAGGCCATTCAGACATGAGGAGAACATGTTTGATTTAACGTGCACCAACCTACTCCATTTAGAATAAATTTCATTGGATCTTTTATTGTACAATAAATATAGACAAAGAAGAATGACTTCTAATCTAAGATTTCAGGATCCAAAAAGCAATGCCTTACATATCGGTCATTCCTGCGCACTCTATCATTTACATTTTAGTTTTGAAAAATGATAAAAAAAATTCGTTTGAAATGGGTGCATTAATGCACGTTAATACAAATTAAATTTTACCTTGTAGAAATATATTTATAAAGAAAAATATGAAGAAAAAATACTTATAATGCCCTTCAACTCAAATACCAATTCAAGAATATCTAATATGCAAAAAAAAACTTCTTCAGCAAATCGACAATCTGACTAGATTTAGAATTCTTTAAACATCAAGTTTATCAGCTGTCAGAAAATACATTTAATCCATATAATTTTCACAACATTTCGTTATTCCTTTTGCAAGTAAATGGGCGAAGATATTAGAACTAGTAAAAAACCGTGTCAAATCCAGAAGCGAAAAGAAATGTCGAAGAGTTTTAAAGTTCTCTTCCTAAATATTCTTAAAATACTTCAAGGATACTTCAGGTAGTTGTATTTTAAGTCAAAGAGACATCGCCGTACGGAAACGTCACTTAACAGGCTAAAGTGAATTTTTGAATAAATAACTCCCTGCAGTAAGGATAATATTCATATCTATAAATTGACGCTCTGCATTAATTGATTGGTGCTACAGATAAAATAGTCAAATCCACTTTCCCACTAATGAATATGCAATATTTTTACTAAAATAGTAGATTACTCAGCTTAACAGATTAGTAGATTACTCAGCATTTCACAGTACCTCAAAAATAGCAAAAATTGCGATTTTTTTTATTTGCTAACATTAAAGTTTTAAATCTTCTAAATAAGTCTACCAAGTTTTAAAAGTCTATCTATATTTTAAAAAAAATAATTCCATTTTTTATGAGGAAAGATAGGATAAAAATGCAAACGCATGAAAACTTTAAATGTGTTATTAGTAGATTACTCAAATCCACTTTCAAATTTATGAGGAAATCCACTTTCATTTTTTATGAGGAAAGATAGGATAAAAATGCATGAAAACTTTAAATGTGTTATTAGTAGATTACTCAAATCCACTTTCAAATTTATGAGGAAATCCACTTTCATTTTTTATGAGGAAAGATAGGATAAAAATGCAAACGCATGAAAACTTTAAATGTGTTTATGTTCGTGAAAATCGAAAGAATCATTTGAACAAAACATTTTGTTTTAAAGGTATTGCTGATAAATGAAAAAAAAAGCTACCAAATTCAAATGTACACTCCTAAAACAAACGAGCTGTTTTAACTCAGTCTGAGTTAATTTCCACTCCTTTCCGGTGCCGAAAATGCACTTCCCCTATAGGAGTGGATTTCACTCTTTTTGCGGAGTGGGTAAAAGAAATAAAAGAAAACAATCTACGTCCTACACTCTTAAAACGAACGGTTTTAACTCAGTCTGAGTTAATTTCCACTCCTTTCCGGTGCCGAAAATGCACTTCCCCTATAGGAGTGGATTTCACTCTTTTGTTTTAAGAGTGTAGTACACGAGTCTCCCAGTATCTGTCGAATATCATAACAAAGATTATGAGAAAATTGCGCAAGAGCAAATAGTAGCTGCCATAGGGCTTTTTATGTTTTTAAATTGTGAAAAAATAACCTTATATGGTATATAATTACCTATAAATGTTTTGATTTATTGCATAGTAATTAAAAGTTGTGAAGTATCTCACGCCGCTAGCTTTTCCCCTGTACTGTCAAAAAGACTTAGTGATTTTCCGAAAATAAATTATGCTAAAACTTCCACCTGAAAGAATGTTCTTACTTCCAAGCATGCCTAGAATATTTAATAATTAGCTCAAATGATTATTTGATTATTATCCAAGTTTCCTTCTGCCACTCACTGTTAAAGCGTATCACACATCTTGTTTGCTAATTGGTTAGGATATTAGAGAACATGATAAAGAATTATTCAACAGTAAAGGATAATTGGATGAATAATAGAATGAAACTGAAAATCCTTCTCTTTCAATAATAATACAATTATAAGAATTCCAATGGTACTTGATTATTTTCAGAATTAAAGGTGGAATGTGAAAATTTATTCATTTTATTTTCCATTATTAAATTTAAAGTATAATGGAATAAACATACATTCTGAATATGCCTGAGCAATATATTTGTTTTGCCAATAAAAATACTTATGTTTGGTATGCAAACATATTAAAGCAAATAATTCGGATGTATTCATTTTGAATAGTAGAAAGTTGAAGCGAAAATAGCACTATGTATTTAACTGAACTTAATAATATAATTTTAGTAATGGGCTAAATTCAGTCAAAATTTTGTGTCATGGGATTTGTGTTCGTAGCCCCCATTTTTGGTGCTTCTTGAAAATAAAAATAAATAAAAAAATAATTGAAATGTAAATATTTCAATATTCTAAATTAGATTTCTTTCATAATTGAAATAATTCTTTCAAAAATAAATTCCCTAATCAATGAAACTTTTACCTGTTGGTGATACCGCTGCATATTTAGAAAAAGTTGTAATAGTAGTTTTAACTGAACAAGTTAAACAACGTAAAATATTTACCAATGCAAATAGATGTTCCAAAGTATTTAAACTTATGTAAATTGGAATATAAAAAAGTGTTTTGAGTTTGTCTGAAAACAATTAAAAAGCAATAGATTTCTTCTTAAATTCACTAAGGTCACAAATTCTCAAACATTCCCATCAACAAAGACGATTAAATGGAATCATTATGCTTTGGTTTCGATGTTAAGTAAGTTTCGATGTAATAAGGTTCGATGCCAAACCGAAGAAATATTAACAATCTCTTCAGAAGATATACTTTTTTTTCTCCAAAATACTATTTTTATGTCCTTTTTTAGTTTAGTATGCTTGTAAAATCTAATCAAATTTTCTTGTGTTACATCAAATACAAAAATTATTCGCAATTTAGAACCAACTGAAATAAGACTTCAATCTTTTGAAAAAGGTCATACGTTTCATTTAACATATCAAGTAATATTCCAAATCTTTATTATGGATAAGATTTATGATGTAAGAATAAAATCACCCAAAAGACTAACAATATAATAGCCCCTTTTATTTTTGTGCATGTTTTACAACACTTTTGTACCTTATATTAACGCGCTTCATTTGTGCTTTATACATTTACCAAAGAATAAGAATTGTTTAATGTATCCTTAGCATTGTCATTGCTCTTTTGGGAGTTTTTCAATACTCTTACGAGTTTTAACGATAGCAAAGTACAAAGTACAATGAAAACACAAACATTGCAGGTAAAAATAAAGTACCCTGTTACCTTGGAGTAAAACGACAATAAAAAGTCATTTAACTTAAACAAGATAAAATATCATGCATAGATTTTCCTATTTTGATAAGGATATAGTTGGTAATAAAAAAAAATTAAATTTTACTCGTAAAAAATAGCTTTCCTTGATTTTAAAATAAGATTTGATTTCGAACTATCAAACATTAACCTAATTCATACTTAATATTAGAATAATAAAAGTTAACCTAAAATGTTTAATTTGTTTACTTTTAAATGATTGGTTAGGTTGAGGTTGAGGTTCAAAATATAACTGCAAAAGTATATTATTTTATTTAATTCAAATTAATTAAATGTCGTTTTTTTCTTCATATCATGCCTGTTTCTAGGGTTGATTATTGAACAAGTTTTTGATTATCATTAATTAAACATTGCAAGTATTAATTTTAATAAAAATAATTGAAATTGGTGTACATAGAATTTGGGGTTTCTTAAGAAGTATGTTTTGTTGTTTTAAGATGTACTTAATTTGCCAAAATAACTGATTAAATTTTGCAAGAAAATTTACACGTATGTTATTATGGTGAAATAATATAATACAAAGTACTATAATCTATATTTTTTTTATTATTATTCAAACTTATAGAAAATATTATCTTCTAATTAGAGTTTCACGTAATAAATAAAAATCATTGTTAGAGCAAAAAAAAATAGTTTTGTAAATTATTTACTTATATTCACAAAAAGAAATAATTATAAACAAATATTTTATGCTTTGACTAGGTAAAGTTTTCAGACTATTTTCAGAAAAGCAATAAAACATATCTTGGTCAGAAGTATGCGTTTTTTTAAGTAGCGTATGATGTAAGAATAAACACATATAAATTTTTTTAACAAAGTACGAGTTTAATTTTAGAAAAATATCAAAAAATTGGAACCAGGAAAGTAAGTAAAATAATTTATAATGGATTTAAAAGTTTCTTTTTACATATAATTTATTTATTCACCAAATTAACCAGAATTATTTGAGGACAATAGAATTTTTATTCCATTTCATCTCATTTGATTTGGGAAATTACAATTTTTTCAATGCATTCATCAGAATCTAAGCTGGAAACAAATTTGGAGCTTGTATACGTGGAAACATAAATTTAAACTGGTTAAGAATTGAGTTAAACTTTTTATTATGTATATATACCTAATGGGCAAAATTAATTTTTAGTGTTTCATAAAAATAATCCAAACAAACTTGGTTTTTAAATGGAACCGATAGTTGTAATCTAAAATAAAAAATGTAAGACGATTAGGTACAAAAGTTGTTTATTTGTAACTTGCGTACGTCATACATATTAAGGTTACAATTATTTTCAAATAAACCTCTTAAATTCAGCATGTTTTTCGAGCGAATCAAGTATAGTAGCTATTCATGTCATAATAAGATATGACTTTATTTATTCGTAAGCTCACTTGTATCTCAGTTTTAAATTATAAAGAGCTGAATTAGCCCATAAATATTTTTACTCGAGACATTAAGTGTATGCTCATTAAAATGACGGAATGTGCGTTCGTTTGTATAGACATCAAAACCTGCAGTCTGTTGAATAATGTCTGTTGTATACCTGAAAGTATAGTTCCAAAACAAAACGAAAGTTTTCTGATTCGATCACGCAGTTCTCATAGGGACTAAAAAGAAGTTTGTCTAAAAGTCTAAAAATGACATTTTAAAATCATACATGGATCAAAAATATATTTATAAAAATACATTTTGGTCACAGCCACTGCATTAAAACCTCTTAATAATTAATCAGGCAGTGTGGTATTAATTATCTGTTAAATTTTAAAGCATTAAATTAACAATTTACAAATTAATTTAAACTTTGTGAATGGAACTACAGACAAAAAAATAATTATATAAAATATAATTTTTTTAATTATTATTGTTAACTGTATTAATTTTATTAATTTTATTCATAAACTAAATAAATTATGAAAATCATATATAAGTTGCCTTGTAAAACCTCTTAAAACCCGAGAAAAATCCTACACGTAAATTCTTAATATAAACATACTTTTTATACAACTATATACTAAAAAGTATGTTTTGCAAAGTAATTTTTTAAAAAAAATTTGTTTAATAGTTACTGAGAGACACGCCTTAAGATAAAAAAAATACACATTTTTTATGTTATGCAAAAAAGGTCGTATCACTTATTTGTAGTTAACATCTTATTTTAACATTGTTTTTAATGCAAATTACCTTTAAAATACCAAATAATACCTTTAAAATTAACTACTAAAAGAACTATTTGAAAAGTTTAAAGAAAGAACCAGTTTAAAGGGTTTTTTTAATAAATCTAATATCGTATTGACCCTCGTTCAACTTTATTTTTTTATAGAAATAAATGACTGATACTTGTAATCAAAGGCTGAAAACTGATTTTCGGATCTTTTTCTATCGGACCAGGTCAATTTCGAAACTAATTAACATGTTAATTGTTTGTGGGGAGGCTTTAAACAATGTCCCCGAATCGGGACCCCAGGTCGCAAGAGGATAATTTTACACTTATATCTATAACTTTGCCGAATTCATCAATAATTAAGTTTAGTTTAAAAAATTGCTTCGCTTTATTATTATAACCAAAAATACTACTAACTGATTTGGCATAAAATACGATCGGCTTAAATTATTTTTAATAATCTCCTAGGGAAGTTTTTTTTCAATTACTTGCACAATATTGCTTCATATGAAAAAAAAAATTGCTTACCATCATATACTCAGAATATGGCGGTCTCAAATGAAGAAAAACTTTTGGATTTCTCAAAGCATGAAGAAATGAATAAAAAATTATCTCAACTTTTTTTTAGCAAACAACAAAAACAGTAAAGCTCTTGTGACCTCACCTTTTTTTTCTAGAAAAAAATATATAAAGTTTGAAAAAATAATTTCGACTGCTTTTACTTTCTTTTCTTTAACATTATGCACTAGTGCGATCTTCAGAGATTTATAAGAACAAAATACTAAAGCAACTCAAACAAACAAATTAATTTTTTATACCCGCCACGAGGACAGCCACGTCACAGTGACAATAACATATTTGTTTCAGTTGCGAAATTTGTTTAAAAGCATTTTTATTTAAGTTTCATGAATTTTACTTTCAATTAACTTATATGAAAATTAAGGTAATAAAACTATTGCGATGGGGACGAATGGACATTTTGTGTACGATACACGTTTTGGAGAGTGCTGAATCAGTAAAAAATCATTGTTAAACATTGGTCCATCCGTCTGTCTATCGGAAACTGCTCTACAGCTTGAATTAAAAGAGCTACAGACTTCAAAGTTTGTACAGGAGTTTAAATCTGACTTCGCCTGAATAAACTTTGATTCGCGCAATTAACTTGGGTTAATCTAAGTGTGGTGCTCGTGAATGGATCGTTATGAATATCAATTTCCAACGAGTCGTCCATTATAGATTCTCACTCTCTCAGAGAATAGAGAATAAAGTTGGCTGTTGATGATATTTCAATGCAGATCGAATATTGAATAATCACAGTGACAATGACATATTTGTTTTAGTTGCAATTAAAAGAACTACAGACTTCAAAGTTTGTAAGGAGTTCAAATTTGACTTCGCCTGAATAAATTTCGATTCGCGCAATTAACTTGGGTTAATCTAAGTGTGGTGCTCGTGAATAGATCGCTGGGAATATCTCAATTTCCGACGAGTCGTCCATTACAGATTTCCACTCTTCAATAGAATAGAATTTCCAATAGACAATAAAGATGGCTGCTGATAATATTTTAATGTAGGTGCAAAAGGGACGCAACTCCACAGGATAGTCTGACCTGATCCGTTTCCGGTATTAACTTGCCGACTATGAAATCATATTTTATTTACATTGGGTTTGGTTTAAAAAACTATAAAGAAAGCCAAGTGGAGACTATTTGTACAGTTTTTACAGCTAGGTAGTCGAATAATACACTAAATTGTACTACAAAATGTAGAACGTATGGTCACCCTAACTATATTTTAGCATATAATAAACATTTGTTTTGTGATTCCAGACTAAAGCACAGACATTACTAGCCAAAACCCAATCGACAAAGTTGATGTTCCTTTTATCGTTCGAGCATCTACTAGTGTGCTTTAAAGACGTCATTGATGTAGATGGTAATGACTATGAACAAATTGCCGTTCTTGAAAGCAGAAGAGCCAGACAGTTATCGAAATAAAGAAGAATAAAATATATAAAATTGTAACATATAACCATTTGTGCAACTCACAAATTATATACTGAATTGTTATATAGTGAAAGTTATATCCTTTATGTTAGTTTTAAGTCTTCCCAAACACTAATAGATATAAAGTTTTCTATAAAGTTGTTTTATAATTTATTTAAAAACAACCCCCGAATATTGTATGAAATTAGAAAACAATATATCTGTTTATAAATCATTACTTTTCACTACTATAAAACATAGAATTTTAATTAGGAAATGTTTTTATCGAATATTTTTAAATTTACAAGTGTGGTATCAATTATTCAAAAATACATTTTGATTCTTATCTGCTTCTTCAGTATTGACTAAAAAACGGTTATTGAAAAGTCGATGCATGAAATTTTATTTTGGATTTTGATTGATTATTTTCCAAGCAAGAAGACAATACCAGATAAAGTATTTGATACGATTATTCAAAAGATACAGTTGTTTCTATATAAACAATTCTAAACGTAATTGGTTTTACATTTTTTTGTCCTTTATTTAAAGTTTGAACTGAATGAAGACTGTAAGAAGGAAAGAAAGAATAAAGACTGTAAGAAGGGAAGAAAGAATAAAGGAAATTGAATTTGACTTTCATTGAACTATGGTGTGCTAAGCTTCATATAAAAATAATATTTTATAGATTACATTTTTATCATCGAAGGAATTCTTTTTTAGATCTTAAACTCTAGCTTTATAAACCCGGCATGGCACGGGTGTACCCTTAATAACGGTGATTTTTCTTTGGTACAGCTGTGATATAATAACCGGTTTGTTCATTGCGAGTTTTGTTGAGCTTTTAATTTTACAATTTGATTAATCAGTATCTAATCGAAATTAATTTAATTGTACATTAATTTAATTATATATATATATATATATATATATATATATATATATATATATATATATATAATATATATATATATATATATATATATATATATATATATATATATATATATATATATATATATATATATATATATATATATATATATATATATATATATATATATATATATATATATATATATATATATATATATATATATATATATATATATATATATATATTAGATAATTCATATTTATACTTCACGTGTTTCTTCTTTTCTTCTTAAGAAAATCTGCATATTAAAAAAAAACAATGTCAAGGCGTTAAATGCGTTACTGATTTACAATTTCGTAATTTTTTTATTCATTACTCCTACATTATTTTAAATTTCTAAATATTTAAAGTTTTTTTTTTTACAAAAATGTCTTGTGTGGTGTATATAAATCAATAATCGTATCCGAAATGCCGTACACGATTTCCAAAAATGACCAATCTACTTTTGTAACATGTCTAAGGGTGTCAATGTGCGCTGTCTGAATTTTAAAATCCACAAGACATCACATTTATAAAACATGTGGAACACTGGACTTATATATATAAAATCATGACTATAATATATGTATTCAGCTTTATGTCTTGAAAACGAAAAATATTATGGTCGAAAACTATTTCGGTGTTACCAAACAATCTTATAAAGAAATCCGGGAGATCCACTATTGATGTAGGTACTTAATGAATAAGTCCTATAATCGGGTTTCTTATAAGTAATGGATAGGTACTAGATATGAGTTTCCTTTTGGTATTTGCGAAAATGCTAGAGGTAACTGAAAGAGTAAATATATTAAGTTTATTCGGTTGAGTTGAGTTGGATTATCTTTTCAGAAGAGCTATACGAGGATTATTGGCGTAGGGACACTTCATTACTAAGGAGAACTTTATAAAAAATAAAAACCATTAAGCTTGAACGCTATTGCTAGCATACGAAAAATTATACAGATATTTCAGATTATATTATGTATTTATAATCCATACAACATTTTGTCACATTATTTTAAATATTCTCACTAACGTCATATGAGAAGTGTTTCTTATTGTGCAAGTTTGAAAAATGTCTTGTGTGGTGTAGATAAATCAATAATCGTATCCGAAATGCCGTACACGATTTCCAAAAATGACCAATCTACTTTTGTAACATGTCTAAGGGTGTCAATGTACGCTGTCTGAATTTTAAAATCCACAAGACATCACATTTATAAAATATGCGGGACACTGGACTTATATATATAAAATCATGACTATAATATATGTATTCAGCTTTATGTTCTTGAAAACGAAAAATATTATGGTCGAAAACTATTTCGGTGTTACCAAACAATCTTATAAAGAAATCCGGGAGATCCACTATTGATGTAGGTACTTAATGAATAAGTCCTATAATCGGGTTTCTTATAAGTAATGGATAGGTACTAGATATGAGTTTCCTTTTGGTATTTGCGAAAATGCTAGAGGTAACTGAAAGAGTAAATATATTAAGTTTATTCGGTTGAGTTGAGTTGGATTATCTTTTCAGAAGAGCTATACGAGGATTATTGGCGTAGGGACACTTCATTACTAAGGAGAACTTTATAAAAAATAAAAACCATTAAGCTTGAACGCTATTGCTAGCATACGAAAAATTATAAAGATATGTCAGATTATATTATGTATTTATAATCCATACAACATTTTGTCACATTATTTTAAATATTCTCACTAACGTCATATGAGAAGTGTTTCTTATTGTGCAAGCTTTCGAAAGCATTTGTAATGGAATTAACCAATTATACGTTAGCAAAACAACTAAAACCTTATTGCTGAAAATAATAGTCAAAACAAGCTGTACAAATTTAGCTGGCAGATTTTAAAATAATAAGTCTAAAAACAATTGTAAATTTTTTTATTATATACATTCGCGCTACCAGTTCAACTTGGTAATTGATGACGATGTGACTTGTTTTCTTAAATGAAAAAAAAAAGAAAAGAGTTATTCCCTTTCATTTTGAGGCGAATTAATAAATTTTAAATTTATTTGGGGTTCATACTGAATTTTATTCCAGATAAATATGATACCATCCTCAATAGTATTCTGTGCAATTTACAACCTTTTTTAGTAAACCAAGTTTTTCAATATTGGAAAATACAGAACCAAAAATACTTTACAAAAAACTTATTTTAAACTTTTACTCTAGCGAAACGCTTCAACAAACTACCAAACACCAAAAGTTTCCATTAAATATATATAACGTCGGCATAAATTGAAAACTGTATATAGAACCGATACAAATAGTCACCATCTATTTACATATATCCTGTTCAAATAAAACAGAATGCATATAGTTTACTTTTGAAAATCTAAGAAATACGTTCATTTTCCGAGTAAAATATTCAAATATTTATGCTTGCATGTTACAGTGTGACAAGTACATCAATATTTTTGGAATATCAAGATACCGGATGCGAAAGTCATAAAAAAGAGATTTTTGTACATTAAGGAAACGTTATCTAGTTGTTTACTCTAAATCTTGAATTCAGAATTGGAAAAACTGTTACTGCTGTATTTTAAAGTGTATTATTGAAAGAGAAATTTATAAGGCAAAACTAGACAAAACTTACGCGAAATGCAGCAATACACTGGTGTATGTAATAATTTTTAACTAGTAATGTATATTAAACCATAAAATGTATATTGTATATTAATAAAGAATAAAAATATATTTTATAAAATATAGACAAAAATTTTGAAAGCAATAAAAAACTTTGGTTGCAATTTGAAATATAAATAATTAGAGGAGAGGTGGGTATTATGGAATAGTCGCGGAATATGGAATACTAAAGTTTCAGCCTTCTCTCGTTCTGCCATTACGTGGAAATGCCATGAAATACCTAAGAAATCTCCCACGATACAGTGAACAAAGAATTAACTTCTTACTGCTGTCGCGTCGTTACGATCGCTGCAAAACAAAGTGGGTTTTCGGATTTTTGAAAGTTTTTGCCGGGAAGTGTTCAAACATATTAATCTTTCAGTAATCATGATACTTTAATTTTGTTGTTAAGAATAATGTGTACTAAAAGAATAGTAGTTTGTTATACGTTTTTTAGCCATCAATGTTTTATCCGTCAGTAAAATGGCTTACATTCCAAAATGGTGTGTCGGGTTACATGGAATACCATAACATCAAAAATTTGCTACATGCCATCAACTAAAGAACAGATAAACAAAGTTGCTGAATGTATCTTTTGTAACGGAATTTTTTTCGAAGATCAATGAAATTTGGATTTAACGCATTAACTGTTCTTTATGGGCTCATTTTGACTGTACTGGAGCAGAGAAAGAAGATTATGTTTTGGATATTTGTAAATAGACTTAAAAACAAAACTATTTGAGAGTAAATTTTCAAATATTGCTTTTTAGTTAAAACTAACTATGTTCTGTGAAAGATAAATAAATGTTTAATAATTGTAAACAACTATTCTATGTTACTTCTTTTAAAGTACATTTTTTTCATAACAAAAAAAATCTGTTCTGTTTCACCACAGGCACTTCATTACCATTAGTTATAGTATGTACTGAAAATGATTGTGTGGATTTTTATTTAAAACCATAAGAGTCACTTTTTAAAATATAAATGATATTTCATAATACCCTCCTCTCCTCTACTTTTTAATTCCCTAAAAAGTCTCATGACTGAATATTTCTGCTATTTGCATTTACACAATTGTACATAGTTCTTCATTGCCCTAGTTCATTTAAAAAAGTCATAGTGTTGAATAAATCAGAATACATATCACGTTATGTTTCAGATGAAATTAATGTCAATCAAAGTAATAGTTGAATGCAAAATTATAAATAAAGTTTTAAATATTCTAGCTTATTACAATTTCATTAGAAGGATCGAAAGAAATTTAGTTTTAAATCCAACTACATATTATGATGATTAATAAGTAAATTTGCTGGAGATTGAGCTTGGATTGTATCTTTGTCCACTAATCAAGTGATGCGTTTTTGTCAATTTTTTTAACCCTCCTTCCTGCTAAGATGAGTGATATAATCTCAAGTGAGGTTTTTCAAACTTTGTACTTTTTGTATTTGACCTTTTTTTGTTTTTTAAAAAAGTTTTTTTTTATTATTTTTCTTAAAGCCACGGTAGATATTATCATGTAAGAGTTCGTCAAATTTAAGACAAGAAACAACATAAATTTAATTGTATTTTCTCGCTATTTTTACGTTAATTTTTACGGGGAAAATTACGTGAGATTCGTGGATAATCGTCTCGAACCTCTCCCGCCTAAACGCATTATGCAATTTATGGACGCCCCCCCCCCCCCATATTATAAAGGTTGAAAAATGTTGTGAACTACGCAAGTTCTAATGCATACAAGACACTACAATACAAATGTCCCAAAATCTATTATGGTTTAAAGATTCGGGGATGGGGACAACAAACCAACCATATCTAAAGTAAAAAAAAATTCAAAATAAATTTATAAAAAAAATTCTTAATTATAATAAACGCAGTATTACATTCCAAGCCTACAAATCATTATACATACTTTAAGTTAAACATCTAAACTTTTATTAAAAAATGCTACACATCTTCTTCAATCTTAATTTATGTGATAAAA
The DNA here is from genome assembly GCA_019343175.1 of Oedothorax gibbosus. Taxonomy (NCBI): domain Eukaryota; kingdom Metazoa; phylum Arthropoda; class Arachnida; order Araneae; family Linyphiidae; genus Oedothorax; species Oedothorax gibbosus. Next base: position 226,928 of record JAFNEN010000737.1, on the reverse strand, counting down.
CATGAATAGTCAATCCCAGACGGCAAAACGCAATTTTCAATACACCCACAGCCATTAAGAAGATTTATCACAAATGTGTTTCTTATTTAGCTCCTAAACAATCTCTTTGTTGATATATCTGAAAATTTATACCAAAAGTCACCGTTCTCAAAAACATAAAAAAAATTCTTCATTTAGAAGAAATTTAATTCAATTTTGGGAATTCTAGTGTTTATGTTTAAACAACACCGCCTCTGCCTTTAAACTGACGTATCGATCCTGTATTTTTATTAAAAAACGACATTACATATGTTCTTTCATTCGCATGGGTTTCCAACAATCCCCAGAGTGTTTCATATTACACTTTCATACCACACTTTATTTCGGTTATATTCAATTATACTTACTATATTTCAGCTTTTGTTAAGGAAGAAAAATTGAATTGAAAAAATATATAATTTTCTCTGCATAGTGCGGCTATTGTGTGGTTATAAAGAAACTTGATTAGTAACCAGACCAAAAAATAAAATAAATATTTAATTATGTGTGCTTCTATGTGCGGTTATTTAATTCAGTGATTATATATATAAGAGTATAAGATGTAAAGGAACCAAGGTAGGTTAATAATTAAATAAATCTAAGTATTATCATCACTTATTTATAAAGTAGACATAAAGTTTAATCTAAATATTTGTTACACAAGCACCTTTAAAACTTCTATTCAAACCTTATCTAAGCTTCAAACATATAAAATTAATTGTGTAAATAAATGACATTTTTATTAATATCAGTCACCTCATTAGTTTACATACAAAACATGTTAACAAAACGAGTTAAACTAACTAGAATTGCCTACTTTCTTATTACTTTAATACTCAATAAAGTTTTTAAAGTACGAAAAGACAAAAAAGAACGAAAACACAAAGTTTAAAAGATAGAAAGGCATGACACCAGATACCTATCATTAAAGCATTTTAAAAACCAAATAGTTAGAACGGAAAATATGACAGGCCGTTTACTAAATGACAGACGGACGAAAAAGCGAACAGACGTAAGTAAGGTGGATAATATGTATGAAAAAGTTTTTCGAACACAAAAAGATAATTTTCAATTTTAAAACCACGAATGCCAGAATTTACAGCAACACACCAAATTTTTAAAAAAAATTCTAATTAATGCTTTTTTAAAAGTTAAAATTAAATTATGTAAGAGCCATTTTTTACCACCTACCTAATAAATATAAATTTTAAAGTTGAAGAAATAGAAGTTAAAAATTTTAATTTAAATCTCATGCAGTGAAGTTTACTTTTCAGCCAATTTCTTTATCCCTCAGAGGGTATCTAAAACTTGCATTTTATAATTTTTAATGCTTTTCCGTCGAAGGAATACTCTCAAAGAGAAACAACTTCTGCAGAGTCACTTTGTATTGAAATTCCTAGGTACTATATGCATATTGTGTAATATTTCAAATAGTAATTATTAAATAACAAATTAGTAAAAAGCTAATTTCTTTTCAATTGACTTTCAGTTTTCAACTAAATACATTATTTTCTTTAAGTTTACATAATTTTCATTGTACAGACGATTTCAAATAATATTACTATTTTAAATTGATAATTTTTATTTTAATTTTATTGTATAGAGGATTTCAAATTGAAATATTACTATTTTAAATTGAGAATTAGAGATGATACAGTTTGAGATGTAAACACTAAGATACACAGCTTTATTATCCAGATACAAAAAGTCATGAGTTTATCAAAGATAACAAAAATTAGTTTTACTATTTTAACTTGTTTATAATGAATTTATTTTTATTAGTATGCGGTTAGTTTAATGTTTTATTTATAAATTTTTCACTTACCTTTTATGTTACTCTGAAAATAAAACTCAATTTAAAAATAATCTCACCTGATATCCATCCTGATACAGCAAATACCAATAGAAAGCATGTAAAGAAAAAAGTCGATTAATATAAAACATAATTTTATTTTATATTTACTTTCGAACTTAATTTGAATGTATGGTAATATTATTTAAATTAACTGATTTAGATTAAATTATAAAAAAATGGAGTCTGATTGGTAACAATGTTGGAAAAAATCATATTTCTTTGCAAGTTATAAAAATATACAATTGCTTTAAAAAATATTACAAAAATGACGCTGTTTCCATTATTTGAAATATTTTAGATAAATACATACAAAAACCTCTAACTGATAACAAAGCATTGTGTTCCGAAAATGACTTCACAAATAGTTTATATATACATAGATATTGAAGCTTTGGGGTTTTAAAAATATCCATTCAAAATAATCTTATTTTAACATTCAAATGGAAATATAATCTGACTAAGTGTTATTGATGATATCTATGTAAGTTTTAAGTTAAAGACTTCAAGAAACTGTAAAGCTAATCAAAGTGCAATGGCTTATGAAATTGTCAAATCTGGTTAAAAGATGCAAAACTTACAGTCAAATTACACACTTCAGTAACCACGAGTTCTTGTTTTAAGAACATTATATCCTCAGATTTTGGTATATTTAAAGCAAAAAATTGTTCAAATAAATCTTACCATTATATTTAACAGGAACTTTTTAATAGATTTAATAAGATAAAATAAAATACATTTACAATGCATGTATATTTATGTTCTTTTAACTTTGTTTAGAATTCAAATAAAGAAAACTGAAACTTCAATACATAGTTTTTTGTCAGTACGTAAGAACATTGAAAAATATATATAATTTTTCTACATATATGTGGGAAAATTATTTATTATAGTGTGGCTATAATGTGGGTTATAGAGAATCTTGTTTAGTAACCAGTCCCGAAAATAAAATTAATATTTAATTTTGTGTACGGCTGTGCTCGGAAATTTGTCTTCAGTGATTATATATAAGAAAATAAAATGTAATGGAATCCAGGTAGGTTAATATTTAAACAAATCTAAATATTATCGTCACTCATCTGTAAAGTAGACCGAAGGTTTTATCTAAATACACACTTTGTCGTAAGCATCTTTAAAACTATCCTGCATCCTGTATTTATCCTGCATTTTTATTAAAAAACGACTTTACATGTGTTTTTTTTCATTCGTATGGGTTTCCAACAATCCCCAGAGTGTTTCATATTACACTTTCATACCACTCTTTATTTCGGTTATATGCTATTATACTTACGATATTTCAGCTTTTGTTAATGAAGAAAAATTGAATTGAAAAAATATATAATTTTCTCTGCATAGTGCGGCTTTTGTGTGGGTTATAAAGGAACTTGTTTAGTAACCAGACCAGAAAATAAATAAATATTTAATTATGTGTATTTTTATGTGCGGTAATTTGTTTCAGTGATTATATATAAGAGTATAAGATGTAAAGGAACCAAGGTAGGTTAATAATTAAATAAATCTAAGTATTATAATCACTTATTTATTAAGTAGACAGAAAGTTTAATCTAAATATTTGTTACAAGCACCTTTAAAACTTCTATTCAAACCGTATCTAAGCTTCAAACATATAAAACTAATTGTATAAATAAATGATATTTTAATAAGTATCGGTCAGCTCATTGGTTTACATACAAAATATGTTAATAAAACGAGAATTTTAAAACGAACTATAATATAGCCTACTTTCCTATTAATTTAATACTCAATTAAGTTGTTAAAGTATGAAAAAGACTAAAAGACAAAGTTTAAAAGATATGTATCTGATGTCATACCTTTCTAACATAATTTTTTTTTTAAAAAGCAAACAGTTAGAACGGAAAATATGACAGGCAATTTACTAAAGAACAGTCGGACGGAAAAGCGAACAGACGTAGGTCAGGTGGATAAAATGTATGAAAAAAAAGCGGAAAAAAAATGAATTTTTAATTTTAAAACCATTACTGTCAGAATTTGCAGCAACAAACATAATTTTTAAAAAAAAATTAAATTTAACAGATTTATTAAATTTTAAAATTTAAAAAAGAGCCATTTATAACCACCTACCTCGGATATATACATTTAAAAATTGAAGAAATAAAATTTCAAAATTTTAATTTAAATCTAATGCAGTGAAAGTTTACTTTTGAGCCAATTTTCTTATCCCTCAGAGGGAATATCTTATAATTAGCGTTTTCTCCTTTTTAATGCTTTTCCGTCTAAAATAGACCCTCAAGGAGAAACAACTTCTACAGAGTCACTTTGTATTGAAGTTCCTAGATACTGTATGCATATTGTGCAATATATCAAATAATTAATCAATAACAAATTTCTAAACCAATAATTCAAATTTCTAAAACGATAAATCAAATTTCTAAAACGCTAACTACTTTTCAAGGCATTGTACTATTTTGTGTTTGAAGAACTGCTCTTAGGACGAGACATTTTTATTTAGGACAAACCACAAACGTACAAGTCAAAACGGTAGAATTCTGTAAGATCTAGCACAAACGATGTTAAACAGTCACAATCTTAGCAAGTTCTGGCAATCGGTCGAAAAGGCAACTACGAATTTTATACATTCTTCAATTCACTACAGTTCAATTATTAAAGTCAGTCATTACGAAAAATATTGTTCTCTTTGAGAAAGTCACTTCACTACAGACTTTCACTACAGACTCCTCCCTTCCCGGAGGAAAACTTTTCTCGAAGAGGAAAGTTTTCTGCACAGTCACTCGTTCAAAGTCTTAAGTACACATTTCAAGGTCAATGTCCTACTAGTACCTACTTAACTGAACTCTAGTGCCTGTACTAAGTAGATATAAGTTATATTAATTAAATTCTACAATACATTATATATGTTAACAAGAAAAGATATAGAATATAGTTTACAAAATCATGTTTATGAAATACGAATAATAAGGCTGTCAGCATTTTGATGAAGTTTCCTTCTGACTTAGATAGCCGAGCATTTAAGAAAACCACTCCCAACATTTCTGACGGTTCAAAAGAGTTTGAGTTTTGTATCGGAGGAAGCCTAGGTATATTTCTTCTTAGAATTCTTGCAAGCATATCAAATTATGTTTTCTGCTGGGTTAAGGTACGGTTTGAGCATGTTTATGTGGTACACATGACTTTCGTTTTTCTCAGGAAATTTTACAACATAGTTCGTGTCTGACAGTTGTTGTATAACAGTTCCAGGTCCCACGCACGTTTGATTTAGAAACACATTTGGTTTAGAAGCACGCCTACGCTCGATTGGTTTAGAAGTTTCTACCACCAACACCTCGTCACCAAGGACTAACTGTCGCTTTTTGTCAGACCGAATCTCTTGTTTCTTTTTGGCTTCTTTCCTGAAGTATGAATCCTGATTGTTCAGTATATATCTAGACTTAGAGCTTGAGATACTTCTAGCCTCTTGAGAGTATGATTTCAGTTCTTCACTTTTTGGTTGCTCTTCAATAAATTCTTTTGGAGATAAACTCATAAGTCCGAGCTCCGAATGTAGGGAATCTGCCATAGGCAAAATCTCCTCTTCCTCCGTCTGCTCTTCAAGCCTTTCCTGATCAAGCACATCTTCCGGATCCATTTGTTGCATTTCTGGGCTTTGAGACTTATCTTCGGAAATTTTCTTTTGAGCTCTATCTTGAACTGCATTCACCTGGTGAATCTTGGCAAACTCATTCTGCTGACTTCTTTAAGCATTGCAGCTGTTTTGTTGCCCAACAGATACATTCCTTTGTCTAATGAGTTTCTAAGAACAGCAGCTTTAGTAACTATATGGCCTAAGTCACATCTTAGTTCTACCTCGGCTAAAGGCAAGCATTTCATATCCTCTTCTAATGGACTTTTGATCCACACATTCTCGTTTGTATACATCGTGGGCTTGACATACTTCTGGCAAATCAAGTCAACGGTCGAGCCGGTATCCCGGAGTATTGGCATTTCCACTCCATTTACCTTCCCTCGACTAATATATGGCGCCAGACCTTCTTCATATCTAGAAGTAACATTAGAGGCCACATATTCAACTTTCTTCAATTTATCACACTGAGGTCTCAGGTGCGAAGGCGACCCACACTCATAGCAGCGACGTTGACGTCTTCTTTCGAACTCCTCTTCGTTACTCTTTTCCACATGTGGATCTTTTTTCCCCCACTGGTTTTTCTTCCCTTCCTCTGTAGGTTCCTTGAATTGATAACCCTCGTTTTCATTTGTCTGTGATTTATTTGTCTTCTGTGGGTATTCTTTCTTTCTAAAACTCTCTCTAATGCTCTCATACTCATCTATGATTTCTGCCAATTCGTAGGGAGTCTTCATTTTTATCCATCTATCTAGAAAATGTTCTCTAATATCGTCTGGAACCCTGAATTTTATTTGTTCGGTTATCAACAAATCTTTCAGCTGTTGAAACGTAGATATTTCTAAGTCTTCAACCCACTCTGTGAAATAGCAAGACAACTCATGAGCGTAATTTCTCCACGATTTTTCGGGAGTTTTCCGATGGCGATAAAAGCACTGCTTAAGTTTTTCACTGTTTAGCTTATATCTTTTAAGATGAGGCTCTTTACAAATTCATAGTTATTTGCGTTTTCAGGTGGTTCTCTGGCCAAAAGATTAGATATTTCAGCAGGTAGCACACCTAACAGGTAAGCAGTCCAATCGTCTTTCGGAACTTGAGCCATTTCAGCTTTTCTTTCGAAATTTATGAGATACAGGCCCATTTCATCTTGTTTTTCATCAAACTTAGGAGTTATCTGGGTCAATTGAATCTTCGGACTACTTCTTACCAAATCTCTATTCGTTTGGGGCAAAGACTCTCTTTGAGTCAACTCCAGACGTTTTAACTCCAGGTCATGTTGCATTTTCTCCTTAGCCAACCTTTCTTGTCTATCATTATCTTCTTTCCTAATTCTATCTTCTCTCTCTTTCTCTTCTTGTCGCAATTTTTCTTCTTTCTCTTCTTGTCGCAATTTTTCTTCTTTCTCCTCTTTCTCCCGCTTCAGTCGGTCTTCGATAATACGTTCCAATAAAATTTTGACTTCTTCTTCGTCATAGAATTTACTCTTCAAGATCATTTGTTTTATCTCCGGAACCACACTGGAAGGCGGAACTGCTTCCCCTAATTCCTCGCAGACTACTATCAAGTCCTGTTTTCTACCCTTAACTAAGAAAGCCATTTCCCAATTCAAATGGTAACTTATCAAAATGCTTTCAGTAAACTATTTATTTTTTAAGAAATTCAATTCAGCTAAAATATAACTACAAAGAAAGTACTAGATTTATTTTTCAAATAATATTTAGCATTCTTATAACTGACAATATTTATGTCTTACAAAAATAGCTTTCCAACGAAGCCAGAAATTCCAAATATATTTTAAATGAATTATATCGTGCAGTAATCACGTGCCATTAATTAAATAAATTTTTAAAAGAACAACCAACTAGTAAATCCTTTTACTTTTATTTAGATAAAGTTTCGATAAATTAAACTCTATGTTGGCAACGACAACAATGCTCACGTGATTAATGCAGAATTCTACAAATTCTAAATATTTCGAAATTTAAATTAACGGAAACTTTTATTTCCTAAATGTATTCTATCAACACTTTAAATAAATTTTATTACAGATTATTTTATATCTGCAACCAGAATTGCATTAAAAAATATACAGAATTAAATCCTCAACTGACAATATTGACATCGCTTTCAATGAACGACTGTGTTAAATCGGTAAATACAACCGCAAGACAGTACAGACTTCAAATTCAGCTATTATCTTAATTAAAATACAATAATAAGATAACGAACTTCAATTTCAGTTATATATTAAGATTTAAATCGTACAATTAAACATTTGTTCTAGTTCTCAATGTATCACTTAAACACACTAATTGCAACTGCTAGACACAAGTTATACAGAATTCTACAACAAATAAAGCTTAACTTTTGTTAACTTTAAATATGATAATTTTATCAAAAAAATTAATTTTACTTATTTTATAAGAATATCAGGCACTAGATTCAAGTTAGGTACTTACAAACTTTATATTTCCCTGATCGAAGCAACGTTTTTTTGTTGTTCGTCTTCGTCCAAATTAGCGGGAATATAATTCTAATCCCAAAAGCGCTGCCACCAGTCTCAGACTGTACTATTTTGTGTTTGAAGAACTGCTCTTAGGACGAGACATTTTTATTTAGGACAAACCACAAACGTACAAGTCAAAACGGTAGAATTCTGTAAGATCTAGCACAAACGATGTTAAACAGTCACAATCTTAGCAAGTTCTGGCAATCGGTCGAAAAGGCAACTACGAATTTTATACATTCTTCAATTCACTACAGTTCAATTATTAAAGTCAGTCATTACGGAAAATATTGTTCTCTTTGAGAAAGTCACTTCACTACAGACTTTCACTACAGCATGTTCACTTTTTAACTAAAAATCTACTTTGCTTTAAGTTTACATAATTTTCATTATGTAGACGATATCAAATTGAAATATTATTCTTTTAAATTGAGAAATCCAGATATGGCACAGTTTCAGATGTATACACTAGCATATAAAGATTTATTATCTAGGTACAAAGTGTCATAAGTTTTTCAAAGGGAAAAATTGAGTTTTACTTTTTTAAATTTGTTTTTGATGAATTTATTTTATTAGTAAGTGGTTGTTTTATTGCTTCAATTCTTTAATTGTTTTTTCTTTACTTATATTTATTTGCTACGCTGAAACTAATACACAATTATAAACTCACCTGAAATCCATCCTGATTACAGCAAATAACCAATAGAAAGCATGGAAAGAAAAAAGTGTATAATTATAAAACAAAATGGAATTTTTTATTCGCAATAGAACTTCATTTAGATGTATGGTAATGTTATTTAAATTAACTCATTTAGATTAAATTACAAAAAAAAAATGGAGTGTAATTGGTAACAATGTTAAAAAAAACATATTTCCTTAAGTCACACAACAATTAAATTGGCTTTAAAAATCTTACAAAACTGACACTGTTTCCATTATTTAAAGCATTTTAGATAAATACGTACAACACACTCTAACTGACAACAAAATATAATGTTTCAAAAACGGTTTTACAAATAGATAATATATACATAGATATTTAAGCTTTGTTGTTTTGAAAATATCCAATCAAAATAATCTTATTTTAGCATTCAAATGGAAATACAATCTGAATAATTGTTTTGTGTTATTGATGATATGCATGTAAGTTTTAGGTTAAAGATTTGAAGAAATTGTAAAGCTAATCAAAGTGTAATGGCTTATGAAATTGTCCAATCGAGTTTAAAGATACAAAACTTGCACTCAAATTACACACTTCAATAACCACGGGTTCTTGTTTTAACACATTATATCCTCAGATTTAGGTATGTTTAGAGCAAAAAGATTGTTAAAAATAAATATTATCATTATATTTAACAGGAACTATTTGATAGATTTAATAAGATAAAATAAAATACATTTACCATGTATGTATACTTATGTTCTTTTAACTATGCTTAGAATTCAAATTATGAAAACTGAAACTTCAATACATAGTTTTTTGTCAGTACATTAGAAGTTTTAAAGAATAAATGATTAAAAGTTTTAGTAAATATGTTAAAACTTTATTTAATACGTTAACTGTAACACACGTTAACTTTTTAGTGCTGCCATCTGGGATTTTGCAGAAAAACTATTATATACATGCAATTTCCAAAAACCAGAACCGTTGTTCTGGGTTTTGGAAATTGAATGTCTATAATAGTTTTTCTGCAAAACGATAAATGCATTCACTATAAAAATGAACTGCACTAGGTATTAAGAAAAGTAAAACAAATTCATTAGCATGAAGTATTACAAAAAAAGATTGAAAAGTAAGGAAAATGTGAATCATCTAACGTTTATTGAAAAATATTAAAGCTTATGTACTTTCTTTTGGTGGTTTTTATCGTTTTCCACTCTAGAGGTATATGCTTGAATCTTGTTGAATTCTCTTCAAAAATTCATTTTACATTTTTTCTGATATCTAACTTTTTATTAAAAACTATAATATATATGTTCAAACTTTCTAAAAATATATAACCTTTATATATAACTTTTTAACCATATCAAACCTTTTCTACTTAAGAAGCAACAAAAAAATTCATTGTATATTTAGGATACTACGGGTTTTTCTATGGTAGATAAATGTATTGATAAGATTAATCAAGTTGAACTTCAAAGCAAAAAATGGAGAAAATGTGCTGAGAAATCATCTTATATGCATACTAATGCTTAATAATAAGCTATTTTCGAATATCTGTTTTGCATTACTTGTTTAGAGTACTTTTAATTTTTTAAACAAACTATTTTGTTTTGCAAACAATTCTGGTACTTAATTCAATGTAGAAATCAAATAATTTTAATTCGAGAAAGATTAAAGCAATACCTGAAATCTATTAAAACATTTTGATTCCTTAATCTTAAGTATTTATTATTTTGTAATATAATAATATTTTAATAATAAATAATTTTCACAAGATTTTGAATAAACAAATTAAATAACGAAGTTTAATAAATAATTTTAATAATATATTGTTATATCTTCAGAATTACAAAATATTTAAATTACCTTTTGAAATCTATTAAAAATATGTTTTACTTTTAAAAGATATGCAGTTATTGAAAAACACAATTTTTTTAGTAAATATTAAATCCTTACATGTAATACGATGTTTCTCATCAATGTTTTGTTCAAAAATGCCATGGCAGAAATCTGAAGTATTTCTTCTTTTCTTAATTGCTTTTGGCATAAGACTACTTATCTCCGAGTTGTTATTATAAGAACTAAGCTAGGTACAGACAAGCCCCAAAACATCAAATATTAAAAACATATTTCTCAAAACTATTTATTATATATTAATTGAAAAGTTGTACAACATGAAAAAGTGTTTTTGTTAAATATTAGTGCAAAAAAATAATTAATTTTAATCACAACTCTTAGAAATCCATATTATTGTTCAAACTAGCTTTGAAAAGAAACTACGAAAGTTTTGAAAGTTAAAAAAGAAACAAAAAGTTGTTTGCATTCTAAAAGATAATAATGTAAGGTATTAAAATTTACCGAAAACATATTTTTTTAGTTTTTAAAGCTAAATCTTTACTAAAGCCCCACACCAAATAATTAAAAAACAACACATTTTATTGTTAAGCCGTAAGTCTGAAACTTTTCTCGAGCCAAAGTATTTAATAAAACATTAACTGATATTTTTTATAACTAATACACTTTTTTATTAAAATTTCCCATACTTTCTACACTTTTTAAATATTTCGTTTATATCATGGTTTTTAACTGTTTTCTGAAACTAGTTTATAGTTAAAAACCTTTTTCTACAAATCTGGTTGTCAAGTACGTCACTTGGGTGATAAGTAAACACTAACAACCACAATTGTGTTTAGCTTCAATCCGTAATGAGGAACTTGCATCCTACCCAAAATGACGTACTCGTACCATTTTCTGAAACATTTGAAGCTACGGATTCTAAATATTAGCTTAAAAATCATCAAAAATTATTAATTTTACTCGAAATATGCCTATTAAAATTCCATGAAACTCACGTGACCGAAAACGGCGTCGGACGTAACAACACACCATTTGGCGATTTTTTCTAAAAATTATGCTACGGTTAGCATGTCCATAATTAAAATAAACATGCAACGTTTTTCAAAACGTTCTATTTAAAAGAAAAGACTGTTCACTTAAACCAGCTTTTGATAATAAATTAGAACAACTTGTTTCTTGCTTGGTTGTTGAATTTTAAATCGTACAAGAGCGCGCTGTTGACACTTCAGACCTAGTCAATTGTTGGATCAATCGAAATCTTCGTAGGAGATCTACCAAGTCTGATGAGAATAACTGGAACTTAGAAAAAACACTTATTCTAAATAATCCTATTCCTATATGAGATCATTCAAAACACATTTTGTATTTTCAACAACTGTATCGCACAGAAGTTGGTTAGAAATTGCACGCCA